>PEKF01000134.1:0-18385 GCA_003073195.1 Ramalina intermedia
AAATTAGAATAAATTTAATAAATTATATAAATACTTCGATTTAAATTGTAAAAGAAAAAAATAAAAAAACTTATTTTTAATTTTAAATATATAAACTTCGTTTCAACTTAAAGGTTTATTTAAAGGATTATAATTTTCGATATTTAATGTTACAGAATTGGGACAGGAGCACTGGTGTGGGAGACACTATGAGGGACACTTAAAGGCATTACTTTGTATAGGACTAGTCTCTTAGATAGAGGACAGAGGATCCCAAGGATCCTGTCCGTTCTTTGATAGCATCATCAATCATACACTTCATCACTGTCACGAGCAAGCTGCTTGATGCATATGAGTGAGTGGAATATGGGTGTGAAGTGTATGATTGATGGATATCTAGCTATGTGAGGTGCGAGATATCTCAGTGCGCGCCAAGCCCCTAGGCCCTATCAGGCTAAATCCCGCCGATAAGTGATAAGATAAGCTGATAAGGGGTCCCCCATGATGGACCATGGCCATAACCGTGACAATCACCCAATTTTGGACATTACTTGCACCGGTATTCTACCATTTAGAATATTATTAACGAAAATATCTTAGCGGTTACGATTTAAGTAATTATTTATCAAATATAAAAGTAATATATTCAATTTAAATTAAGGCTTACGGTTAATTATTATATTAATTTTATAAATACAACCAGATATAATTAGGAATTTAATATTAATATTTAATTGAACCTTGTAATCTTTAGGATAAAGAAAGCTATCGCCCCTAAATGCGAAAGTTTTTGCAGCCGGCAAGCGCGAACTATATATCCACTGCACCGCATATGTCGGGCAAGTGCTCAAGATTATGGATTTGAGCTTGGAGAATGAGTAATATATCGATATCGGAGTCCTGTAGCCTCCACCGCCTCCCTTCGATTTATGGTACTATACATTTCACGTCTCCGACTACCACCTCCATAGGATCCCAGAGTCATGCATCAATCCCGAGCAAACCTCAGAGTGGAACATCCTCCATCATCTGCACGGCTCCTTCTCTACCGACAGTGATTATCGCATCCCCAAGCGTTTTGGTGGCGAAACCAGCTTCGCAGTACGAGAAGTAGTATTCCCATTTCCGTTTGAAAACCTCGACGTCTTCGTTGCTCATGCTGCTATTTTCTTTGTGCTCAGCGAGCAGTGCCGGCTTGATCACACTCTCGAAGTTGTTCATGAAGTTCTCTCGCCAACACCGAAGCGTTTTGGTGTAGTGTGGACCAATGTTCTCGACCGATTCTGGGATGAGGCGAGGTGAGTGCCCGTGCGATGAGCCGGACCGAATGGATTCAAGGAGCTGCGTTTTGGTTGGTAGATGGCCTCCTGGGAAGATATAGCGCCGTATGAAGTCGTCGGATTTGCGGTAGGATTCGTATCGAGATTCTGGAATCGTAATGCATTGGAACACTGCTACACCTCCCTCGGTCTTGAGCAGGTTGTCGACGCATCGGAAGTATGTGTCGAGGTACTCTGCGCCTACCGCTTCCAGCATCTCGATGGACACGATCTTGTCGTACTTCTCGTCCTCTTCCGTTGGTGCAGGCAGAGACCGGTAGTCGATTAACAGCACCTTGATCTTGTCCTCGTACCCCGCAGCCTTGATCCGCTTCTCCGCCAGAGCTTTTTGCTCTTGACTAAGGGTAATGCTAGTCACCCTGCAGCCGGTTTGTTTGACCGCTAGAACTGCAAAGCTGCCCCAACCCGTCCCGATTTCGAGAACATGGTCGGACGAGCGTATTCGGGCGTTATCGATGACACGTTGAAGCTTGCGGTACTGTGCTTGTTCCAGCGATTCTACTGTGTAATCATTGTCTGTCTTCGGTAGCCAGAGAGCGCAAGAGTATGTCATGTCCGGAGATAGGAACCCTGCGAACATGTCGTTGGAGATGTCGTAGTGTGCAGCAATATGCAGTCGGGCGTTGGTAAGTGAGTTCGTCTTCCTCACTACTCCGCCGATTCTTGCACTCACGTTGGAGATCCAAGTCGCGCTATGCGCGAGGTACTTCTTGTTCGTTATGAAGACCTTAAAGAAGGCTGTCAGATCTGAGCACTCTATTTCTCCCAACATATAACTCTCCGCGAATCCCATATCAGCAAAGAATCCAGCTCGAATCCAGAATTTGCTGTCCCGGACAATGAGTTCGGCATTGGCGATGTCGTAAACGCTCCTCTCGCCATCTCTTTCAGATTTTGTGGATTTGCCGCACACAGTCGTCTCGCCCTCTTCGTCAGTGATCGTGAGGGAGCCGATTTGAGTATTCTTCAAGAAGGCCAGAACCGCGGACTTGGATGCTGTCAGGAGACGTGGTCGTGCGAAAGACCCGGCGTAGCCGATCAGCGACCTGGCGCGTTCGAATACAGCGGCCATTGCCGGGTCGGACTGAGAGAAGAGTCTGTGAGAAAAGTCTGAGAGGCAGAGAAAAAATGCGATTCGATTTAAGATGCCAAAGATCTTGGTGGGTGGATGTCTTTTCGGCAAACTACCACCGACCCAGTGATGTTGGCCGATCTCCAGCTCCCCTGCAGTGATGAGCAGTGATCGATGGCTGCTGTGCTGCATGCGGGGCACCCAACAGTCGTTGGGCGCCTAGAAAACCATGTGTGTCCAGAGCTTCTGCCCGCCAATCATTCTACGGCTGGATACAGGTAAAGTTGCTGAGCCAATATCTCGATGGATGTAGGAGCGTCTCTATCTAATTCTCGATGCACCGTTGAATTGCATGCGAATCATTGTGAATGGTCCCAATGTACAGCAAATTCCAATCTGGAAGGCAGCTGCACTGCTGCGTACAGCGCATGTCAGATGACCCGCGAGCTATTCCCACATCGAGTCTCTTTTGTTAAGGGAAAACGATCTCGTTCCCAGCAGAGCTGACACTCTTGCCAGCTCAAGACGCCCTATCTCGATTTGCAGCCATGATACTACACAGATCTACTACATGGTACGCCGAGAAAGCCTGCAAGAGTGCCGTCGTATGGGAATACAATGCACACAAAATTGCAACATGGAAGAGCTGATGCGAAGCTCCCCAGATATCGAACGTGCCAGGTGAAAGGCGCTCTGGTAGACGGAACTACGGACGGGGTCAGCTTATGGCCTCTGAGATGATGGGTCACGCCGGAGCCCCTGGATGGACGAACCGCATACAGCAGGGCCGAGCCACCTAAGAAGGATAGCTCGATCAGATAATACTTGAGTCCCGAGTACTGAAGCATGTAGTCGAGTCCGTAGCGTTTGCATCCATGAATTAAGGGTATGAAAGATGTGGCGCCGACGGCAATATATGCGCATGTTCGTACAGTTCGCCAACGCTGGAATCTGGGCACGAAGACCATGATAGCGGTGACGAGTCCTGACACAATGATCTAGAACAATATCAGTACTCCATGATCACAGCGATCCATTGTAGAGTCCACTGCCTTCACCTACCGTCGTCCAGTGCGTCTTTTGCAACTTCGGCTCACACGGGAAGGTGTAGTTGATGCCTGAGATGTGTATGCCCTCCGTCACAATCAAGATCCCAAGCAGATCCATCCGCAGCCAGAATGATTCCACATCCCTAGAGTGGGACATGTTCAAGTGGTATAAAACGCTGATGATAAGACAGCACTCCGCACTCAAGAAGAACATCCCGAACATGAAGTAGTCTGCTCCCGTCACGCCGATGAATCGAGGCTCGGAGAGCAATCGCATAACCGGCATCGCAAGGAATGGGAGGATGAGGGCTCCGATGAGGTGAGTGTAGACGTTGCATGTCTCGTTATGCACGTAAGTCAAGCTCATCAGGGTCGTTCGGAAGTCTGCCGTGCCTCGACGATAGCCGCTGAGAATGTATCTGTTGTCCATCTGCCAGTCGTAGATATGATCCCATGTCAGAGTTCGGCTCTGGTGCTTAGGTTTCGGCGGATCTTTGTCCATGTTCGTGGTGCTTCCCTTGGCACTTTGTACCTGCCGCTTCTTGATCTCTGGACTTGACATCCTTCCCTTTTCCTGACTAGCTGTTTTGTGTTGAAGTTAAAGTCTGGAGTCGACTGAGGCGTGAGGATTGTCGCTTCTCGAAGACCAAAAGTGAGGGAAAGCGTCCTACGCAGTCAATAGACCAGCCGCGTTGAGGTGTCTTTAAGCATGTTTCTAAATACATAAAAAGCAGAAAGTGACTAAGAGCATGGGAGACAAAGATAGGACGCCACACCGCTACTTCACCGGAATCTGGTTGGATGTCCTCGTTCGGTTCGGGTGTTGAAAAGAAGGCACAGTGGACACCAAAATTCCGGCCCGAAGTTCCGCGTTTCTGCCGCAGATCACTATGCCTTTTTCAGTCCCGGCGGCGCTAGGCCAAGCTGACGTGTGGTCCCAACAACCAGAGGTCGGGGTCCCAAGGGGCTTGACTTTGTACCCAATGTCTCAAATACACGTCAGACAGACTTAGATAGGCATATCATGTTCGCAGTTCCGCGTTCCCATGGACTGGCTGCACATTATTATCAGTCCTGCTTGCACAGTTCCCACGGCCTATTTGCTGGGCCTCGCAGCCTTGCAGGATCTAGCACGTCTATCTGAGACCTCGCTTATTAGTGGGCGCATGGACGGACACGTGAAAGCGCCAAAAGCCAATAGCTCCCGTGATGCATGCAGACCGATCCTGCTGCGGTCCATCTCCCATGGTCCTCAAACAAGAAGCCAATGAGAGGTGCTACAAGTAGCCCCCACGAAGTGGTATGCGACTTTGAACCAGAGGTCTTCGAAGTGCATGCGAGGCCCGATCTTGACTTGTTTGATGGCGTGAACGCGATTTGGTGGCCTTCACAACCCGAAGGGTTCACCCGAAGGGAAACGCGATAGGGAAGTTGGTTTCAGCTGTCTGGTCTGCTGGTTCTTTGAAGAGCTCCTCAGATACGATCGCAAAGGACTCCGCGGCGGTGTACGCTTTCAGCTTATGCACAGGCGTATCAGTGGCGTGTTGCAAACCATTTTGAGCTAATATTCATGGATGAAGGCTACCTGGCCCCAGCTAGCACGTGATCATTCCTTCGCGCTCTATCTCCGGACTCAGAGCGAGCTTCATCATGCAAGTCCTGTATCCCTCCGTCACTCTGATGCGTCGATCTTTGGTCTAATGCCTTAGTCCGGCGCAACGGATCTGGATCTCATTATCTAGGTACCTGAGGTTCGTGGCTCCAGGCTATGAAAGGCATGGATGGCGACGAGTCTCGAGGTCTTTTGAAGACTGTTCTGGGATATCTTGGCCGGAAACCGCAGGAAAAGCCACCACCGAAAACCTCGCTAAGATCAAAGGCGCTCGACGCCTTCCTCCGAACGGATGCATATCTCCAACATGAAACCGATGATTTCGATGAGATCGACCTTGAAGAAGTTGCGAGAGCACTTCGAACATTCGAAAATCTTGTTAGGTATGACTTCGCGGGCTCCTTGCGCCCTGTAAGTAACGGTGCCATATGGCATATCTCAGAGATCCTACGGCCACCATATCCTGCGACTGATGCAATACCTAGGAACAGAGCAGCCAAGGCTCGCCTCATGCTATGCAGTACCCAAAGCTCCAAGCACTTCGTAATATGGCCCAACGTTCGAATAATGGCACCTATATTAGCTCGAACGGGAACGTCCGCGTTAGCAAGCGTAAACGAGAAAATGACGCTGCCATTGAGGAGCTCTCGAATCTTGCCACAGATGCAAAGAAGCGCCGGGTCATAGCTCGTGACGAACCGGACGTGTCAGATCGCATTGAAGAGCCCGAGGCCGACAAGGCCATACTTATGAGGAGACACTCGTTATCGTTACATTATGGTTTACGGCGGCATTGGATATGCACATGTCAGAAGTGCTCGGGCATGAGCGTGCGACTCTCGCTACCACAGCAGAAGAAAGGGAGTAAGAATGAGTCGTGTTTTGAAGTCTTCTTTGGCGTACGATCTCTCCTTGCGACCGAGCTGCAAGAAGCCAAGATCATAGTCAAGTAAGTCTCAAAGAGCCTCTCTTGTGAACGTACTAAGACATTCCCGGCAGAGACATGTTTGCCGATTACCCCAAGAGCGCTTCCTACCCTGTACCTCATGTATGGCAGGATGTCACGCCGCTCTGTCAGAGCATCACGGAGGCGCTGGGTCAACGAAACTGTCTGAGTTTGTCGTTCGAGGACGGGATGTTCAGGAGGCTTCGCCCGCAGCTGAAAAACTTCGCTGATGTTCAGGTGCCTCGAACTGTGTCTTTGTCGGCCCTATTCACACGCCAGCAAGAGCTATGCGGTGGCTCTTCAGCATTGCCACTCAAAGGGAAGCGAGTCCTAGCGTTCACACTTGCCACAGCTTTGCTGCCATTCCTGGAAACGCCGTGGGTGCAGCCTTCGTTCAACCACTCGAAGATCCAATTCTTTCAGCCGCTACGTGATGGCGAACTACCTGACATTACGAAACCGTTCTTATCCATGGAACATATTCCGATCGTCTCGGCCAACAAGGAGGGCAGAAACGGTCAAGAGTCTGACAACACAAAGCACATGGTCCATCCCAACGCCAGTGTCTTAGCTCTCGGAATCCTGCTGTGCGAGCTTCAGTACTGCACACCGGTCGAGCTCCTACGGACTGATACCGAGGCTCCTAGAAACATCAACACTGATTTCTATACCAGCCTTGATGTTCTCAAGAACTTAGAGGCCGACGCTGGCTCGGACTACTACCTCGCCACGAAAGCTTGCCTACAGTGGGAATACTTGCCTAGCGGAGAGCCAGCTGATTTTGAGTCTGTCAGTGTCCAGCGACTCTTTTATCAAAACGTGATTAAACGCCTCGAAGGCGAGATTTTCAAGTCCTGGAAACTCCGTCCAGAGGATTTAGTTTCCTTGAACTCTCCAGAGAACGAGCTCTGCTGGGGTAAGGTCGGCAAAGACGTCGTGCGTGAACTGACGAGCAAGGCCGAAATCTCCACAACAGGCCAGCGGGCCAGATCCCTCCCTTTGCCCTCTGATACCACGTCACAAGGTCATGCTTATAGCGACTCCGGCATGGCCTTACCGATTTCGAGACAACCGTCTCCAGCAGGCTTTGCTCGCACGCACCTTGAAGAGTCGTCTGAAAAAGGCCTCTACTTATTCGACGGAAGTCACCAGACCGTATCTGGTCCAAAGTGAGTCGTTCGTGATCAATTCAACGATTGCACCGCTAACAAATGTCCAAGTTCTGCTCTTTCGCAATCGTGGATGAACAATCTTCTAGCTTCGATAGACACCCATGTCGACTCATTCGACGCTATTGAAGTTGCCACGGGGCCGCTCAGGCCTGTGAGAATAGCGATCTTAGATTCAGGATTCGACCCTAGCAACCCACTGCTAAGGACGAACGAGGGTCAGATTGATCCACGTATCAAGGATGCGAGAAGCTTTGTCCACCAAACGAATCCACACCAGTTCCACGACGAGATGGGGCACGGCACTCATGCGCTCGGTCTTCTCTTGAAAGTTGCAACGTGCGCCGAGATCTACGTCGCCAAGGTTGCAGGTCGTGAGACTATTGATCGTGACAGCTACGACGACATTGCAAAAGTAGGCCTTTTCTTGCAAAGACAAAATGGGTTTGAAACTCCAACTGACTGCTCATCAAGGCTATCAATCACGCAGTCACCGAATGGAACGTGGACATCATCTCGATGTCGTTCGGAATTCGGGAGGTGAACGAGCCTATGAAGTTCGCTATAATCAATGCTTTGCACAGCCAGACATTGATGTTTGCGGCCGCATCGAACGACGGAGCCAACCTTGGTCGGGCGTTTCCGGCGAAGTATCCAAGCGTCTTCTGCATACATGCGACTGACGGCAATGGAAACCCTTCCACGTTCAACCCGACAGCAGACGACAAGGACGTCAACTTCAGTCTACTTGGGGAACAAGTCGAGTCTCATTGGCCCGCTGGCAAGGGTGGGCACGACCAGTCAGTCAATGTTATGTCGGGGACTTCAGTAGCGACGCCAATCGCCGCCGGACTTGCTGCGTCCCTGCTTTCGTTCGTTCGGCAGCAGGAGCAGTGTCTAGCGGTCGGTGTTGAGTCATTGAGCCAGTGGCTGAAAGATGTCCATGCGATGGACGCCGTTCTCAAAAACATGGTCAGAGGAACACGTGGGGCAGGCTATGATTACATCACGCCTCATTTGCTGCTCGATACCGCTGTCCCCAGGGAGCATGTGTACAACAAGATCAAAGATATCAGAAGGCACATGTACGACTAGCAGCTTAGGAGATAGCATTGCCGACTTCTAATACTTTGAGTACACAACCGCTTGCAACACTACTCAACCCGGCACACAGTAAACGCCTTCGTTCTCCACCTCATCCAGGACAATCTGCGCAGATTTGATGCTTGAGCCATCCACATCTTCTATGAGAATCGTCGTATCGTCCTGTTCATCCTTGCCAATAGCCAGAAATGCACCCTTGTTGTAGTCTTCAGTCTTCAGGCTCCGCCCAATTCGGAGCTTCTTGACGCGAAAAGCAAAGACAAACTCAGACTTTCGACTGAACTTCGTTTCATCGTCGTTAATTTTGCTCCAGTGTCCCTTGGGCCCAATGGCCATGCCGATGGGTGCGACGTCGACGCCAAAGTTGCCTGCAACTGCCGTACTTGCACCGGTAGAGTACTTAATCTTTGCCCCCTTGACGAGCTTCATGCCTGTGACCAAGTACAGCGATGAGACAGGAGCGAATCGTTGCTTGGGCTCTCTCAGCCACGTCTGTACGGCAGGCGCTTTGATGGCTTCTTGCACATATTGCGGAGATGGATCGAAGGACATGGTCGTTAAATTGTCGAATGCGAAAACGTTTGCTGTCCGACTCGATCGCTCAACATCCACTTCAGGGCCCAGACCTCCTGTCGCCAACTGCAGGAATCGCGCGTAGACGCCGACACTCAGTGCAGCCTGGGCTGATACAGTCTTCTTCCAGTCCATCTCAATGATGGGTGGATCCAAGTTGTCCACTGGTACGGTGTCTGTCTTGTTCAGCGGATACTGGGGCGCTGACGTTGAGCGGAGGATGGAGCCCAGCGAAAGTGGTCCGATTGGAGGTGGATGGATAAAGTCAGACGTTGGGCAGAGGAAGTAGGTCTTGGTGAAAGCCATGGCTCAAGGTTTTCGGCTGCTTGGGTTGTTTCCAAGGACCTACGTCTCTCGGATGTGTCGTCGAGTGTGAACATATTATGCACTGAGACCTGAGCAAGTGTGTCTGCTTCCGCCCTCGCCCGCCCCCGCATGGGTCCCCAAATACTGCGCGTGGATGTCACGTGGGCGGGAACACCACCTGCGTCATGCAGCAGCCGCACGGGGTCACCCGTCGTAAAGGCTGGTATTCGGTCCAAAACTTCTAATGTTGTCGCTATTTGGCGCACCGCGAGCAAGTTAGCGCGACCTGCGTGCGCATTCAAGGCAGTATGGAGCAGGACGCCATGGACGACGTCTTCCTCCAAGACGATCTTCGGCCGACCATCGCTGAACATGCCTTACAATGCAGTCACCAGTTCCAGAAATTTATGGTTATGCCAGAGATTGTGCCAGATCCCACTGTCATGGACGACCAACTGGCACGCTTTACGCTATGGGCATCGAATATGGACGTCTATGGACCGCTGAATGTTTCGTTGGATTACAGGCTGCGGTACAGTCCCACAGTTGTGGAGATCATCCATCAGCTTTTGGGTGTCATTTGCGACTCATTGACAGGCCGTGAGTAATTGTTGCGGACACTTTTCATAACCAGAACAGTGAGCTGATCACAAGATTAAAAACAGTCAAGCGAATCGATCAAGCACCGCCTCCAAGTCGGAAGAAACGACGAACGTCTTTGTTCGACAGTACGGATCCACTGAAGAAGTATGAGGATGATTCAAGCGACTCAGATAGTCACGAGGATCAAGCAGAAGAGAATCTATCCATTATTACCTACAACATTGGAGGGACTGTGACCCGGCTTTTCCGTTTGTCGAACGCTATTCGGAAATCAGCAGCAGCCAAGAGAACACAGAAGATAGGAGAGTACACGCACGATGGAGAAGCGAACGTTGCCGTCGACGAATTACGCCTCTTCACCAGATGCTACATTGAGCATCGATTTCCTCAAGCACCGCCCCATCTTCGCACAGCTTTGATCGAGGCCAACGCGCTGCGTCTCCGACGTCTATACTATCAGAGGTCACATCAAAGACGTATTGGACTGAGCGCTCTCGATCCAAATGCAGATCCTAAGCCGGTCCAGATGCCTAAGATAGTGGAGAGTTCTCCAGCTATCTGGTTTGCTCCAACTCTGCAGTCCAAAGTTGCGAAAGTCGAGCCAATCTCGAAACCTATTAATCCTTTATCGACACCATTGACTTATGCAAGTACTGCTCGACAGACTGCGGTCAAGGCTCTATACGCCGACTCCACGGTGACCGCCCCTCGGGCCAAGTCTGTTGCTGTGAACAACACATTGTCGTTTCCTCCAGTCCCGACTAGGAACGAGTGCCCATACTGCGGGGTTGTCATTGAGTTCAAGGGCACTGCAAAGTCCATGATATGGCGGTAAGCTGTTTCTACTCGTAAGATGATATAACATCTCATGTACTCTAGCGATCATGTCATCAGAGATCTAGAGCCCTTCGTCTGCATTTCTCCTCAATGCACCGACTCCAGCCATCAGAAGCCTGGCATTTCGACATTCGAGACCTCAAAGACCTGGTTGAGTCACTTACAAAATGCTCATGGGTTCGCGTGGGAGTGCAGAGCACCTTCGCACGAACCACTCGTGTTCCAGCAAGAGGGACAATATCAGGAGCACTCATGCAAAGAGCATGGCGTCCCTGAGGCACATGTGGCACTTCTCAGCAAGGCTGCACGAAGACCAGTCTTCACCAAAGTCTCGGAATGTCCATTCGGGGACGATTTTCAGCCCCCAGAACACGCCAACTCGCACACTGTGTTCTCGAGCGAAGCTCTGCATTTGCACGTCGCTGCACACATGAAGGAGATAGCGTTGCTCGCTTTGCAGAAAGTCCCTGACGATAACAATGAGACTTCCGAGGATGTCGTTAGCGACGCGCCAGTGGAAGACGACGGCGTAGGGCCTGCCAGACCGCGCGATTCTATGTACAGTGTACTGGACGACGAATCTCTGGACTTTGAGGACGAAGCCGGCCGTATGGATTTGGACCAAGAGGAGACAGACATCGGTCCTTCTGTGGAAAAGCTCCAGCTGAAAGACGAAACAGAAGGAGTAGTTGGAAATGGTATGACACAGCTCCATCGCGCAGTGCGGGCTGGTGATCTGGTCTTGGCCCAGTCGTTGATAGACAAGGGTACCACTCTGCGCAGCACAGCACACGACGGCAAGACGGCCTTGCATTACGCCTGTTTGGGGGATTTCCAGAATCTGGACATATTGAGACTGCTCCTGGAGTCTGGAGGCCAGGAGATCTTGAACGTGGGAGACCACAACGGCCAGACACCATTGCACTGCGCCGCAGAGACCAACTACAGTGACGGTATATACCTATTGATTGAATATGGCGCCGATCCAAACAGGCTTGACAACTATAACGTGTCCCCCTACTTCTGGGCCGTCTGCGCCGGGCATAGAGAGGCGGCAGTATCACTGCTGAACTCTGGTGTTGATGTCAATTCGGGAGGTCCCGATGGAAGATCTGGGTTGAGCAAAGCAGCCAGCATGGGCTACTCTGCGCTCGCTGCCTTGCTCGTGGAGAGGGGAGCAAACGTCATGTCTACGACACCAGACACGCAGATGGTGCCGTTGGAAGAAGCGGCCGCATGGGGTGACGTCTCGACGGTACAGCTACTGCTCGGACAGGGCGCGGATCCAACTTATCGCGATCGCGATGGCTGGTCTGCCATCCACTTTGCTGCAGAGGAGGGCAACCTGGAGG
The DNA here is from genome assembly GCA_003073195.1 of Ramalina intermedia. Lineage (NCBI taxonomy): Eukaryota > Fungi > Ascomycota > Lecanoromycetes > Lecanorales > Ramalinaceae > Ramalina > Ramalina intermedia. Next base: position 11,943 of record PEKF01000134.1, read on the forward strand.
TTGTACGTCTGCTATTGAATGACGGCGCCAACGTCAATGCTGTCAGTTCCTATGGCACGTCGCCATTACACTGCGCGGCAAACGGAGGCCAGGATACCACTGCAAGGTTGCTTTTGTTACATGGAGCCGATCCTCTGCACACAACGTGTCATGGCTGGACTCCTTTGCACCATGCCGCCTACTTGGGGCATGCCTGTGTCGCACAGACTCTTTTGAAAGATGACCGAATGGCATCTAGTGCGATTCATCAGGATAATCATGGATGGACTGTGCTTCACTTGGCTGTCCATAGTCGAGATTTGGCTACTATCAAGACGTTGCTTCGCAGCTCCACGATTGATATGTGTCGAACTATGAGCGACGAGAGGAGTCTCACTCCAGAAGATTGGCTGGATCTCGCGCCAATGAGTCATTCGTACAAGGCGATCAGTGATCTGGCTTTCGACAAGTCACGTTGCTGCAGGGCGGTCACAGAGCTCCGGCAAGTCGTCCTCGCAGGCAACCCTCTTCTAGTTCGACTACTATTGAGACAAGGGGAGGATGTTAACCGCACCGATTCGGGACAAAGGACTGCATTGTACTACGCTGTCAAGAAGGGCCTCGCAGAAACGACCACTATACTTCTAGACCACGGTGCGCATACCAACATACTTCCGAAAGGACGCACGATGTGGGAAGAGTTCGTCTCTGACGACACGGTTCTGACACAGCTGAAACAAGCCGGCTACAGAAAACCAGAAACAGATCCAGAGCTTGAGCAGCAGATAAAACTTGCTCTTAGAGGGCAAGAGCAACCCTTGGTCCCTGATCAATCGGCTTCTAATGGCCCCATGCGCTCGCCACCGCCCGTGCGCCAAGTGTCTGCGTCGTCAGGCAAGGCGGAGACGAATCGCTCAGGTGCGAGTAAGATCTGGAAACGCTTGAGGGGACAGTGAATAGTCAACGTGGAGGCAGAGACGGAGAAGCAGCGGAAATAGACAATACGTTCGCATCCTCTGCTGCCTCGCTTCGTGTGCACCCTTCAGTAAGGCCTGACCTTCCTCCAGCTTTCTACTGGTCAGCACTGTCTTTCAGTTGGAGAGTGCCAACGCGGCACCACTGCGACAGCCATTCACTTCTCAAGTATCGCTTCGCTCTGTCGCTTCAAGCCAGTACCTGCCCGAGTAATACCGGACGGCTCGAGGATCTGTTCGAGTATGACGTCGTTCTCCTGCAAGAGGCTGAGATTTTGTTTCACCTTTTGCCTCGAAGCCGTTGGTAGTGTCAGAGCATGTTGCTTGCCAGCGATCAAGCACTCCACAAGAGTCTTGTAGGCCCGCTTCTGAAGCGGTCCCGGTTGCTGTTGAGAGATGAGGCCACTCAGCGTCTCTGGAATTGCTTCGCCAATCAGCCATTGGTGAGCTTCTGCATTGTTCTGACACAGAATCAGGCATGACGCAGAAGGGATGTTGAGAAGCCGGTCCTGGCCCTTCGTTCTTGCGCGCTCAGCAAAATGGATGATACTAGTGAGGAGAAGACATAGGCGGTGGGCGTCGTGGGCTTCGCTAACGACGACAAGCTCGCGGGCACATGCTTGGTATGCATCATTGAAGAATTGATCTTCGTAGCTTCTGCCGATGTGTCTTTCGTAAAACTCTGCGACGACGTTCGAGAAGTATTCGATCGGCTGTTCATCCTCGTTTTCGATCATGGCGTAGTGGCATGTAAGGAGGCACACTGACCGATCCACGTTCTCCTTCCTGCTCCCATTCCGAATGCAGTCATCAAAATCGACGAGAAACTCGCGCATGCCGTAATGTAAGAACTCCTTCGCACCTCTACGACATGCGACCGAAGCCCAGTGCGAGAATGCTCGACCTGCGATCGCGTCGCCGTCTCTCCATCCGGACCGAACAGCTGCAAGTTTGCATTCCGAGCCAACCAGCACTGAGATCACCAGCAGCGCATTTAGATCTGCGATCGAAACCTCTCGAAATATCAAGGTCGGGAGATCGGTCATGGCCGCTAGCCTCTTAGGGTTCCTGGCGACGACCAGCTGGGTGAAGAACCTGCGATAGGATTGCGCCCATGTCCGCAGCTCATCCGTTCTGTTATGCTTAACGAGTTCCTGTAGCACAGCTTGTGACTCCCAGCGGCTCAGTGACAAGTACTTAAGGTAGCGTTTGACCAGTTGCATAAGCAGCGGGAAGCGGAAGGAAAGATTCAGGGCGCCCATAACCACGCTTACCCTCCTTGATGACTGCTGGTATCGGAGGGCAAAGATTTGTTCTTGAAGTCCCATTAGCTGTTTTGCCCGCTCTTCTGATGGTTCTGAAGGCCCTTTGAGTGAGGTGACTCCTGGAGGAGTGGGCAGTTCGTCCACGCGCGCCCCGTACCGAAGCAGCAACTCAACAATATCCTCTGAGTCTGACCGGATGGCTCGAATCAATGGTGTGTCGCCACCGTCGGCTTTAGCGTCGATACGGGCGTTTCGGTCCAGCAGTAGAGCTACGATGTCTTTGTGCTTTGCAGTGACCGCGATATGTAGTGCAGTCAAACTGCTACGATCTTTAGAATCTACACGAGCGCCATTGTCAAGCAGAAGCTCTACCATCTCTCGATAGCCACGATTGACGGCCCAGGAAAGCGGTGTGCGACCATAGTTGTCCTTTCGCGAGATTGGGCGGCCATGTTGACTCAGCAATATCTTGGCCCAAGTGATGTTACCGAGATAGGCAGCAAGATGCAAGAGCGTAAATGAAGGCGCATCTCCTCCATTTTTTTGTTGCTCCCAGTAGAACGTCCACCATCGCTCGCGGATTGTGGAGTCGTCCATGAAGAACGGACGCGAGAATTCAGAATTTCCATCAATGGAGTCACCGGCATGTTGGAAGTGTTCCGGCCAATATAGACTAGCATAGTCCGAAATCACATCAAGGTGAGAGCTCTCGCCAGCGGATTCGGGAGCACTGTAACTTCGCTCAACGTGTGTCAGACACTTCCGCATAAGAGCCCGATGGGTGTGTCTGGTCATGTGGAACATGTCGATTCCCTCAACGTTGACTTGACCACTTTGAAAGAACTCCTTTGCCGACTCGTGAACAAGGTTGACCACGGTCCCTTCGACTTTGACCATCAGGCCGCATGACACAAGTTGTTCTTTTACGACATCGGTAGGCGAAAGCGTGCCGTGTGGCTCGATCTCTGCGGCGACTGTAAGTTCATCGACAGTAAGAGGTCGAGCAGCGAGTACGATCCACTGAAGAATAGGAACCAGCTTCTCTTTATCCTCGACCTGTTGAAGCAGTCGTTGGTAAACTCCACCAAGAGTCTTCGGGATGCTGCTCAGAATGTCGTTAATCTTACTCCAGCTCCCTCCTTTGAGCTCATTAGCAACGAACCCGACCCATAGAAAGGTTCCTTCAGCGCCGGCCAAAAGGGCCTCTCGAACTTGCAGTATCATGTCTTCTGAAAGCTGTTGTTCATCTGCCAGCTCTTCGACTTTGGCGAAGATGTACCTTTTGACATCGTTTGAGACCTCCTTCTCCGATTCGTCCAACTTGATCCGCGGATATTGACCGAGCCTGTTTTCTAAGATGGCTGGCTGGGGTCGGGAGAAGAAAACCAACTTCAAGCGTGGCCTTGACGCTTCTGCGGTGCCCGAAAGATAGCTGACCACGGCATCCAGCAGCTGTTTCAGAGATTCCTTTTCGCACTCGTCAAGGCCGTCCAGCACACAGACTACCTGGCCAGAACCGCTTTGCTGAAGCAAAGCGAGGAACACTCTCCATAAAGATACGAAACTGGAAACAGTATATTTGGTCGTCTCCGTCCCTTCGAAGGCGCTCTTGATGTGTTGCGCCAGGTATGGCTGGACAGTGAGCCATTGATGTATAATGCCCCTCATTATGGTGACTATAGAATTTCGTTTTTTGTCACGATTACTACAAAAATAGTAGAGAAGTACATCTTCGGCTGATTGGATGACTGACTGCAGCACCTCGGTGGTGTAAATGGCCAGCATGGTCTTTCCTTTGCCAGGGCCACCTGAGACCCAGAGAAGCGGTTGACCAGCGTCATCCAGCCACGATTGGTAGTCCGAGTGTGTTGTGAGCCACTCGCAGGTGCCGTCCACTCTCCGCCCTTTCAACGCAACGAGGGATGCTCGATCGACTTCAGGTCTGGTCAAGAGTAAAGCATCGAGAACGGGTGCAGCCACTGCATAAGTGTTAGCTGCCCCAGACATCGGCTTTGGCAGCGTAGGGATGAGTGACAAGACCTCTTTGGCATATGCCGTGGCAGTGACCGCGGCGTAGGCGTGCCAGAGATCAGAAGCGTGCGAATCTGCATAATCACAGACCCCTCGAATGATGAGGCAATGGGCGGTGTCTGTCAAACCAGCTGTCTCCGTATCGAAGCAGAGAATTTCTTCCCTATGTGCAAACTCATCTCGTTTCGCACCAAGGTCCATACGCCCGATGCTGGAGGCGACCAAGCCGTAGTGAACAACAGGGTTTTGGGTCTCTCGTGGCGCCCGGTGGAGGATTCTATCCGGATCACAATGGATGCAATCTTGAGCTTCGGGTTCACTACTCGTATGATCATATTCGGAATCAAAGAGAATGTCCTGCTCCGGGCCCGGATATGCAAAAGTGACAGGGTCTTTCCGCACGATCTCAGAGACGTAAGTTGGTATGCGACTTTCGTCGAAGATCTTGGCAGTCTCGGCCTTGCCTGCGGCTGTTAGAAGTAGTGTTGATTGCCGATCTATAGATTTGGTGTTGAGGACACGGCCGCCCTCGTATTCCTCCCCAGTCTCGTATTGGACATGACCTGGTCTGCCAGCTGTCGCTTTGCTCACGACAACGTCACCAAGGCGAATATCTTCCTTCGTACTTGGCACCCCTCCACCAATACCAACGATTAAGCTAAATCGAACGTGCTTGAAGCTTGCGTGTAATTGCTTGACCACGCTGACGACCGAAGTAGCTCCGTACACCCCAGAAGTCGGATATGTGAGCACAACATTGTGACCGTCGAGGCTGCCCAAGATGTAGGAATTGTCACCTTCCAGTGTCGAATCCGCAGTGGCCTCGGTATGGATGTGATCAAGCGCCGCTTTGGCTGCTGCCACCTCAACCTGTAGAGCGCAGACCCATCCGACTGTGTAGTCATCGCGGGACGCCATGCCGGAGCTCCGCCGCGTGTGATGACTTCGACGTTGCCGTACCTCGAGTACTTTGCGGTCTCTATCTCATGACCCTTCAGAAGATGGGGAGTACGACATTGACCTTACAGTATTCCATCCTGGACCAGTGCCTTGCTGGCGAAGTCAAAAGTTCGAAAGGGCGGGTGTTGCAGCGGCAAGGCTGTCGTGCGAGAGACGACTCGCTGTTACTTATGGCCGCATACGGCTTGCATCACTCTCCCACCCTCCTGTGCGGCTGAAGCTAGCTAGATTTAGATGCAGGGGCCATTATAACCGGGCGTTTTGCTGCACCTGTCACAAGCCTGACGCCTGCGGTGCAAACACCGGCGATGGCTGAAAGTCTGATGTAGCTACGGCTGGAACGTCGCTGATGTCAATAGCACTCCCTTCGATAGAAACAACGCCAGAGATTATTAGACAGGTTCTGCAATTTTTCCCTCGATAGGATATTCCTATGTAACGAACGTTCTGAGACGGGTAAGCGCATTCTGGCGTGGGGCAGTGTAAGGGGGGGCTCTAACCGTATCAAGCGCAGGCTAACCCGAAAAATTTGATTTCTATTTAAATTTCGGTATATTGAAAAGCATTAAAAAAAAATTAAGTCGTATTTTATCGTCGGGGATAACGGGTTTAACTATATTATTTTTGTTTTCAGCCTACATCTGCAAATTTGCAGCCTGCTCGGATCAGGAGCTCAAAAAAAAAGGTGAATTTTTCTCTCAGCCACGCTTATGAACTGCTCGTAAGTTTTCCGGAAATTCGCGAGCATTCTAAAGTGGCAAAAATCTTTAAAATTGCCAGGGTATAAGATCGGGTCCAAATGAATAAGTGGAAAGATGATATTATTAAAACTAAAAGATATTAAGGTATAAAAAAAAGGAAAATAAAAGCTTTAATTATTTATATATTTTAAATTTATAATATTCGTAATAACGTAATTCGATACGTTTATAAAAATAATACGAAATAACGTAATAATAATTATATTAAGTTCGGCGTATTATAGGTAATATTATTATAATGTTGGGTAAGTAGTGTCCGTATAGGGTAAGTAAGGCCTTATAGCCCGGATAGCTATAGGAGCCGAGGAACCGAGGAACCTGGGAACCGCAAAGGGTTTATGGCTCTAATATATAGTAAGCATCGCAGATAGATTCTAATTAACCAAGCTTCACACACCACACATTTTGACAATAAACGGATCTTTAAGAATATTTTACGAATAGTTAAGAAGTATTATATAGATTTTTTTAAT
>PEKF01000135.1:0-18099 GCA_003073195.1 Ramalina intermedia
ATATCCGAATATTTTATACTATTAATTTAAAATTAGAAAAATAAGTAAATAATATATTAAAGTACTTTAATTATACTCTTTTATAGGTAAAAGATTTACCTATATTGCCCTAGGACTAATTATATTGCCGACTTTTTCCTTCTCGCCGTTTTTTACGATAATAACGGTTTACCCTTATTAGAAGTCTTATTTCGGGTTTTGCTAGATATAGCGATAGCTATAAAACCGCTTTTAATAATAAAGAAGGCATAATTATTTTCCAAAAATCTTATTATTATAAACGGAGCACGTTACTTAAATATTTTGATAAGACCCGGCTTGGAATGTGATATCAACAAGGGTTCATTAATCGAAAGAACAACTATGAAGAGTAAAAGTACAGGTGAGGGTGCAGACAGGCTTTGTGCAGCCGAATCGCCAAGCCGCTAACCCAGCATGGCTAGAACGCCCGTTAAGCGAGCCGAAGAGCCCCCGGTTGAACACCAAGCAAAAGACCACCAGTCGGTATGCGGCCAGTATCTCAGCACGGTCCCAACATATTTACTTAATAATTAGCTAAGGATTTAACTACGGAAATGTTAAAGGCATTTATATATTATACTGGGTATTATAAGGGGTATCAATAAAGGGAGGAGTAGGTTGTTTAGGTAGTTATTGTTAGGGACGTACCTGGGATCCATGGGAGGTGGACGTGTGGGAGCCTGCCAAGGCCGGATATACATTGTTCCGGGGCCGGACGCACATATCATGGGCCTTACTTGCTGTACATACCACTCCTCAGCTTTGATATCCTTAGTTATACAAACCCCTATGAGCCACTCTAGGTACGGTACTAATAGGAAGGATATTGAGGAAAACGAAATTTTAGGCGATAACGTTTTTTTAAATATTTACGACCGCAATAGAATTTCGAAAAAAGGCTACCCCTTCTAATAAGGTTAATTTAGCTAAGTTAATATATCTCGGAATATGTTTTTTAACGATATAATAGTGCTAATAATGAAATCGTAAACGTAATTATAGGAAGGAAGCTCAAAGAGCGAGGAGTAAATAAAGAAATGCGGGGTATACTGAGATATACGCCCAGATTCTCAAAATTGCCCCTACGTTGAAGTGGAGCTCACTGCAGTCTATAACGGAGGATCTTTACCACCCCAGGGCGGCGACGAGCTACGCCAGGACCGGCATAGACGCTTCATAAATAATGTATATTACATGGCTGATTTATGAATGAGATGCATATATACACTATTCATAAATGAGTTGCTGATTTATAAATCAGGTAGGCCGATTTACAAAGGCCTGATCTTCATGGATGAGACGTGACAGGAGCTCGTGGGGCTCAGGCATCGCTTCATGAAGGTGAGGAGCTTGCTCACCTCTCACCCTCCCCGTCGCAATCACGGTGGTTTTGGGCCTATCGCTATTAAGGCATACGCGTATGAGGCGTCTCCTCAGCTGGTAAGGTAAGTGGTAAGATGAGTGGGTAAGGTAATTGGGTAGGTGAGTGGGTTGTTGCGACCCTAGGTAAACTCTAGTAGCTTATGGCCTAGTGAGCAGGTTGGTTTTCGCAGGAGAGGAGTGTCGAAGGAGCAATCAGACGCAATGCAATAAGTCAAGTCACAACTGTTTCTTAACTGTAGGGTGTAGAAAGGAAATTGTATTGAACACAATTAGCGGTTTCGAGATGCTTGTCAATCCTTGGCAATCAAATTTGCGCGCGTACCCCTTGGTTTTTTGTATACTATTACCATACAAATCACCAAACTCACCTCGCCGTCGATCTTACAGTCCGGTATAGTTACGCAAACACCCCAGAGACTCTTTACCAGTTATGGCACCTAAGAAACGATCCCAAAAAGGGCCCCCCCCCCCCAACGTGCTACTATTAATTAACCCCGAACGCCGTCTCCCCAAGGCAATGCGCCTACTATACCTGTTGCCAGGCGGCTGAGTGCTCGCTCTAAGGGCAGAAAGGCTTTAATTTATAAGGATGAGCTCGCTTTGGCTGCGGACAAAGAGCAGAAAGAGAAGGAGCAACGGCAGAAAGAGAAACAGGCCGATCAAGCTCGGAAAAGGGCGTCTATAATACCGACTATACAGGGGGATAGCGGTCCTTTTGGGCCCAGTAAGGGCTCAAATCCTTCGGCCTAGGTACATACGGATAGCCATGCACCCCCGGAAGGCCTTGAGAGACGGCTCTTTGGTGGTAGTAACGACGTCGCCGGCCCTTTCACCATAAGCCTCAAATTCACTCCCAGGGGCGGTCGGATTCTACCCCCCAAGCCGCTTAAGAGAATATGGGGGCCCTCGGATCGTGCGCAGCGCATTGGTATAAGTAAAGCCCTAAAAGCCGCCAAAGCGAGGGAGGCTGGAGAGGTCTCCGGCCAGGATTCGGGGGCAATTAGGGAGAGCCCTAGAATGAGCGGCGCTTTGCAGGGTAGGAGTGAGGGTGAAGATGACGATGATGACTCAATTGGTGATCGAGAGGATGAAAAGATCGACAATTATGTCAGCTATCAGGATATGCCTTTTTACTTCTGCGTCTACGCGGAGATCAGGGCGAAGAGGGGCTCTATGCGGTCTTTGAAGTGGTCTGCACAGGTTGGACAGGGCCATTGGACTGGTTACGGCCACTTCAGCTTGGAACGGCTCAATCATAAAGTCGGTATACAGATCGAGAAGCATGGATTGAGCGAAGACTTTGAGAATATCACCGTCAAAATCAGGTCTGCAAAGTCCAGGGTGAATATCCATATCCTTACCATAGATAACTTCTCCGAAACGCAATAGAGACGTATTGAGGATACACTCAAAAGCCAGTGGAATGCTTATCCAGGCTCGAGACAGGACGTTACCCTATATATCGAGTCTGGTGTTATAGACAGGATGAACTCCCCGTCCTTCAAACGTCCCATCGGCGCCGTCGATACCCCAAATGCGACCCCTGCTCCTCGTCGTATACGGACGCTTTTGCTTAAAGAGCAAAACGTATACCGGAACGACACCAACGCTACTGCCGGTGATTAGGTGAGGGATCTTACGCTCAATTATCGTTATACGTCGTCTATATGTCCAAATCCCAAAGGTTCAAGTTGCTACGTCCCTTTAGAAGGACAGTGGAAAGGACAATATTTCCACCTTACCACCCCTATGTAAGAGGCGTGGGCCAATGCGATTGCGGCCCAAAAGGCTACTATATCTCATCCACCCCTGCTTATATGGGAGCAGATAAAAGGGCAACGTGGTACGACAACCGGAGAATCGAGGGCTCCCAACTCGGCTCGATTATCTCGAGCTCATTTGGATGAGAGATTCGACAGGATCGAGGAGCGGTCACTCCGGTATATAGAGATAAAAGGCATAGAGCGACTCGGCCAATTGGGTAACGATATGGGCTTAAATCGGTATATCCAGCCTCAGATCCAATACGTTCAGCAGCCGGCTCCCCAACCGTTTCAGCCGTAGCCGCAACTGCCACCGTAAATTCGTCTTAGTACGGCTCAAACTGGACAGCAAGCGACGTCCTATTTGACTCAATCGATATCCGAGCTTCGCAGCTTAAGTCCGATTATGGGTATTAAGTATACCGCATCCATATGGAATGGGTTTTGGAACTAGAAGATCGACCCAATAAAGGACCCTAATTAACGAGAGCAAGTCCGGATTGCCAAATAAAGCTGTACTCAACTCGGCTATTAAACGATAAGGGACCTCAAGAAACTCTTAGATCCGGACTTAAGGTACTATCGCGAGGCTCAGAATGCCGGTATAGCACCTGGTTTACTGGACAAAATGGCCAGTAACGTAAGAGCCTTTAAGCTTATCTTCCGCCGGCATACCTTTAAGAGACTTCGGAAACGAGAAACGGAACTCGACCTTGCACGCCGTGGGATAAATACTCAAGGCCAGGTGGTAATGCAGCCTATCTTTGACCAGGCCGACGAGGACGACGAGGACGGTGACGACGGTGATGAGGACGATGAGGGTGAGGAGGATGAGTAGGGTGAAAGGGTGAGAGAATTGTATAGACGGTGTTCGGTGTTGAGCTTCTGATTTGAATCATGTCTGTAGTTCTTTATAACAGCGCTTAATCCATATATGCTTCATGATTTACCACCCAAAAACACCGTATATTGCCTGGGGAATCGGAGTAATAGGCGTAAAAATACTGTCCTTGCCGGTAGTCCACTTATAGCAACGCCTTGGACCTATATGCCCCAACAAATACCACTAAAAAACACCGTGATTTGCTTAAAGATTATTAGGTCTTCGCAATATCTTCGTCTACCAAATCACGAGTACTTATTTCAAATATGGAAACGCTTAATCTCGATACGCTCTTATCTTTATAGGCCAAAAACACCGCAGATCGATTGCAGAATCCGAGTCCGAAGCGTTTATTCCTTTAAATCTTATTTATCTCAAATTCGAAGTAACGAAGCTCCTACATATAGCTCTCAAGATCACCCTCGAATTGGTAGTTAGCCGGACTATGACGGAAGTGCTCTCTAGCCTTCTTATTATACTTATTATGCTCAATAGCGAAGCGTATAAAGCCCCCGAAGTTACCTCGAAAAGTATCCCGATAGCGGTGGAAGCGACGTCTTATCTAGGCCTTAAGGATGCTGAAAGTAAGCTCGATGGGGTTATAATCAGGTGAATACGGTGGCAAGTAACGGATGAGACACCCTCTGGCATAGACGGCTTCAGCGATGCGGGCTTTGTAGTGGATACTAACGTTATCCAGGCAAATCACGCTGCGGGGGCCCGGAAAAGCGCTATACTGAGGTAATAGTACGTTGAGGACCCACTCGTAAATGTCGTCGGCGTTGAAGTAGCCCTGTTTGAGAGCTATATAGGGTAGGTAGCCATCTATAGAGTATGCCGGCATCAGGGATTAGGTATCACCTCGATTCATATCCGTATGGTAGCGGACGGGATCCCCAATAGGTCTATATGCCATCGTACGCCAACAGCTCTGTTGCTTGAAGTTATACTCGTCAAAAAAGACGAGCTGCTCGGCCCTTATACGGACCATATCTGCTTGCCAATCGAGCCGCAATATCTGGCTTTATAGGCCAATACGCTGGCCGATATAACGTGATATATCCATCTCTTTAAGGCGCTTGTAAACAGTCGATCTGGATACCTTGATGCCCCACTCCTCCTCTAGGAATATCTTCAACTCGTCCTGAAAGGCGTACGGCCGTTGCTGGAGGTAGGTCTTCAGACTCTCGATAGCGGCCGGATGGAGCTTGCGATTTGGGCCTGGACGAGTGGGTATCGGAGGTAACAGCTGGCCATACATCCCAGTCCGTTTTTCCCATCTGTATACAGTCCGTGATGTACAATCCATGGTATCAGCAACGGCAGTAGGCTTCCAATGGTGCTTGTGAAGGAGGGAGAAGTCGTGGCGATCGATCTTGCGGAAAACCATGTTGACTGTTACACCATCAGCTACTATCTCATCATATCCAGACTCACGACCAACACCTTTGGACGTATGCGACAAGTGAGAGGTTGAGTGCGGACTGAGTTTGGTGATCTGTATGGTAATCGCATACAAAAAACCAAGGGGTGCGCGCGCAAATTTGATTGCCAAGGATTGACAAGCATCTCGAAACCGCTAAAAGGAAATCTATCTAGCTATGAAACGAGGGTGTTGATATAGATTACCTTGCTCATCCAACTCGTCTGTCTCATCCTGAGCTGCATGAGCAGCATGAGCAGTCCTGCTCATCTGTCTCATCTGTCTCATCATGAGCTGCATGAGCAGCATGAGCGGCTCATCTTGGCGCTCTGTCTTGGCATGAGCAGTCCCGATCCAGATCTACCGACCTCTGCCGGGTAACCGTGGTGACGCTAGCTGTATCGAACCTGCAGTTCGTAACATGGGTGAGGTGATGCTCTCACCACCCAAATCACCACCCTCAATACTGCACCACCCACCCCTGACAGCTATAGATAGCTCTTACTATGCGCTCAAACATTTGATTAACAGAATCAAAATCATTGGGGTTTCACTCTGGATGCACGCAAATGAGTAAATCCCATGGGTTTTGGTTTTCCTCACGTGATGTAACATTCCTCTTTGGGACTCTTGGCAACATGTAAATCAAAAAGAGAAGACGAGGTACCAGTTAGGGTGATGAAAACCATTAGCTTTTGCTATTCTGATCTCTGCCGAACAATGCGCCTGAAGGGTCCCTCTACCGATAGGAAATGGGGATGAACACGTAATGAGCCCTTAGAACTATCCGTCTCACAAAGTCATGGCCTTGGTCATTCGTTCATGATTGATCATCCACCATGAGTCAAACAGAGACTCTACCCAGACCTTTCTCCAAGTCATTCGGTTTCGTTGTAGGCATTGGATGCAATCTCAAGGGTGCGGTCGAGCTATAGTCGCTTTCGGGCTGAGCGCGCGGGCTGGATGAGTCCGCCGCCCAGGTCTCGGGAAAGCTGTTCAGTCCCAAACTATGATTGAGCGTTTTCCGCTTCTTGAAATGATCCAGTCTGTTCCATTTACCGGCATGATCATTGGAGCCAGCTTTTTTCCCAACTGTAGATCCGGATTTTGAGCGAAAGGATAATGTTTTGTAGATCTTTGGGCTCAGATGTTGGAAAAATCGGGGAGTCACGGGCAGACAGCAGATAAGAATACCTGAAGCGACTTCGGCATCAGACCAAAGACCTACTAGCATCGTGTAATAGCTGACGTCGGGCGTATAAGTGATCTTCCAGGTATAATAAGTGCGCAGGATTGACGTAGCGCAGGCGCTGAGAAACGGTCAGTATGCTTAAAAGACCGTGGAGGCCTTGTAGAAGGCGGCTTCATTATAAGGCCTGAGTGATTTGACTGCCCGACCGGACACTTACAATATACCAGTGCCAAAAATGGCTGCTATGGACAGCTTCTTGCCTGGAGACATTTTGAGTTTCCAAAGAGGAATCATTGGAAGAATCAAGATTGCGAAGTCGGACAGCACATTGAAGATCCCACTGGCCTTGTAGGAAGCGTAGTAGTTGTAGCAGTGACCGGGGGTCAGCAGTGGCTGCCAGAAAGCCGACCTAGGATGACACATAAATATCTGAAAGGCAGTCGAAATAAGGTAGAACACGAAACAACTCCAAAGGCACGTGTGGATCCCGAAAAATAGGGGCATGTTGCCTTTGCGGGTTGGGACGAAGATTTTGAGATATTGCAGAAGAATGGAGAGCTTGACGAAGAAGATGGTAGGGGCGTAAAGTATCGTCCACACATCAGTGAACTTATGATGTCGTCAGTAGAGCCTGTGCACTCATCTTGAAAGCCAAGAGTCATACATAAAGCATTCTGAAGAAAGTTTGAAGCTGCAAGTTCCATATGTGGACACCACCACCATGTTTTTTGGTCAGCATGGTTGGGGCAATCATCCCAACTTGGCCAAGCTGACAGAGTCAGTCAAAGCAAATTCATCGCCATTGGGACCTACCCAGCTTATGATAATCGCATCTGGCAGATGTCAGACGTATAGTATATTATTTTCTCAGCACTCACAATCATCGAGACCAATCTTGCGGATAATTAGCGCTTTCGTGTATATTCGTATAACAAGACCAATAGTCGTGAACGTAAGACACAAGGCTATGGTCAGAATCACAAAAATGTTGAGGTTTGGGGGATTGTCAAAGTCGGGAAGTACCCCGGCCGGCGGTACTCCAGCTGGCGCGTTCAAGAGCTTATGGAGCTCTGCCTGCTTCTGAACTGGCGGTAGACTTGCTAGAAGGGCTGCCATGGTCGATTCACCCTGTTGCGTGGAGTAAAATGTATGCGAATGATGTCCAGAGAAGATGACAGATACCAGGGCCAGCAGAACCTCTTATGAGGTTTTGTAACGTTTAGTCGTGGAACGACGGTGAAAAGATCGATGCCACACCATCAGCTCCTGCACAACCTCGCTTGAATATGATCTGGAGGTCCATTGTTGTTTCAAGTGCCTCGTGCCACGACCCTACGTACCATCAGGCTCAATGAGATCCTGTCATTTGTCTGGAGGGACGCAAATGTCTGAAGATCGACACGCAGGTGCCGCAAACATATTGGGAGGTTTGGACGGCAATCTCAACGAGTGTGGGCAAGACATCGAGCGAAGCTGAACACCGATCACGCTGCGTGAGGACGTATCATCTTGTAGGCCGGCATGATTCTACCTTTTTTGATCGGATCCATATTCCGTGCAGCTTGCGTTAAGGAGCACTGATGCCCGAGCACTTATGCGGGCCACTGTGCATTGATTGTGCTATGTTATGACTTACAGAAACCATTAATTTCACGCTTCACACTTCAATGATCCCTAGCCGGTCTGTGGGGTGACAAGCCAGGCTAGTCAGCAATGTATCTTTTGTGACGCACCATTATTGAACGATCATTCCTCGTGTCTGACCTTCTGGTGAACACCGATGTAACGCTGCAGGCCTCAGTGCCTGAGTTCCAAATAGTCGGACTGTAAAGAGCAATGAAAACCCAATTTCCACATTGCGGTACGCCGTAGCAGTGGTCCACACTCAGCTCACCGGTCAGTCGCGGAAACCATGTATCTAATGTTTCGCATCCATATCTATGCATGATTTCCTCCAATTAGCAATAAGCCGACACAAATTTATCCTTGCACACTTGTACAACCCGGATCAACGCCAGCTCGTTGGGTAGTGTGGATTGCATATCGTACTCTCTATTGCGGTAGTCTTTGCTAAGAACGTTCGGTTCATTTGGGTCGATCTCCTATTTCCACCACTTAACACAGAATTCAGGCTATGCCGCACAAAAGGTCTTCTTTTCAGGCCGCTCGTAATGCGGCTGTCATGTCTCCCTTTGTTTCACAACTTTAGTCTTTGGTTTTTGTCAATCAATTTGGTAAGTGGGCATGGGTACAAGAGCGCTATGTCGAAAAGAACCCCAAGTACTGGCATGAAAGTCTAGGTGGATCTCGATGCTCGCCTTACACAGTGACTACTTTCTTCCATAGAAGCATACCAAACCTTACATAGATCGATCCTACACCCTCAAGAAGCTGTGCTAGGCAGACTTGTAGAGCCTCTATCACCGTGATCGTCTTGGTTTTGGCTGACGGAGATTCCTATGACGTCGATAGCTGCAAGTCTTGCGAGATGAGCCTTCTCTCGATTGCTAATGCATCAAGCAAAGTGAGGTGTGAAGCCATGCGTACGGATCGTGGGCAAAGATTGGACGACGCTAAGATCTGCACTTCTGTTGATTTATCCTTGCGTATAATAATGTCGTATCGGATAAATGACAGACTTTTCACGTAATGTTCGATTGAAGGCTCGCCGGGCCGACGTACACAAGGGCGTTTAGGGCTACACTTGGGGAGTATCGCTAAGAGTAATTTATATGCAGAGAGGAAAAACAAACAATCCAAGTCTCTGGGTTTGTCCGGGGATTTTAGTGCGGGTCTCATAAATGACTCGTGTGGCCCCTTGCGATGGCAAGACATCGCCAGGGTCTGTCTTATCTGTCAAACCGACACGCGAAGTTGCTGGCCAAATCTGCAAGAGCAGGCAAGGACTTGATTCTACCTGGAGAAACTAGATCGATGTGTGCGTGTTCATGCAGGGCAAAAATGAGCCATGGTAATGCCAGCTTGAGTAAATCCGGCTCCTGCATGTGGCCAACACACACCCGAGACCTCCAATCATGGATGGTCACCTCTGCCAGAAATGTTTTTGGTATCCAATCAGCCCCCGAAAATTTTTCAACATGTGGGTCCTCTGTCCTCCCTCTACCCTTTCTCCTCTCTGCCCTTTCCTCTGCCTTTCTCTCTGCCATTTCCTCTGCCTTCCCCTCTGCTTCCCTCCCTGCCGAATGCACACCTTGTTACCACTGATCACCCCAAGGCATTGGGATGCTGTACACCAACTGTCTACCATTTGGCAACGAGCGAGTTGACCATTGCTCGAGTTCGTTTTGTTGTCCATGCTGGGATTTTCACTGCACGTGGATGTAAGAGGCAGCAGCACGGACTCAACCTATCAATCGTCAGTCTAACGAATTCGTTCCTACCTCAATTTCATCGTTTCGAACGATTCATTTACTTAGAGCGAAAAAATGCACTATGACTCTATTGTCGACACGTGAAGCTTTCAGTCACATCGTCGGCGGATGCTCTGGGCTCTACTCGAACCTCAGGATGTCTACAACACCTATGAACCTACTACCACTGCTTTCACCTCATCGACTCTTGCTCCTTGCTTTGACTTCGTGTTTGGTAGCAGTAAGTTGGTTGCAGATGATGGAGAATGCTCCGAGCCATGTTCTTACGTCCTCTAGCTGATCGGCAAATGTATCTATCGAGTCAAATTTCACCCACTCGCCGAATATCCTGGACCTTTAATCGCCAAATTTACGAATATGTATGGTGCATACTATGCTCTACGCGGAGACCTCCACCTAGATATGCACCGATGTCATCAAAAATATGGTGCACCCCTTTTATGCCCTGTCCAAACTTCGCGACTGAATTTTCCGGCAGGCAGCATCGTCCGTTACGGTCCAGACCGTCTCCTCATGAATTCATCGTCTGCTCTCCATGGTAGGGTCTCTCTTCAACTCGAATGAGAAGCAAGTCCGTCTAATTTATGCTATCTGTTACAATAGACATCTATGATCATTCAAAACCGGTGAAGAAATCAAAGGCGTTCACGACCATCTCACGCATTCTGGGAGGTCAGAGCCTTCTTACGATAATCGACAAACCCCTTCACCGTAGCAGACGCCGATTAATCAGCCAAGGATTCTCTCCTGAGAATCTTACTCAATTTGAACCGGTCATGGTGGGTCACATTCGGACGTTCTGTGATCAGCTTCTTTCTACAACCGATGCCTGTCGAGATTGGTGGACATGGAATAGGAATGTCAAAGCTTGGTGTAAGCTATTTCCTCGTATGGTTGCCCTTTACTGATAATTTGCTGGCAGGTAATTGGCTCGCGTTCGACATTGCTTCAGAGTTTGTGTTCGGTCAAAATTTTCACACATTGACAACCGGAGAACATCGATTCATCATGCATACCATTTTAGCAATGAACAAAAGAAATGGAGTCTATGCACAATGCCCAGGGCTAGCTCTATTTCATCTTGAGCTATATTGGCCGCCTGTCGATATGCACACTTTCAAAAAGTGCCTCAAGTGGAGGAAAGAATTCGGCGACAGGCTCAAAAAGCAAGAGAAGACCTCGCGCAGCCTATTTGCAACAGTCTTGGATTCGAAAGATCCGGAGACCGGAGAGGAGATTCTATACAATGAGTTAATCGCTGAGGCTCAAACCCTACTTGTAGCTGGTAAGGACCTCTGTCTCCTCATTCAATAAGTAATGCTGATTTCCTGTTGCTGAGATAGCTTTCGAAACTACTGCGACCACGCTGGCAGCGACTCTTTTCTATCTCGCACACTATCCAAGAGCTTACTCTACGCTAGCCCATGAGATTCGTAGCACTTTCTCAGATGCTGAAGAAATCATTTCGGGACCAAAAATGAATTCTTGCAGATACCTGTCAGCTTGTATCCAAGAAACATTGCGAATGTCCCCGTCTGCGCCTGGAGCCATGTGGCGAGAAGCCGAGCAAGGGGGCCTTCATGTTGATGGAGAGTATCTCCCGGCAGGGTACGACATTGGAATCTGCATCTACGCAATGCACCACAATGAAGCGTACTTCCCTGATTCCTATGATTTTGCACCTGAGCGATGGCTTTCGGATAGACCTAAGGCGGAGTCACAAGCAGCTCATGGCGCTTTTCAAGCTTTCTCCATTGGGCCACGAAGCTGCATTGGACGATCGTTTGCTCTGACCGAGATTAGTATTACGTTGGCGCGCGTAATTT
The DNA here is from genome assembly GCA_003073195.1 of Ramalina intermedia. Lineage (NCBI taxonomy): Eukaryota > Fungi > Ascomycota > Lecanoromycetes > Lecanorales > Ramalinaceae > Ramalina > Ramalina intermedia. The sequence continues at coordinate 11,884 of PEKF01000135.1, forward strand.
GGTTAATGGACTTCCGCATGTGCAGTACACAGATGGAAAACCAAGGAGAAGGCAAAGAAGGCAGGGCCGACGGAAGGAACAGGGTCGCCGAGTATCAAATCTACTCCCATTTGACAAGCTGGTCCGAAGGACCCATGTTAGAGTTCCAAGAGAGGAGGATTCAAACCCAATGAGGCAATGAACGAGCGGGTTTGCGAAGGGTTGAGGATGAGTTTTGATATGTTCTAAAGGGTGGACGCATGATATCGAGTGATAGATTTCGCTTTTGACCATTGCTTGATCTCAGAAGACATCATGGCATTGCCATGATGAGGGCGAAAAAAGCGACAGTCCCAAGTCTGGCTTAAAACACTAGCTGTTGCTTCCAAGAGCCTATATGAATCTCTCTTGTCGCTTCATTACTCATGTTTGTTCGTTTCCGTCAGGACCGCTTGTTCCGATCATGGAGGAAATGCCTCAAGTCACTTCCCAAAAGATCTGTGTTGTCTGGTAATCTTTCTGTTTTCAACGAGTAGCATGACGCGCAAGCTCGTCTGCAGAATTTGCGTAAGGGTCTCACTTCCCAAAAATTTCTTCGCTTTGGTTGCATTCAGGACATTCAGCATGCCGAGCACTCCGACACGGCTAAAATAATGGGAGGTCAATGCGAACCTTCGAGCACACGGCCCGGCTGGTCCGGAGTCTCAAGACAGGGGTCAGCAGGGTTTCTGCAGGGATCTAATGCAGACAACTTACGCTAAAGTCCTCATGGGTTATGTGTCTGAGGATACATTTGATGACTGCGTTATTTCCGGTGTATTATGTTCCACGCTAACTTGAGAGCACCGCTAACAGGTACTCATGATTTTTTTTAATTAGCGGACGCCAAGCGTTTTTTCCCCCACCATAAACAAATAAACATTTACACATTTTTTGCTCCACCACCACCAATACCATTACAATTGAGCTATAATTCAGAGCCATGAAGCTTCAACCTACATACACCAAGGGCCGGACGCCTCGTGTACCAAAGACCCGTCGCAGGGAGTAGGCGCCTACGGAAAATGCGGCTGGAGTCAATATTAAAGAAGCAACCGGATGCAGCTTCAGAGAAGCTTCCAAACAGACATCCATTCCCAAATCGACCTTGAATAACAGATACAGGGTCTCAAAGAAACGGGCCAACAGGTTACATCTGCCCCTTAGCCACCCGAAAGTGTATGAGGACCCCCCCCGATCAGGCCGTCTAAGCTGGCCCCCAGAAGAAAAAGCAGAAAGGATTTTTGAGTACGTGAACTCATCAAAAGAGCTCAAGGATACGACAGCAGGGCAGTTGATTGCCTCAATGAAATTGCTAGGGACAAAGGTGAATCGCGATGGACGACGTCAACCTCTCTCCGAATTTGCCTTCAACAAAATCATATACTCCAGGGGATATCGACGGGGCAAAGGGGCTTGGAAGCCAAAACTTACCCAGGAGCATGAAGCAAAACGTGATTACTTCTGTACACTGTACGAGGACTTCGAGTGAACGAGACGAGCGATCTCAATTGATGAAGTAAAAGTGAAGAATACAGAGCATTATGCCGGCTTAACGTAGAGGGCCCCCGGCGAGCAATTGGACGCAAATGTTGTCAATACCAAAAAGCAATAAGACAACAAACAGGTGTATTAAGGCTTTGCAGGCATCGGGTATAACTTCAAAAGCAAGCTTCTCTTCATATATACCGAGACTGAGCAAGAGAAGAAGGATGCCAAAGAAGTACTTGAAGAAGAAAACAAGGAGAATAAGGCCTTCCGCACCCTTGCGTATGCTGCAGACTTGAGAGTACGAGAACGGGAATATACCAGAGGGCAAAAACCGAGTCTTGACGTATATCTCAGGAAGTCTGGTGTCACTCGTGGGAAAAGGGACAAAGGTGGCATCGACGCCTTTCGATATCGAGAAAAAATCCTTTATAGCCCGGACGGCGTGATCCCCTTCTGTAAAGCCCTCAATGCGGAAGGACGTTAGGTAGTACTCATGGAGGATATCGCATCTGCTCACCGTTCGGACCTCGTCGCCGCCGTATACGCTTTGCATAGCATCGAGCGCTTCCCTTGGCCACCTAACTCACCAGATCTCAATCCAATCGAGAAGGCGTGGGCTTGGTGTCGCAATTACCTCAGAGAGAGGAACTTCGTCGGCCACACAGACCAAGAGATCGAGAATGCATGGCCTAAAGCTTGGGAGGCTTTACCGTACGAGACGATCAATTCTTGGTTCGAAGGGATGAAGGGCCTTTGCAAAAAAGTCCGTGACAACAAGGGCAGCAATCACTTCAGTTCATGAAGAGGTACATCGCTTCGTCACCTTCACAGTACCCTCACGGCATGTACCTCCCCCTCTAGCCCACTCAAAAGGCTCCCTGGTGAAGGCATGAATCTTCCCCTCCCAAGGCCCCTCTCCAAGTCCCTCAACTTTGGGTATGTCCTCTCTCTTAACCCAGCCACAAAACCGGCCGTTGACATGCCGAGCCGTCAACAGGTCAACCGTCTGCGATTAGGTCGTACCATCGATTTGAAAGGCGTCATGGTCCAACCCTGTCCAAAACGTCCAAAGCGTCCAAAGCTCCCGCTCCTAAGAAAAGAGCTCCGAAGAGGAACAATTTTTCCACAGGGCCTGAATATGAGGCTAGGTTACCTGTTGCTTTCAATTACAGGGATTACCGTAAAGAGGTGGACGAGGCGATTGCGAAAGAGAAGGATGATTTGCTGGACAAATTTAAAGTAGAATACCGATTCGAGGCCCGGGATCGTAAGATCACCAAAAAGCGAGCTAAAGGTCCTTTTCGTTGCAAGCTACAATTGTATTTGGTCCGGAGATAGGTCAGCGTAAAAGCTCGTCAAAGCCTCGTTCCTTTTTGGAATACGTACGCCGGCATAAAGACCAAGGACGAGCTCGAGTTCGCTGGCCTTAACGATCAACTGCAAAAGGCTCGTAAGAAGAACAACCTATTAAACGACGTTACTTTCGTTGCCCACGTTAACGCGAAGGCTAAAAATACGAAACAAATTCGCTTTAATAGCCTTAACGAATTCTACGAAAAAATAAGCCCTACTTTAGAGGATACTTATCGCTCGCATCCTACCAAAGAGATAGACTTACGGGTACAGTATTTGGCCTTTCCATCACCAGTCGATCCCGAAACAGAAAACGTCGCTACAGGCTCCCAGAAACGGTCGATTAATAAAATTAACGGCCCAATTAACTCACCCCGTAAAAAAGGCGGCAGGAAGACTTATACTACGGAGCAGGCGAGGTTCCGTAAGCAGCAAAATATCGAAAAAGAGGATATTAGGAAGAAGGTTACCCACTTGAATTCAGTTTTCAAGTGTTATACGTCTACCTATCGCAATAAACACGAGCATTACTAGATTAAAGAAAGCATCCATTACCTTATTAACGACCATTTCCAACGAGAACAATAGGCTCGCGATTGGCAAGCCGGGCTTACCTCTAAATTCGTCCCGCCTCCTTCTTTAAGAAAACACTTATACCTCGCGGAAAACGAGTTCAAATCTGGGAAGAAGACGAAAAAGCTAAACCGTCAAGAAGAACGCGAAGAAGAAGAGCGCCGCTAGCGAGAACAACGCGAGGAAAACGATCGCCGCTAGCGTCAAGAAGAAGAACAGCGCCGACGAAAGTAAAGAAAAGCTGACCCACGACGTTAAGAACGTGATAAGCGTTAACAAGAGCGCTCAGATCGTCAATAAGAGGCGTTCTCAAATATGGTATATTAACAATAAAATTGGCAAACGCAAAGGCAACAATGGAAAATGCAGTAATAAATAATAAGAGAGCAGGAGTTCGTTCAAGACGATACTGATTTTATTAGTAACGTCCAATATCCCTCTGCTAACTCCCGTCCCCAGTATGCTCCTTTACAGCCTCGTTTTCGAGCCCTCCCTCCCATTCCTTTTCAACAGCCGCAACAGCAAGCTCCGACGCGAGAGCCTATATAACGATTGCAATTTACGAGCCCTATAGCTCCACCAGAAGAGGAGGATAAAATAATTAAGCAGTTCTAGGCTATAAAGCTTAAAAAAACGCCGGCTAGATATCGTAAAAGGGTTAAATAAGCAAAAGAAAAAATCGATACTGAAATGTGGAGTAATACGTCGATATAGAGGATGTCTGATCCGTCTAATAAACTCTTCAAAAGGGCTGCTGTAAAGGGTATACCAGAATAGATGTTAATAGATTTGCGGAGAGAACTACATAATTATAAGGAGGTATATAGGACTGGCCGTGATTTTGCTGCGATGTCAAGAGCTTAATATAGTCATTTAGCTATATAGTTCTCTCATATAAGCCTTATAGTCACCTTCAAATTTGTATCTACCTTCGTAGCTATAACGGAAAAATTGGACTGCGTGAGAATTATAACCACTCGCTTTTACCGTATATTCTAAGAAGGCCTCGAATTGTCCTTTATACGCGTCCTTCAGGTAGACGAAATGTTTCCTCATCCAGTTCTTTAATACGTTGAAGCTCAGCTCGATCGGGCTGTATTCTAGCGTATACGGTAGCAAATAGCGGATAAGTATGCCATGCCTGTTGATTATATTATCTACGCGGGGATCATAATGGATCGATAAATTATCCAGATACAAAACGCTTCGAAGGCCAGGGTATCTGGAACAATGCGGTAGTAAGCGGTTCTTAAGCCACTCGATGAACTGATTACCGTTAAAGAACCCTTTCTTTATGCCCGTACAAGGTAGGTAACCGTCTGTTATTATAGTAGCTAAAACGCTATAGGTGGCACCTTTTCGATTGTCGGCTTGCCAGCGAACTGGATTACCGATTGCTGTATAGGTTATCAAGCGCTACCCTGTCTATTCTTTGAAAAGATACTTATTTAAAAAGATCAGCATCTTAGCCGTGAAGTCGGTTTTTATCTCTGCCTGCTAGGTATCCTTTAAAGCCTTATTCTGTTTGTTACTACCGCGGTAGCTTTCTTTATGACTTATACCCTACTCTTTCAACATCCGAAACACCGATAACTGAGAGGTTTTAATACCCCACTCTTCCTCGAGAAATATTACTATCTCGCTTTATAAAATCCAGGGTTTATCTTCGAGGTAAGCGAGTAGGCTTAGCTTTGCTGCCGTCGTTATCGAGCGACGTAAGCCAGGCTTCGATTGGTAAGGGTAGTATCTGGTGCCTTATATAGCTAAGTTGTTCCGCATATGGTATACCGAAGCTATACCAAATCGATTAACTAGATACTGAGCAATAGCGTCAAGTCTCCAGTTAGTATAAGTGAGAGCTTCAATGTCGGACTACGTGTCCAGATCGAGCCGGGGGCGAGGCATTTTGCCACTATTACAACAGGATTTTGAGTATACAAGGTTTTTTTCGCAGCAAATATGCCCGATTCAGTGGTTCCTATACTGGATAATGCGATTTATAGTAGTAATGGTCAAAAAATGCAGGATTTATATGAGGATTTATATAGGCGGGGTGCAAAATGAGAAATGCCAAGCATTATCAATTAACTTGAATAGCGTAGATGCTTGGTAAAAAAATAATTTGAAGCCCTGCGCAACGTCCACTTCCAGTCGGCATTATTAAATTACCTTTACCGTTCAAATTTGAGTCTATATAGGGTTCCATTTGCGGTTATTAATCAATTATACCTGTCCGTCGACAAATACGTTCCGGACGCTCTCGTTTACTATTACTATTATTATTACCGTCCTTTACTCCCTTACCTATTAATAACCCCTTATTTCGTCGTTACCGCTATATAAGAGAAACCCCACGGGGGTCTTTATTTCGATCTCGAAGCCTTCGTCGGAGGATCCGTTTTAAAAATAAAATTAGGGATCGTATAGCGTATAAGCGTAAGTTAGCGGTAGTACGCCGTTAAAAGAGACGGGATATAAGCGATAAAACGTTATTAAAAAGGTTAAATCGAATAATAAGCCGCCCTTTATAAACGCCGGATCGCGGTACCCGCCGATTATTAATCCGAAGGACTTAAGGCCCTAATTTAATTTATTAAAAAGCCGGTATTAACGAAACTTTACGCCGGAATAAATATATAATACCCGGATAGTCTACGCTAAATAATTTAAATAAAAATATAAATAATAATATATAAAAAAAAATTAAAAAGGATCGGATTCGGTAACGAGTTATCGATTAAGGCTTCCTTTTTTCTATAGCCGTCGTAATAAAGGTTAAAA
>PEKF01000023.1:0-406541 GCA_003073195.1 Ramalina intermedia
CCCTAACCCTAACCCTAACCCTAACCCTAACCCTAACCCTAACCCTAACCCTAACCCTAACCCTAACCCTAACCCTAACCCTAACCCTAACCCTAACCCTAACCCTAACCCTAACCCTAACCCTAAGCTCGATATTAATATATTAAAAAACGAAATAAATATAGAACGATAACCCGATTAATACGTATTCGTACTGGGTATAAATAATTATTCGGTAATATTCGTCGTACCGGAAAAAATAATACGCGAAATAAAAATCGTAATACGCGAAATAAGGATCGACTTTTTTAAATAATAATAATATAGGTTTATACCCCCCGTTAAGCGAAATCTAAGTTATCGGTAATTCCGTACGGTACGGTTACGTTTAGGTTAACGGAAATATTACCGGTATTTATAAAGGGGTAATATCGGTATAAGCAGGCGTAATTAATACTAAAGGGTTAGCGTATATAATAATAATAAGGCCCCGGGTATTATTAACTAATAGTTAATAATAATAATAATAGAAATAATAATAATATAAGGTCGCGGGAACAAATAAGTATTATTAATAAAAAAAGGAGAGGTAATAACGGTATTATCGCGATAGATTTATCTATATTTGGATTAAAATAACGCGTTATTTTAAGTTTTTCGCCTACGAAAATAACTAATTAAAGTTATCGGGGCGGGGGGAAAGACCCAATTAAAAACTATCGGGGCGGGAGGATAAACCAATTAACAAATTAAATCGACTTTTAATAAACGGTTAATAAAAATTAATAAAAAAATCAAATCGAATTGGGTAAAGCGTTAACGGCGGCCAATAAGGAAATTAAATCGAGTCTTAGCGGCCGTCCAAATTAAATCGATTAGCGGGATATATAAATCAGGTCGGATATTCAGATCAAGTCGATTTGAATATGGATATACTTTAGAGAGAAAGGATCTATTAAACTTTTAATAAAATATAAATAATAATCGGATCCCTTAATCTTTTTAAATTTTTAAGAATTAATCTATTATCAATTGAGATAATTAAGATCTATCTATTTATAAATAGCTTTATATCTTCTAAACCCCTTTGTCCAAGCGAGCCAGCGTGACGCCGGCTGCTTGGCCTTTACAGTATTTTTAGGCTGTCCGAATGGGTGCATGCGGAGGTCGGGCACTGCCTTATATAAGTTTGCAGTTTGCTCACCTCTCAGATGCTCCATGACAGACACGGTGTTTTTGGCCCTGTTATGTTAGGAGCATTTAGTGGTCAGGCACGACCTCAAATAGACGGATCACCTGCTCAGCCTCTATGGTCTCCATTGCAAATGCGGTGTTTTTGGGTTGGGGCATACGGGGCTCAGGTATGGCTTTATGCGGCTGAGGAGCTTGCTCAGGGTGCGAGGTCTCCATTGCAATTGCTGTGTTTTTCCGCCTGTTCAAATGGGAGCATGCGAGTCTCAGGCATGCACTCAAACAGACGGATCAGCTGCTCAGTTTCTAGGGTCCCTATTGCGAACACGGTGTTTTTGGGCCTGTTGTGGGGGCATGCGTGTCTTATGCGGCTCTTCGGATTGTGAGGTCAGTGGTGAGGTGAGCGGTGAGGTAAGTGGTGGAGTGGTGACGAAAAAAATGAACAAAGGTGTATTGATATTTTACGGAGGACTGCAAGAATCTGGAGAATTGATTTCATCGATAGGACGTGAGAATCCACAAATCAAGAGAGCCTGCTTCGGATTCCGCGGGATTCTGCGCTAAGAATTGCTCCCAATCCAATTTTATCAGGCATGGCTGAAGTGACGTCAAGCTATGGCACTAGAATCTTACCGAAGACGGCTCGCTGAGTCACAAACTCAAGCGCTTTGCGCGCCTATCACCACCACAGATCTGGATGTCCCAATAGGCTCCGAAACCTTGTTGACGTCGCCCCCACTGAAATACTCCGAACCTGCCCGTGAAATCGTCTCCCCCGTCGTGGCCATGGGGTTCCTCTGACAGTGAGCTTGCTACGACGGCGCGGGTGTGTTTGTAAGCGTGCGCGAAACTTGAAAAGATCTTCTCAAGGCAAGAAGCCGAGCGCAATGGCTTACCCTTGGATAAGAGATATCACGGTCATGATGTTCGTACTACGGCCAGTAAGCGGAAACTCTTAGCAGGTCGTCAGAAGCGGCACAGGACGAGTATTCTCCGATTATCAATTGTCACATTGAGGCTGTGTTGTACCTTGTGTTTCACGTTGACTCTAAATCTCATTGAAAGGACTGACTCCATGAGGATACTGAGACACAATACTCTCAAACACCAAATTGATCATTCTAATTTCGGATCATCAATGTTCTATGATCTCAAGCCTATGATCTATGATTGTCAGAGTTTTGGAAAACTTCTCCCTTCTCCTAGAAATATCCCGAAAGAACAAAGGACCATCGAAGTAGATACGTTCTTCTCAATCATTCTAGTGTCCTATTACTTCCGTTTCGTGTGAAACATGAGCGACGTAGTGTCTTTTCCTAGGGTCACGCGACTCAGGTAGCTTCAAAATAAGGTCATGTTTTAGTGAGGAACCGAAAAGCAGGGTTGTCAAAAGCGTTGCAGCTGTGAGAGATCTGCACCTGCACCGAAACCTTCAAGGGACCGGGTAAGACTTTAGAATCGACTACACTTCTCCCTCTGCTTCAAATAATTACGATACACATTGCGCACAGTCGGCACTCTGTCTTCTTATCGTTACGCCGGGCGAGGTGTTTGTTATTGTTACCTCTATAATATCCAACGCTCATACTTCACCTTTATAGAAAAGTAAATGCTTTACTACATTCAACATGACGAGCCTTGGCATTCTTCTGCTGTTTTCATCTTCAATCTCTCCAGCGCTGGCGCAATTAAGGAATCTCACACTCTATACTCAAATTGATATCGAGGCGTCACTACTCGGCAGTGGTGAGCTCAACTTGCCTTTTACTTCCATACTGCTAGTCGGTCCCGGGGCGAACAGCACACAGGATCCACCCATGTCAGTGCGAATTCTCCAATTCCAAGACGATGGGAATGGCTCGACATGGACGGAGCCCCAGCTCACCGTAATTGATCATGAGCCTGGCTTCACCCTACCTGCCAATCTAGCGATGCCCAACTCGCTCGCTTGGCATGCCTGGAGCGCAGGTTCGGTGAACGGTAGCATTGCTCAAAGTCTCATGAGCACCTATGGATCTGGGTATATGGCTGACGCTTGGAATGAACACTCGAGCACGACTGAAGGCAAGTACCAAGTTGGTCAGGCGGATGAGAATACGCTGTTCAAAGCTGTCTTTCAAGACCTGGGGCAGCAGAACAGCGAAGGGGCTCAAGCGCTGGATGGCCAGATCAATGCAGCTCGCAAGTTCTATACCGAGCTGCATGTCCAAGACTCATTTCCTGAGGATCGCACGGTCACTGGGAAACGGATCAAGATGGTTGGCTCTAAAGACTATGGAGGTAAGATCTGGGACTTTGATTTTGAAAAACCGGTGACCATTCGTGCCGGTTCGGAGCCTATCAAAGGGTATGCCAATATCAAATACAGTGGTCAGGCCAAGCCCGCCGCACTGGCAAGCGTACGGGGTGCCAATAGCGTCCTCAATCGGCTCGGATCTTTGCAACCCACGGACGATCCAGGAAGTTTTAAAGGATACAAGGCGATCCCCACTCAGGATGCCTTCCGAGGTTCATCTTCCACCCCGAATCTTTCCGCGTGCAAACGCGATAGCGTGAGCAAGAGACAGTGTGCCAGTGAAGGTGAAGGGGGAGCGATGGAGACTGGGATCGCTCTAGCAAGGCAGCAGAGCGTCTTTGCGACGATATCCATGGTCAGTAAACAACTCGCATCTGGCTTGGGCTGGGCAGGTGTTGCGGCAGGTGGAGTCTTCATCATCCTACACTACATCGATGGTCAATACCTTGGCTCTTCAATGCAGCTGGCTGGCATGGTCCTCGGCATTGTCACCGCCCTCGCGGTAGATGGTCCAATTGGTTGGCTCCTTGGGGGAGCTATCGCGACACTGTTTGCTATCTTACCTGGTCTGTTCCATCAACCGCCAAAACCTCCGACTATCAATAATGTCACTCAGATTGTGCAATTCAGATTTTTTGGAGATAAAGATCACACCGGGAATGAGAAATGTCAGGAGACGAATCCTCAATGCGTGGCATCATATGGGCCAGGGGTGATAGCCCTTTCTTTCGAGTGGGAGTATTATGATGCAATAGCATTTATGATATGGGCAAGTAAGACAGACTCATCTTACTTCTTCTCTTGCAATCGACTCGCATGATATGCAGTGCTGATCGGTATCCTTGAGCTTTAGACAAGGGCTTTACAATGTCAATACCTGACATAGCAGAAGCATTAGGCACGCCCGCCTCGTTCAACGGCGACCAAAATACAAGCAGCCCTGCTGTCATCACTTGTGGCAACAATCGTAATTCTCATGTTGCACCAAATAGATGGGGCACCAATTCTTGGACTGGGACAGACAACACTCTCTGTAATACCCCGACCATAACACTGCAACGGGACAATATCATCCTGCCCAACATCAACAAGACCGCCGGCGACATCTACAATCAAATTATCCCGGCTCCGGGCGGTGACTGTAAGATCATCGATCATGCAGACAACTTCGTCACCATTCCGAACTACGGCATCACGCTTCAAGGACTGCCCGTCGTCATCGCCTGCGGTATCGAGGACGGGTCCAACGGTGATAACGCGACCAATCCCACATCTCCAGGTGAAACTCCTCAGGCTCCCACCGGTAGTGGAAACATCACCAGCACTACTGGCACGAATGATACCACCATCCCTCCGACAGCCCTCAACTCTACGAACGCCAGCCCCTCCACGCTTCCTGCCGGCTCCTCACCCAGTAATCTCGCAACCAATGGCGAAGGTGGGCAGGGCTACACCCCTCCTCCAATTCCCTCCCCTTTCCTCCCTTCCCTCAATTCCAGCAACGCGGCATGCTTCACCGTCTCGGACGCTAATATCCCCACAACCTGCTTCCCTAATGGCACCTACACCGCCCAAATGGGTACTTTCGGCTTCCAATCGCATGACGCAACATCCCTCTCCTTTCCCGCAGGTTCGACTGTGCAGGTGACCTATCAGAACGGGAACACAGGAATCATCGTGACCATCCTCACTAGATCCGAAACCTACACCACCAATCAGACCTCCTCCTCCTCGGGCTTCTCCTATGCCATGAAGAACCTCATGTCTTTCACCGTCCTTATCGCAGCACCTTCCCCGCCTCCGGTTGCCTGCGTCTGCACAGAGACGAATTACAATGGCGACTGCGCGTGTGTCGGGCTGGGCGGGCAGAATATGACTGACGGGCGCGACAAAACAAAGAGCGTGGGCATATACGGCGGTGCCACCGTGACGCTGTACCCCAACTTTTATGGCGATGGCGGCGGGCAAAAGTTTACCGTTAGCGTGCCGGATCTGACGACGGTGCCTTATGGGACGAACGGGGATCTGAGTGAGAAGGTGGTTGCGGTCGCGGTGGAGGCGACAAGTCATGGGGTTATCACAAAGAGGGGCAGAGAGTTGGGGACGAGGGGTGAGATGCAAGCGAGGAAAGAAAGAGTGGGGAAAGTGATAAAGCGGGAGAAGAATGTATGGAGGTGATTTGGGCTTATTAGGAATGAAGGTAGACTGAGCAATCATTCTTGGGAAATTCCCTTTTTGAATCCCACCACAGTAGGTACTGTATATATACCAAGAATAATTGTCTCCATAAGTCAATCATACTCTCATTGACTAAAGTTTGTCATTGCTCAATGAATCGATCTTTTTAGGAAAAACACAATTTTCCTCTAGCGCAAGCGCAGCTCATTCATCACGCCTTATACATCCCCGAACTTGCGGTAATATCATCCGTGTCTCCTCCAACCGACACGGAGCCCCCCACGAGATTGCTTCCACCCCGACACCTGAACAGCTGCAAATACGCTACCAATCCAGGCAGCGCCATCGCGGCCGCCTCCTCGTGCCCTTGGGCCGGAGTGTACAGAAATTGCAACCCACTCGTGGTCACATTCACACCTTGGGCTTCATATGCACCAGCCGGCCCGTCCGGCACTTCTTGCAGCTGATCCAGCACAGTCATGAACGCACTGCGATCCACGCTCTCCCCGTATCCACCCTGGAAGGTCATGTTCAAGGTGGCGTTGATGAGAGGGTAGTGAGGCCAGGAGCCGAATCCTGTGATCTTGCCCGCCGGTTGCGAGTATGCTGGGTCCGCGGTGGCTGAGGTGCAGGATGCGTTGGTTGGGGGACTGGCAGGCTTGTCAGAGGTGTCACTACTATTGCTGTTGCCATCGATGGCGGCTGCAGCAACGGCGGCGGTCAGCACGGATGCACCGATTGCGACAGCAGCCGAGGTGTCGAAATCAAGAAGGGTTCCGGCAGCGGCACCTGCACCGGCTTCTGCAGGTAGGTCCTCGGGTGGTTCATCGTCCGGGGGGTTTGTTGGCCTGGGGCCGGTTGCCTCAGGATCTGTTGTGGGGAGGGTCATCGATGGAAGGGTGACAGACGGGGCAGTCGTGGATTGGGGAATGCTCGATGAGGGAGTTGTCGATGGGGGCGTGGTTGAAGAGGGACTTGTCGATGAGGGATTTGTCGATGGGGAAGTGGTTGATGGAGGAGTCGTCGATGAAGGAGTCGTCAATGGGGTTGTCGATATTAGGCTCTGGGTTGATTTCGTTGAGGAAGCATTTTGAAGAGGACATGAGGCGCTGTCTAAGGAGCTGTCCCAACCACTGGGCAAAGAGGGTGGTTGGGCGGAGTCAGGTGGTAGCATGGTATCGTTTGGGTTCAGGGGAATTTCGAAAATGTAGGTGTTATCGTCGTAGAGGATGGCGATTTGCTCGGGATCCGTGATGAAGTCCGAGGCGATATTCGAGGCACTGGGGATGGTGGCCAAGCTACCAGTGGTTGGTGGGCCTGCCGCTGATGTAGCGGTTTGGGGTGGGTCAGGTGGTGGAAATCGTGAAGATCTGGTTGAGATACTTGTGTCAGATGAAATGCTGTTCGGTGAAGTGGTGCTGGATGTGACCGGAGGCGTGGAAGCGCTGTTAGACGCCGTGGTATTGCTGCTGCCGGTCAAAGTGGCGGCCTGGGCCTGCGATGCACTGCGGCACGATGCTTGATCTGCAGCGGGGACAAAGACGGCGACTCCGTGGGGAAATGTCGTAGTCCCGCAGACTCCATTGGGAGTACTCTCGATGTAAGACCCTCCACCACCCCCAGAGCTGGTCACACCTGTTGGGCTTCCCTTGGCTTGGGATGCGCTGATGCAGGATGCTTGATCAATAGCAGGGACGAAGACGAAGCCTCCACCGTTGGCGTCAGTGGATCCGCAGACCTTATTCCCATCCTATCAATGTCAGTCTTTTCTACAGAGACAAAAGTCGGCGGGAAAGTCGTCGTCGTGGCTCACCTTACGCACGAGGTTGTTTCTGTTGAAGCGATGATACAACCGATTGTAGCCTTCAGACAACTCCGCCTGAGTGTAGCAAGCCAAAAATATCGTCAAGGTGAACTTGATCAAAAATTGCATAGTGATTATCTTGATCTTGGTACTGATGATGCGCGCGGTATTGGAAGGTTCATACAGAAGCGATGAGAAATAGGCGGGAATTCTCGAATCAAAACAAAAAATCCCGAGCTCAAACTACTTGTGGACGTCAAGGGTCAGGTTTCGAGCTGATTCGAGATGAAGTTGCCGACGCTCCTCAACACGTTCTCCTATGAGTATGAAGAGTCTTGAAATTCATAGAGGACGATGGCGAAAACCATCGACGACTTCGTGTTTCGAGTCAACCTGTGTCAGGTTCTCAGTAGGGAGGTTTGAATGCGAGTAAGGGTGAAACGGGCTATGTCTGGGCCAGGAGCAACCTTAAACATCTTCCCTGTCTGCCCCGTGGCCTCTGACACCCTCCCCTGGGAAACAGCGACCCGAAATAAACATCAAGTTAGTTTCATTCTGGCAAATGTCTTTCACGTCTAGAAAACTTCTCCAGATATCATTGCAACAGACTCTTGCCGTGTCTTTGGAGCCTGCCTCAAATCTCCTTGAAAATGCTGCTTTGCCGTCACTCCTGACTTGAGAGCTGAGATGGTATCCCTGTGGGGGGCGTTTCGCATCGGATCATGAAGAAACGATGCCTCTACGTCGCTTGCCAATATCCGTTCCAGGATTGCTTCATAATGGATCGAAATATCACTCCTTCACATGCGAGCAAGATTGATATCCTGCGAGATCCAATGCTCTCTCGCAGGGCATAAGATGCATGACACCCCCTGTTACTGCAACATCAGCCTCTCGATTCGATCAGTGTCATTTCACTTTTACCATCTGCCTTAATCATGAAGCCGTGGTTGAATATTATCTTGCTCTTCTTTGGATCCTGCTTCAGTGCCCAGACCTGGCAGCTGAGAGGCAGCATCAGCAGTCATGTCAACAGACCGGAGCTTCTTACCATCAATATTACCAACCCGACCAATCAATCATTACATATCTTGACCCTCAATAATCTTTTCCAGACTTCACATGTCTTCAAACCTTTCACAGTGAGTGAACCAAATGGGGTTGCGATATCTCTCGCTTGGTCTCGCGCCACCTTGAATACATTGGAGGAAGGCAATGACTTCCACGACCTTCCCTCGCAGACGAGCTTTATACGTCAGGTCAATCTTCTCGATCATCTAAGTACCAAATCAAATCATCACCACGCCTCTCTAGACCTCGTCATCCGCCTTCCACAGTCCTTCCACGCCTTCGCTGGCCAAACTGAGAACGACAACAGTACATCCAAACCCTCGCACGCTCAGCCGGACCTACCACTCACTGAGATTCCTATTCATGCATCTCCCTTTCATCTGAAACTCCTGGCGCCTCCCCCACCAGCTACCAGACTCAAATTGCGCCAGGACTCTCCCAACGCAGGCGTCTTTCTTAATGCTAATTGTCAAGGCTTTCAAGGTATCCTCCTACGAACCTCCCTCCAAGTCGCCAAATACCTTGCCCAAGCCGGCCTCACTGCCGCGCAGTGCGTGCCTCCCAACATGCGCGATCCCTTTTCCTACTTCTTCTACCGCAACCGTGACGAAGAATGGGTCACAGGGTGCATGAGGGCCATCATTGCCAGCGTTAATCAACATGGCAACCCCGTCGAGATCACCTGCCAGGATCAGGTCGGCGGTTTGTGCCAAGGTTCCACGGTGTCCATGTACGCGCAAGCCACCGAGAACGACCGGCGGGATTATTACAAGATCTACGTCTGCCCCGGCATGGAAGATAAGTTACCAGCCTCACCGCCGCCCCCCTGCAGCGGCGCACCACTCGCAATGAATATATTGGGTGGCGTCCTGCTGCACGAATTGGCGCACACGACGAGCAAGCAGGCGATCTGGGATTATGGGTATGGGATGAGGAGATGCCGCGCGCTGAAGAGGGATCCCATTAGTGGGCAATGTTCGAACAAGCCGATCACCAATGCCGATAGTTATCATCTGATGGCCATGGCGGCATGGCAGATGGGGCTTGGCTCGCCACCAGGTTACTCGGGGCAGCCGTGCGATCAGCCGGGATTGTTGCCATGAGAGACGTACTATGGAGTTCAGTCAAAAGAGCTATATGCTCCAACTTACATCTCTCCTTCGTCTTCTCCGTCCTGCAAATCTCCAACATTTCTTCAGCTGATGACCTATCATCATCACCGCTTTACATTCCTCAATCTGCATCTGTATCTCAGCTCGCAGATGCATTGTCGAACCCTTCCCAATTAATGGGTGCTGCCTCAATATCGGGTTTCTGCGTCATCTATTCGATTGAGTTGATACTCTTTCGACCTCGTGACTTTGCTCCTGGTGCATTTGCACTTCCAGCTTTACAGTTGCCAATCTTACGGTGCATCGATTGTGGAAGCTCTGAGCCACAAAAACGTCGTTTGCGATTGTTCGGATGTCTATCGTTGGAAGACGTCAAGTCTGCCCGTGTGTAGTCCCAAATTGAATCCTACCAGAGTCTGCTCCAGTCATCATGTTGCGCCTGTACCTCGCAGGCGGTGAACCCCACTGTACATGCAATATGCAGAGTCATCGTCTCCTGTGACTAAGCGTCACCGCCTGGAGTACTTTTGAACGCTGCCTGATCTCAGTGGCTTCTTTATCATCTCCATTAGCCCATTGAAAACTCCATTCTGTGAGACTTTCGACATTTCCATGCGAGATTGTGAGAATGGATCCTTCAGACGTCGCACTCGACCCACCGATTCACTGTCCATTGGACAGCCGTCGCTTGCCCAGAGAGATGTATGTCAAACTATTTGTGGTGCATTTCGTGGTCATTGGCGCCTTTATACATTTACAACATCTGCGACGCGAGCGGCGTGGGCCTTTCATATACCTGCTTATGATCATTTGCCCCCTCGCTGGATCGGCTCTCATTCTGGTTCCACTGATTGCACTCATGGCACAGGCAATCATCTACCGCGGGGACCGAGAGATTTGGAAAACCTCTTTGGCAATTCTGATTGGCAGAGTATCTTCGGCAGAGGGTACAATAGGACGCGACCACTCGCGCTTCCGGTATCCAGAATTTTCGACAAGATTCTTCTGGACCTTCATACTGCAGCTTGTGCCATTCATACAGAGTATTCTTTCATTGTGGCTCTATGTTCGACGTACCAAGCATGACAGCGCTGCATTGTACGATAATAGAATCGCCCAGTTGGCCATCCTGGGATTTAGTGCGTCCTTGATGTCACTTATTCATTTGTTGTTGAATCCGCAATGCCCCTCGACATTGCTTTCTTGGGCTAGAGGTCCTCATTGGAAGTGGATTGCTATCTTGCGGCCAACCCTCAATTTCACCACGACCGATACAGACACGTTCAGTACTAGGAAGCCATTGACGGGACTTGTAACAGAATGGAGCTCTGCATTTTTCACAGAGCTGATTGTAGGTCGGCATTATGGACTAACTGGTTCCCTAATTTCAGACATTGTGGATCATCGACATGTCATCCTGACCTTACCAAAGGAATACTACTACTTCTATATGGTTCCATGGTTGGCAATCCTGGTGCCCATTGTACTTACCGGTGTCTATTTCCTGGAGTATCTACCCAAGCCAACGGGTCAATCTTACAAACAGATCACCAAGCGCGCTGCGCTCTTTGGGATCTACCTCCTTGGCCTGGTCCTTCTCCTACCTCCTGGAGTGGTGTTCATCTTTACTCTTGTTCTGGACTTCCTAGGATTTCCATTGCAAAGCGGCAGTATGCTCGTTATTCTGATGCAGAAACCTTGGCGAAGTGAATCATATGCAGGGGCAGTGTACGACCCAGAAGAGCCGCACAACCTCCATCCTGATTGGCAAATGATCTGGACCTATGGGCACACTCCGCCATCCTTTCCTTGTCCCAAGGCTTGGAAAGACCCAGCTGCCGACTACGTCTGGTGGCTTGCTTAAGAGGCGGCGGAGTAAAAGATTGTCTTCTTGGCCACTCGCTGGCTGTTTGGCCGGCTTCAAAGTCGATTGCATGTGACCGAATATCGAGGATCCGTTTTCATTTTGTTCGCATGGCAGAAGATGAAGGGCAGCCTTCAGAACCATAAGTTTGCCTCCTCCGAAATGCGCTGGATTGAACGCAAGATAAGGGCCGGGAGAAACGCTCATCTGAATGTCCTAGTCTGTAAATATTCGCAATATCGTTCGAGTTATTCGTGCGACGTTATCAGTGCTCGCGGTCGGTATGATTGCACTTCTCTGACCGGCGGATCAGACTTCTAATCCATTCCTACGAATGATGAGGAATGATGACTTGAAGGATCGCCCACTACGCTGAAACTTTCCACTCTGAGCTCAAAATACTCATCATCTCTGGCGGCACGAATAAGCAAAGCCTGCACCATCGACGAACTGATAAGACGGTTGCCTCGGATGCAACTGTGAACATCGCGTTTCTTCTGCCATTGAGGCCTGAGGAGTCACGTCGCAGGGGTGTATCCTCAAACCGAGAACCAATGTCCAATCGGCCGATGATCATGCCAACAGTGCGACTGGGCTCCACAAGATCTACTTTATCATGACCCTGGGCTGTACTCGATCATTATCTATGGCAGACATTTCGAAGGACCATCTGCACTTGGCAAGGGACCTCTCTATAATGGACTCTCGGCCACAACCCAGCCGTGAGATTGGATAATTGCGAAGCCTTTTCGGAGCAGCATTCTTCTCTCCTCGATCTGCCATCACACGCATCAGATTTGAGGGCTGACCAGTTGTGATCGGGCCGAGGATAGCAAGAAACTGAGCTGAGTGGCCACAAGTTAGGGACAAGTGTAAAATGAGATGCACCGACACCTGCGGCGGCGGTGAAGGCCCTCTTGATATGATTTCAGTATATCCCCTTTCAAAATAGATTTATCCTGATTCCAGACAGGCAAAGCCCTTGACCTCACAAAATGTGCCCTGTACCCCGGGATGAAGAACCTTGCTTGTGCTTCAATTTGTTCCTCTCGTCGCGAGTCCTCATCATCCCTTGTATAGGTAGATTTGTAAAGTGTTGAAGACTCTAGCAGTAGGATCGAGCTGATATCCACAGCAATGTCTTGTATTTCTATTGGCTTCGTCAAGTGGCCTATGGGCCTTCAGCCCCAGTATCAAGCCTGCTCCATTCAGCTCTGGGGTGAAGCCGATCATGTCTGTGGTGGAGACGATCATGTCGCTTAGGAAAGTACCGCTAGTGTAAGTGCGACGTACGTGCCTGTAGATCGGGCTATATCAAGGTCCTAGGTGGCTGCATTGTGGCTGTAAGCTAGAATATATATGGGTTGTCGCAAAGAACGCTGGCGTCCCCACCTCCGATCCAGGAAGCGAGTGATCGTAGTAGACATCTATCCCACTGCACGAAAGGATCATGAGATCATCTGAAGATTGGAAGCCCACAGCAAGTGAGAAAAGACTTCTGAATGCCCATCATTTGCGGTATGATGGGCGAATTGCAAGATCATACTACGGCGAGCGAAAAGCTGATAACATTTTTCGGCTTTGGCGACGGCCGACCTCATGAGCTTCCACCTTATCAATCCTTCAAGCCAGCGGAGCCTGGCTTTTTCTTAAATCGGACCGGCCTTCCTGGTCTTGCTCTAGACTTTCTCCAATTTCCATGTTCTGGGCTATTCTCGGCCTCCTTCTGCCTTCTTTCCCTCTGCCTTATGACAATCTTCCTGGGCCACGCATTAGTGTATTTGTGACTGGCCTTGCAATGTATCCCCAGCATCTCATGCGTATCTCATGGGTGTCCACTGACACCCAAATCAGCATTTCATAGCAGAGCTAACGTGAGATCATCGTCTCATCTCCACCTCAGACGGTTTTTGCTTTGGAGGGTTCTTTGTAGTACCTCATGTTTTTTACGGCCACGCGACCTTTGACGCACACGCATGTGACCTAGGACCCATGCTATCTGCGTTCGTGGTCGAGCTGAACACAATGGTTTTGATTTCTGATCCCAGCCCCGATGTCGGCGGCGAGCTGGTCTGTCGCATTGATAGCGTGTCCTCCTGAGCGCCATGCCTTCATCTGCTATGCTCCTCAATCGCTTCATGTGGCTATTTTTCGTCGGTGAACCGCGATTGGCAGCGGTCACGGCCGTGACTCTGCTCTGGAAAATCGCACGCCTCAATTTATCCCGCCTCTTCCCTCGCCAATAGGATCATTCTGTGCCGCTCCATATTCCATCGAAGGTCCAAGCAAGACAAATTGGTAGAGGGCTTCGAGGATGATCTGGTGGGCGTACTGGAGTCTCAGATCACGACGTATAAACGATTGCCCTGCTGTGGCGTTGCCAGGCCGTCTTGTTTCTGTGGCCCATTGCATCAAGGTAACTTTTCAGGGCCTGTCTTGTGACTCTTTCATCCAGAATTGCGTTGTGGAAGGCGGAAGGGGAGGTTCTGAGCACGTGCTTTTACGGTCACAGGATGATGGTGGAGGTGGGGCGTCTAGGATGTGCCGTTCGGGGGCTGTGCGTTCCTCGGGCCCGGGGGTGTTTGGCGGCTCGCATTGCGCCTTAGGCAGACTGATGGATGAGGACGTAGGGAACAGCATGTCGAGCAATCCTTTCGATAGCAGGGATGTGGCTTTTGGCCCAAGAAAGTCCACACGGCCGGGTGAAGGTGAGAGAACGATGCTGTACATCACACGCGGCAGCCTGGATTACTGGATGAGGAGTTTTGGTATGTGGGCGATTGTGCGACAGGAAAATGGAGGACGGCTATGGTACCGTCTATCTTGAGACGGAAGCCTCTTGTAAGGATATTGTGCTCGCAGAACGGAGATTGTAAGATGGCAGGTGTAACGCAAGTATCATCCATCTGAATCCAAGCCAGGTAGATATCAGTCCCGACCCATCTGGTCCTAGCTTTCTCACTCCTAGCTCTTTCACTTGCATTGTTTGGGCTCCTGTCCGTCCGTTCGCTTGCACATGCATGGCTGTAATGAACGCGTTGAAGCGCGATGATAGCTGACTAGCCATGTGTGGATGATTCGCTAGTAAGATCCTAGATTGCGACAAGGACTGCGAGAAAAGTAGATGGCCCCACGTATTCTACCAGGCTCCTGGACAGAAGTATTGAGGTAACCGAGTAATCGTGGAAGGAAAAGATGATAAAATGTCGACTCGAGGGATTCTTGCGTCATTCCGTACACATGGAATTATACAACTAGCGCGGTAAGATACAAAGGCATCGAGCAATTCCGGTCCGAACGATCCTTCATCTCTACAAAATTTGCCCGCACGATTTGCTACTTTCAACCTCCCAGTAGCACGTGACTAAAGCGTGCATTGCATTGACCGGTATGCCTGGAGGACGAAAGCCTCGGTGAAGATCAGCCGTCCTGGATCCTTGATCCTAAACCGCTCGCTTGATCATCATGCGTGCAAACTACTTCTGGGCCTCTGCTAACATGACATGAGAATTGCTCATTGCTGTTCAAAATTCCGTCAAAGCCGCACGGTTCTTGAAGCGAAGATCTCAAGTGTTCCTGACACATTACTAATACGGACTGAGCTGCTTGATTATGCCCCTCGTTAGAGCTCATCACAAAAAGGGAAAGATTCAGTCTCATCCGTCTCGTCACTAGAGGTATCGGTGCTACTCGTGTCAGGACTGCCAGCAACGGTATCGTTGGACGCCGAATCACTGGACCCTGGAGATGTAGCCGTAGTATCATTGGTCCCCGTTCTGATGGCTGCAGAAGTATTGGTCGCACCATGAGCCAGCCGAGTCGACTTGCCCGGGTACAGCGCTGGGGGAGGTCCATTCGATCTTTCCGGAGTACCATACCCCTTTCCGCCTGCAATCGGAGCCCAAGCGGGCTCTTGACCAGGAACCCAGTCTGTGACAGGAACGATGCCTGCCACAGATGCAGCATCAGGACCACCGCTACCGTCAGGATAGGTCGCCCAACCTTGGCCCGGGTATGACTGCTGATTGTTCCGCATCTGCATTTGTGTGGCATCGACGTCCCAATGGAAGTTGTTCGGGAGCGGCGGCTGAGCGAACCAGTTATCGACATACGCGGGCTGGGGCAGGGCCATCAGCCAGCATTTGGTGAAATGCCAGTACGTTGACCGTGGGTAAACGGGCTTTTGGAGGTCGGCATTGTCGATTCCAGGGCCGCTTGTGAGATTGTAGAGCATGTACACTTTCGCCCTGTCGAGTTTGATATCATTTGGCGTTGCACAGTGGGTGGGGTCGTCTGGGTCCGTGCTGCAGACATCTGTGACTTTGACAATCATGTCGCCCGCATTGATCTCCGACCACAACGAAATACAGACATCTTGCATGCAGTATCCTAATATCGACGCATCAGTATTCATCGTACTCGGGTAAGTTCTGCCCAGAGGACTGACGGTCAAGTCCAGCGTACTTCAACCAGTATGGATGAATTGCCGCCTTGCCCTGATCCAGAGCATTATCAGGAATGCCGCAAGCACTATGGGAGTGTTCAGTAAACACGCGCCCAAAGTTTCAGACGTACAGACCTCTGATTAGCGTAATCCCAGAGTCCTGGCTTGAAATTATTGGTGTTCAGAGATGGATCATTGACTTGGCCGTACGGAAACATCGACATATTGCCATGCACCATGCGACCAAAAGGCAGGTCGATGTTTCGAGGCTGATAGTAATCCGGGATAGGATCTGAGCTATACGGGTCATCCATTACTCTCTCTGGCGCACCGTTGTGGAACGTATTGTCCGGCTTTGCAGTATCAGGGATTGGTGCAAGGCCTGGATCCGGTATTGTCGAGCAGCCAGGGTCGGGAGGTCCGTCATCTCGTGGCTTCAGAAAGCTGGACGCTTGATCAATTGGGGTCTGGCTCGAGAGAAGAGGACAAAGCAAGACGGCTAAAAGCAATAGCATTTCGCCACCTCCAAAATGGATTCCACTTGATGTAGAAGAGCACCTCCTGGACTTTGATGAAGGGCAGAATACATCTCTCATATGTCAGTGACAGCGACATGTGAGACTGGCCTCGTTTCAAGATCTCTGACATTGCTTGACGCAGGTGGTGCAGGTGCTGTTAGAATCATTGAGATCATTGGGTGGTATTTCTCCGACTCTCCACCTACCCCTTCAGAGTGGAGGTTCAACATGGCAGCCGCTGCGCAAAACGGCACGCAAGGAAGACTAGTGTGTTTCAAAACAGGACAACAATGTAATGCCGATGAACTCCAATCTGCGCATTCAGGGGCAGTCGCTTAGTCCTGGAACTCACGTCTTCGGAAAGGATGAGATTTATCATTCAGGGGAAGTAACTCGAAGTTCGTCTGTGAAAATTCGAAATTTGTTTTCACTACTTAAATTTCAACCGGGTCCCTACACTTTTTTCTCGTGGCCGTCCTCCGCGACAAAATCTCAGAATCTCGACAGTCTACTCTTTGACCGACGGATGGAACGGTGGCGGGCCATCAATGTCTCGACCCTCCAGTGATGCAGTCCTCTCCTGGAGCATCCGTGAAATGGTGGGACTGCCAGCTCTGGCAGCAAAGTGCAATGCAGTCTCCCCTTCGGACGTGGTTAATGTGAGATCCGTCGTCTCGTCAGCAAGCAGACGCTTCATTAGACCCAGATTATTGATTCCAGCCACAGTATGAATCGCTGCAAATCCAAGTTCGTCCTGAGCATTGACTTGCGCGCCGAGATCTAGGAGCATATTCACGGCATCAGTGCGATCCATTTCCGTAGCGCAATGCAGTGGGGTACGTGCGAAGTCGTCTCGGATGTTGATATCCACACCATGTTCCAACAAGACTCTGATGGTCTGACACTGTCCTGCTTCCGCAGCACAGTGCAGGGCGGTACCATACCAATTAGGCTTCTGCGGGTTCGCTCCCTTGTTCAGTAACAGGCGTGTCATCTCTACTTGCCCTGAAGATGCCGCAAGAATCAGCGCTGTATGGCCCAATTCTCCACTTGAAGTGTCAATGTCAACGTGATTTCCGTCGAGCTTGCCGTCAAGAATGCCGGACACAATTGATTGCAGTCCAAAGTGCGCTGCCGTGTGGAGCACGGTGTAGGTCTTTATCTCTTTTGCTTGCCAATACTCTTCGCGATAACCCTGCGAAAACCGTCTAATCTGAAGATGAAACCCTTCGCGAGACCTTGAATGGAGCAGCTCTGTTGCCAAATCCTGAATTCGTTGGTCTTGAGACATTCTTACGTGATCACCCCAGTAGCACGAGGCATACTTGATGAAAGGATAGTCCATCAATCGATCCTCAATTTCGGGCTCGGATTCAAGACAGCCGCTTGCAAACGCATCGAACAAAAGGTAGGTCATACAAGCCTCCGCGATTCTGTCTTGTCCGTTAGGGATAATCACGTTACGTCTATCTCGAAGAAACTCCTGGATTGCATAATGCACCAGTCGAACATGTGAGGTCTCAGGATCGATGTCCACGAGACCCAAGCAACAGTCCACGATTTTCCTTGCTGTAGGCAGGTAAGTCTTGTCTAAGAAGCTTTTGCCTGATTTGATGGCCAGGGCTTCCCTCAACTCGCGTGTTGTCAAGGAAGCCTTAGCGTGAGAAATCCACATTAAAGCGTTCATTGCCAACCTTTTCCGACCTTCTGGCTGTGCTTCGATTCTAGCAATCGTCCGCTCAAAGGCTTGGTGCAGATCGTGAGGGATGATGGCAAGTGAGTCTCGCATGTCTCCAATGGTCGTTTCATTGATTATCTCTTCGATCTGTAATGCTGGCAGCAGAAATCTGTCCACAGTCAGAAGATGAGGCTGTGCAGACACAAGTTTCTTGAATGGAGCAGCTTACAATCTTTGAGCCTTTGACATGATGCTCTCGATAAGCATGTTCTTGAACGAATCCTCAATAATGTCTAAATTTCCGCTCTGTTCAATCTTTTTTGCAAGGAAAACCCGTAGATCCTCATCTTGGGCCTCGATAAGTATCTTTGGCTTCGATCGCAGTCCATCTTGGATGTCCTGTAGAGTAGAGCGACTAGTAATCAAGGCTCTCACGTGCTCCCTTTGCTCAAGCCCTGTCAAAAAGCCTAGGACCGCCTTTCTGTGCCTACTCTCATCGCATTCATCCAAAGCATCGATAACAAGGAAGAGATTCTCAACATTTTCACAGACAAGCGAGAAGACCTTCTGAAGATCTTGGATGTGCAATTGGCGACCTTGCTTCCTGTAATTCGTCAAGGCGTTCAGAGCAGACTTATGCAGAGCACAGTTTTGGGCAATTATTTGATTCAGCAAGCTTGCCACCATGCGTTCTGCTGAGTTATCGTCAGAATCCCGATAGTCGAAGTAGAAGAACGCGAAAGCGGTCTTCCGAGGTGAGAGTTGCTCTTTCAAATGATCAATGACCAAGGATCTAAAGGACGTCAGTAGCTGCGGTCCAGATGACGTGAGTTCACACCCACGCTAGGACAGACTTTCCACAGCCTTGAATGCCGTGGCACCAAAGGATCGAGCAAGAATCATTGTCATTGAACCATTCCTGGAAGAGAGAATGACGCAACAGCCATTGACCGGTCCCCTCCACTCGACTTGAACGGACAGCGTTGTGCTTGCTTTGATGCTCAGAATGCGACAGCCAGTTGAGGAGACTCTGATTTTCCCGCATCTCCTTTTCGTCTCGTAAGGATCGATTTTGCTCTTTGGGAAACTAGACTTAGTAATTATCTTATGTTCATCGATATACGACGTCGCTCGAGGGGATCGGAGGATGGGTGATGATACACGCGTAGAGAATGAGGTGAGGAAGTTCTGAAGGGAATACCTTGTACTGATCTTCCTACGGCAGCCGTGGCAAGATGAAGCTCCTTTAATGACGACAGAGTCTCCAGTTGCCCTTCTAGGACCTCTCTGACATCTTCAGATGTCTTCGACAATAGCTCACTAGGATAGTCAGAGATGGATTTCCCGGTATTTTTTGAGAGACATTTACCGTGACTCGATGGCAATAGCAAAGTGGATGAATTGCGTAAAAGCTCTCAAGTCTTGCATTGCTTGCTTGTGTTCTCTTTCGTTGAACGGCCATTGGATCCTTTGAAGGCGGCTCTCATTGATAGACATCAACTTCCGATTAAGGTCACCAAGTCTGACTTCACATCCGCTGACGCTTGTATGCAATATCGAGTCTCCCACGGACGCTCGGTCATGTGCTTCACCATTTCGAAATAGGCCATCAAGGCGCTTGAGAGCAGCCTGGAGTACTTTGAGCTGGTCTAGGAGCTCAGACGCCGCCTTGCTGGCATTTCTGGCTTTTTGAATGTAGGTGTTGGTAGACACGGTGGCCTTCGCTGTCAGGCCGACAAGACCGGCGATGCCCACTGAGACAGAGAAGGGATCCATCGCAGATCCAGAAGGAAGGATTCGGGACTACAAATAATGAAATACTATTAGAAGCAAAAACTTGGAAACGAAAGGGCCCGAGCAATCTAGCGAGGGTCGGTGACAGAAATGCCCGCCGACCTTTGGGGTTTTTCTTGCTTTGCTTTCACGAAATCGGTACGGTACTTGAATTCGAATAGTTCGTAAATGCTTCTAAAAATCCAAATATCACCATCTTCCTATGTTAAATACCCTTTCCAACTTTTCTGGGATGTTCTTAAGATCGTTATATAGCCAAAGGACTGCGTCGAAGCGAGATACCCCAAATCTTCGAGTTCGGCGGGTATCTCTGTCACCGACCCTCGTAGGGTATCGGCTGCGCTCCAAGAAAGTCTGCCGAGCGCGAGGCCAGGCGATGATGAATCAGGCATGCAATTGGGGGTGCTGGCGCGTCATTTCCTCTGGCTACTACGATCAGTAAATTTTTACACACGAAGGACACAACTGCTTGATGGAAATTTATGCTATTAGTGAGAAGTTGATGAAGAGATGATCTAAAGGGCGGCTCTTCAAGTGCGACAGCAGTGATCTATTACCTAAGCCGTGCCGATTGGACAGACCCGCGCTTTGCCTTCAATTGCTCTTCTCTGGGGCTTGTTTTCTGGTGTCAAGTGAGGCATATCAACAAATGCCAATATTCAATCTTCCATCACAAGGCCATTTCTGCGCAGGAGACGACCTATTCGGATTCATACATCTCATCCTCTCTCCCATTTTCACTGATGACAGCTGTCCATTTATTGGAGAAATCGACCCTTTCAAAGTCGATGAACATGAGCCGTTCGAGCTCTTCATTCCAGATCATGTTGCGTGTACGAATCTCGTTTGGCTCGATTTGGATCCCTCTACCTCTCATATCCTCGCAGAATCTCTGTATCTCCCCGATGTTGCCGCGCCTTTGCGTTTCATATGGACTGATAGGCCTTCCAGCATGCGAAAGTAACAGCATGTAGACCATTTCAGACCCGCTGTGAGGCCGGACGTCCTCTGGGTTCAACGACCATGGTTTTACGAGATAGAAATCTCCAAGCAAGACCGGCACCTTTTCGCCCTGCATCTTGCGCAAAACAAGATAGGCTTCTCTCTCCCTTCTAAGCATCTTCACCGTCCTCATCTGCGTAGCCTTTCCTACTAAAGTGTAACCGTGCGATATCAATGTTATCCTAAATATCACGTGCTTGTCGACGGAATGTAGTCTTCCAGGTAGAGTCCCAAGCCTCAACGGGGTGCAGCCGTTGATTGGATCAAGAGCGAGTTGACTCGTAAGGAGAGTCGATAATTGTACGTGGTTGATTTGATGCGATTGCGTTTCCAGGCCTTGACGATGCGCAGTCACATTCGGACACGCATCATCGAGCTTAAGGTGTCGAAGAAGGCCTAGCATGCACTTCTGGGTACAGAAGCTCCTCCGGAATGAGTTGTGAGCACTGTTGTCACTCTCGTGTACAACTTGGTGAGGGCTCTCATGAGCGACACAGTGACTTTCACATTCAAGTTGACTAATCTCGAAGTCCCGTGCAGCGCTCGCATAGGAGCAAGGTTGCTCGTGAGAACCTTCCGCTTTAATGCATTGCGGCTGATCTTCTGGGAATTGTTTATTCAGAGCCGATACAAGGTTCCAATAAAACCTCTGATGATGCAGGCCTTCAAACAAGAGTTGCTTGCAGAACACACACTTTGGGGCTTTGAGCAAGTATTGCTTGCAAGACGCACACCTCAAGAACTTGCGCCTTGCCCGTACCGTCCCGTAGATGTTAATCGTTCCGTCAAAGAACATGTTAAGTTGAGCCAAATTGTCATGTGTCAGTGGCTTCACCTCAGCGGCGCCGATTTGCTGTAAGCGCTCGCTATCGCCTGCCCTGTGCGCCCAAGTCATTTTGTGTTGGAACCAATGACAGTCTGTTCTGCTTAGGTGAAATTTCAACGTACAAGATATTGTTCGGAGATTCGCGTCATCATGGCGATTGCCCTCCGAGCCTGTTCTAGCTTACGGAAGTGTCAAAGGTCCCCACCTTCCCAAATTGATGACGTGACATCTGTTTGTCGCGCAGGTCTTGAGGGTGAACGTGAAGCTTGGCACACTGCGAAATCACTTGTAAGCGAGGTCAGGAGCATGTTGCACTACTGATCAACCCACGACACCGAATTTCTGGGATGCACCTGCGTTGGAAAAATGCAGTCGCCTCAATGTTCCGTGGCGGAGAATGACTAGCTGTGACATTGAATGGCACAAATGGCACATTCAAAGCGGCTGGTGCAGACCCTGCTTATGAAGGCCCTCGCGCACCTCCACGTCAAATTTTCAGGGTGATGAAGGTGCAATCGTGGCCGTAGGTGAAGAAGGCACGGTTGAGATTCCAGGTAATGAATACAGCAAGGGGGCTCTGGGCGCCGCACATGCCGTTGAGGCTCCTGCCTTTGGTCATGCTGTTTCAGTACAGTGGAATCGGTCATCAGACGAAATTAGCTGGCAACCTCCCCAATTCCAAAGTCGCATTCGAGCGGTCAACATTGCTCTGCTACGCGTTTCCACCGATCTTCTGAAATCCCCAGAAAGGAAACCCATCAGAGGTTCGCTGACATGAATTTGGGCAGCTCGTCACCCGGTGGTCCGCGAAATCGAGGGTTATGAAAAGAAAAGTCCCTCACTCCTGACCAGCCTCCATCATATGGCACTTGCATGTAGCCACATGAAACTTGGGAGTAGTGGCTGAAACCAACGTAATCTCCCAAAGAGTTTGAATCTTTCGCACGCCAAAGACCCGTTGGTCTGGAACATTGTGAGTGCGGTGAGGAGCAGTGAGGACGCCGACGTTCTCAAAGGGTCATGGTCTTGCAGTCGGGTCTTTTGCACGAAGGGATGACCACAGATCCTCGGATGAATCTATGGGAGCTTGGATAGCAATGTGGTTGATGATGTCTGGCGCATTGTTGCAGTCAATTCGTGGAGCAGCATCGATAAACCAACAATGCCTCAGGTCACTCACGGCTAGCCGGTTGCAATCTAGCTCGAAAACACCGCCACATCTCACTCCTTTTTTCAACTTCTGCGAAATCTATACACCTGTCTCATGTTTGGGATTTGAGCAGTGGTTTCTTGGATCACTCTGATTGCTTGATGTACGCGCAGCGAATTGCTGCGGAGGAGGGATCCGTGATAACCAGCTCTGAACCCCTGCACCTTTTCAATTGCGACTAGTTGCGGACAATGCACGAGCATTTTCTGGCACAATCGGAAGTCTCTGAAAACCATGTCGGCTTGTCAGATAAGAAACGTCACACACCAGTCTTTGCTGAACAGACTGCCGGTCTTCTTCTCCAATATAATAAACGCTCTTTGCCGACCTCATTTAGGCCGCACTACTTCTAAGCTGACCCGAAGAATACAACAACACGCGAATCTTTGTTCAGTATCAGCGAGTCATAAAAATCATCAGAGGGTTTGGCTTATTGTCTGATGGAGCTCTTTGACGTCAACATGCCCTTGATATACGGCGAAGGGCATAAAGCGTTCACAAGGCCCCAGCACGAGATTTTGAGGGTCAATCCGGACAAGTCTTTGTTCGCGTGGAGAGACCCAAGCCTCTCCTGGAGTGGTATATTTGCTAATACCCCAGCCGCATTCGTCGATACAGGAAACATTATCCCATCTCTCACGTAGCTCGGTGAGAAGGACGGACCAATGTCGGTGACCAATCGAGGCTTGGCTACATGCGCTCGACTGTGGCTTCCCGACGAAGGAATCGAATATCTCGATGTTAAGGATGCACCCCTTAAAGGGCTTTTCCATGAAATACTGAGAGATGGCCAGGAGATCTCGAAGGCACTGACTATCAGCTTCGAGCTGGACGAATGCCTGCTTTTGTCATGTACATTGGATTATAAGTCTGATACGGCGATTTCTATTCTCGTAAGAGAGAGTCATCTGCCAATAGCCTGGTCAGTATCAACCCGGGAATGCTTTCCGTTCATCATCTAGACCACGCTCTCAGCAGAAGAATTGATGATACCCAAAAATTGTTTGTCCAGCCTATTTACAACAACCGATACGGAATCTTTGCTGCTGCCAAAGAGGTGTGGATCAGAATAAGAAGAGCGCCCTTTGGACGACGGCTCTCACTCCTACACTATGATCGTTTTGAATACGCAACAGTGATCCGAGGAAGCCACGGAGTCAGTGGCCAACAGAGGTCTTGGGAAACTGTCATCGAACTACCTATGAAAGACGAAAGGCTATGGCTCTGTACTGAGGACAACGACCTTGTCATGATCGTAATGAAAGATTTCGAAATCAGTGCTCACACATACCTGGGCAAGCATAGCTCGGATCAGTCCTTTTCATAATTGGATATGAGCAGGATCCACGATGCGCTATGAAAATCACTGGCTATTCCAGATAAACGAACCGCGACGGACCAGGGGAGGAGCTTCTTCGAACGGCAGCTTCCGAGCCCGAGCTACGTATCAATCCGGCATGAATTTACAATGGGAGAGCATATCCGTAACAACAACGACATCGTTATTGACAGGCAGCCTTTCCACTCCTTTCCCAAAGCGCCCGATAACGACGAACACCATGGGTTGCTACCACAATCCAGTCTGCAAAGATTAAACCATCAATGGTCAACACTCTAATCAAACCATCGTCTTCGCACCGCGAACATCGCGATAGCACAGCATCTCTTGACAATTTAGGGGTTCGATCTGCACAAGAGAGTGACAAGGTAGTAATGAGATGAACTGTATATTGGTGATTTGGAGTGGGTCAATGTTAGAGCATCTCATTAAAGATGACGACGATGATTCTTGGTCTCCTATATATCATCGTTGCGGAGCAGTCTTCCACTCGAATTTGTTCTTGGATGCCCTGAAGTTGGCAACGCCTGCTGCTACTCAAAGACGATTCAAACATTGGACGGTCAGAAGTCGTCGATCTGGGCGCATACCCATAAGTAATGTCCAACCTCGCAAAGTTTTTCGCATAACGATAAGCATTTACGGGTCTACCATGAAGGGAATCCCTTCTCGTCGAGCTCTTTTGGTAAAGCCTCACTTACCACTGCTGGTGTCGTTTTAGACTATCATTGGCTCACTTTCTTACAAATCTTCCTCGTCGACAATCACTGGGCCTCGGGCCCAAATCTGAGCCACGAATTTTCATCTCTCTTTTCCCATTGCGAACACCCTCCCTTGTCGCTGAGACCGCTCCCTCTAATCTACAAGCAGAAAGAGACACTCGATGAGCAAGCTTCCCCAAATCCAAACCTCACCCTATGTCCTGTGTCATTGGAAATTCGCAGACTTTGTGAAGACTACCTGTGAGATCTGATGAGAATGCAGGATTGGAGATCATCATGGATCACGAAATGCTAGCAACAGGGAAGCCTCAATCCGCGAGATGCACCTGCCAAATCATCCACCTAAGACGAAGACGAGAGATGGTTTCAGCTTCATGTGATTGTCCAAGGCAGGCAAGGAAATCATGCTCACTTGGATGTTCCTTATTCGTCGGACGAGAACGTGAGAGAAAATGAGACCTCCGAATCATAAAACTCGCTTCAACTTCGTCGCACCACTTGCGGTGAAGTTACTCGCAGTAGCATTCCCCGCCGTCGACCCATCCAGCTTCGGAAATATCCCAATCTTGGTCAAGAATTGCGCATCCCACGCGGGCGCGCTCTCCGTCTTCCAAGTCCAAAAGAACCATCCATTCGTCTTCGCGGAGAAGACATCGGCCTGCTTCTGGAGGTACTGGGTGACGTTCTGCTTGAGCGCGTCATCCTTCTCAAAAGCATCGAACGAATTCTCGCCTTCAGGGCAGGTCCCATTGGCTCCCGGGGAGAGACTGTATTTGTTGTCGAAGCGGGCGCCTTCGTTGCGGCCGTTGAGATATTGGGCGCAATCGGTCAAGGCGCCGCTCCATTCGCCGATGATGGTCGGGTGCGTGGAATTGGCGACGCTGGCTTCGATGTTCAGGTCCACCTGGTCGAGACGTTTCTATTCATAGAGTCAGTGGGGAGCCATTGATTCAGGCGAGGGGAGCAACTACATCAAAATCGAGGACCAGAAGGTTGAAATCAAAGACTTGGTAATCATGATGGTCGATGATATTAGCACCAGGGCCAGTCTGCGCGTACTCGTCATTCCACTTGAAGGCATTGACGAATGCATCGCTGATCGTGACAGCCGTGTTGGGGCTGCTGGCACCCCGCACGATTTTCGCGCCGCAAGTGTGATAATTGACGACGACAGTCGTCGTCTGTTCCTGATAGCCAAGCTTCTCAGGAAATGGCTCGTTGATAAGATTGATGGCCGCAACGGTCGGGTTGTTTCCATATCTGGAGGCGATTATCTGAATGACCTCGTACGTGTAGTGGACATTGCCGTTCTTAGTCCAGGAGGCATTCAGCGTGTATTGGCCCGAATTGTCGAAACCATTCTGTGAGCCAGGGGCGCCGTGTAAGTCGACGATGACCTGGATACCAGCGGAGCCCGCCCAACTGATAGCCTTGTCTAAATAGTCTGCCGCACCAAAGATGTAAGAGTCGTTGCCGAATTTCTTGAAGGCCCAATCTTGAGATCTGTCAGGATTCGGTAGATAACGTTCGCTCTTCAGGACTCACATCCGATTCCGATGCGCACCATATTAAACCCCACTTGCTTTATCTGTTTGAAATCATCCTCGGTGATAAAGGTATCCCAATGCTTCTGGAGAATGCTCTGTGCATCGGGATTCTTCTGGCCAAGTGTGTATTCATCGACGATATCTTCCGTCGGGAACAAGGAAGGCGTAATCCATCTACGATTGATCAATTCAAACATTCAGAGTATATCAAGGTGCAATGCGTACGATTCAAGAAGAAGCCAACCTCCAATATTGACTCCCTTCACCCTACCCTTGGCGTCCACGCTCCAGTCGAAGCTCGGAGTGCCATTTGCGTTACCATCAGAGCTGGGACCGCCAACAGATATGTCAATAGAGATGCTACCACCGGCGCCACTTGCACTTGTATCATCAGCAGATCCTGTTTGATTGACTTCGGGACAATCGCACGGCAGCCTGAGCATGTTAGTGACGGGGTGCTTCTATTTGGGAGATAACGTACGCGGCCGCGTAGACGATATAGGACGCGATCAAAAAAGCTGTGAGCATCATCGTCATATCTCGATCAACGCAGGCGCGACCTCGTCAAGGCTTTCGAGGAGCAAAAGTAAGATGTGCGAGCCCAAAAAATGCTCCTACAAGTAACACAAGTACGCTCATTCAATTGAGAGATTGAAAGACCAAGCGAAGCAGCCAATGTGCCAAAAGAGCGATGAAATGAATGAGCAGCTTCAAGCTGTCTTAAAAGGAACGTGAGTGTGCAGAAATGAAGGACGCAGCGATGACCGCAAAGAAAGCTACAGCAAGCCTGAACTTGGCCCGAGAAGGCCGTCGAGGTATCTATACTCTGATGCCATCCCACCTCAAGAATCTGAAACAAAGAGGCAGACGGGTCGGCGGAGACAGCTTGGCACAGATGCCTTCCACATGGCTTGCGGGTTATGCTCAAGGGGGCAAGTTTTCACGAGAGGAGTATTGCACATTACGCGTGAAACATATCTCCCCATGCATCTTCCAACCTCCCAAGGCATCACAATTTGTGATTCGAAAATCAACAATCCACTGTCGTCTATCCGTCACCATGAAAAGAAGCAAAAGACGGGAAGTACGTGTCGCACTAACCATGCGGGGCGGACCCAAAATCCCTGGGGCCGCTGGGGCGTGTTTGAGCGTTGCGCTATGGACGAGGCGGGCCAATGGGATGGCAAGGACAGCAGAGACCAAACTCCTACAAGTAATTCGACGGGAAAGCCGAGAAGGGCAGTTCCAGAATCCAGATGTCAAAAAAGACCAGTCACGCACCAGGTGTACTTCTTCTCAAATGTGCGGCAGCGATGAAGGTAAGACAGAGCACCTGGACAATCTCGGGACAGTGTGGCGTATATTGGATTGACGGATGGCCCTTTTCGGACATGAGCTTTACCCTAGCATTCGACATCCCTGAGTAGGAAGGCTGCGCAGTACCCAGAAGAATGATCAATTCTAAGGGGAGGAGACAATTCTCCGTGAGCCTTGACGGTCTTAAGGTTGTCAAAAAGCCACGGGGATGAGAATCGGATAATACAATTGCGTCGGGTGTGGTCATATGAGTGGCCCTGTTGGACGCTGAAAGATAAAATCTGTGCGTGTGACTTCAACGAACAAACCGAGAAACCCGCCCTGTCTCGGATCAACCCTTCAATCATGTTGAATAGAGAGATTCTGTCTATTATCACCCGCTGTCATAGGTTGGTAGAGGATGGTATTTCTCTTGAAAGATTTTATTGATTGCTAGCAATGATCCTTATGCTAATGAACGGCAAGAATTGCAATGACCCCAGAAGCATGTAAGTCTCAGTGAGCCGCTTCATGATGCTGCTGTCGTCAGGCTACGTCAGAATGAGATAGTAGCGGCCAGGACTAATGTCATCAGATGATGGTTCTCGATAATTCATGCTGACCGCAGGCGCCTTATCAAACCATATGTTCTATTGTTTCTGCCTCTCTCCAATTTCTTTCTAGTGCAAAAGGAGATCCTCCGTGCTTATGGCCGAGAAATGGCCGATCTTCACTTGAATATCCCTGTCTGAGCTGCGGTCTGCCTGTTATTCTAGTCGTCATCATTCGCAGCTCCATCATTGGCGTTGTCAGGCTGAACAGGATTGAATGCAAGATCGACCGAGATGAAAAGTCGTCGGTCGCGCTCATTGCCTATGAGAGCAGCCATTTTGGGTATCTTTGGCTCAAAGTATCCTCGTGAGGACTTGTCCCTGCCAAGACTGAATTGATGAACTGACTTGTCGTAGCGGTTCATCACACCGAATTGAGAAACGGTATTATCCGTGACGGCACCGTCATCACGGCTTTGAACGTTAGGCAAAAACAAGCTGTCGTTGTCAAGTCGGAAATTCTCCAGGCAAACGTCACGAAAGACACGGGAAACGGCCAGACACGCACGGTAGCTCTCCACATCGTCAAGAGAGTTGATGATCAGGCTCAGGGCCTCGATAGGTATCGTGCCTCCTCTGGAGGGTGAGGATGGTGTGAGTTCCTCGCGAGCAGTAGCGTTCAGGAATTGTGCCAATGCCATGAAGCCAAAGTCAACATCCACAATCTCCTCCTGTTCTTCGGCCCCCTCCTTGATTTTCTCAACCACAGGGACGCCCCCTCGAATAGTCTCCCGATAGCTTTCAGAAGTCATCACAGTGCCATCTTCGTTATAACGAACTATCACAAACCCTTCAGTTGTATATTGAAGGCTTGAATGACTAGACAGTCCTGCTAGAGGGTTGGCCGTGTCCTTTTCTGGAGAAGGCTCAGTAGAAGCAGGGGTCTCGCTCTCAACGGTATGGTGCTTGCTCGCGTCTTCTTCAATTGCTACTTGAGACTCTGTTCCCTCATCAATGTTTGTGCCCACAGCTGTCACTGAGTCGATATGTTCACTGCTCTTGACGGCCTTAGCCTGGTCTGTTGTCACTCCGGCAACACTTGAAGACGGCCCGTCGATGTCAGCCACACCATCTTTCTCCTCGACCTTGCTCTCTGATATCTCGTCCCCCTTCTTGTGTATCTCCTTCCACTCATGCGTGAGAGCTCCAAAATCCTGGTCCGGGCCACCAAAGATGAGTTTATCGATCCAATTCATCATCTTCACTTCCGTTCCTTCGCTTTTCTTCTTTTCGCCATCAGGCGTTTCTTCCGTCTCTTCCTGTACTGGCTCTAGTTCCTCAACGTTTGATTCTGGTGCTGGATCTGCGGATATCATTGATTCATCCACGCCTTTGTTGACAGTGTAATCGTTGGCGATAGGAAACAGTGGTAGAGACTGCGTATGCTCAATTTTCCCATCCGCGTATACTTTGAGGAGTACGACGCTAGCGATTGACAGCAAGGCTCCATGGATTGACCTGCCCGGATACTGTAATTTGCAGTAATGATGGAATGGAACGATGTGCTGTTGGATATCGGCGCTCGTATGGAGACTTGGCACCAGACGGATCAACGCTCCAACGAACCAGTAGGTGGTAGATTCTGGCCATGCGCCAGGAGGGTTTTCCGCCAGATGACACCCGGTTCCAGGCATAGCAACAAACTCTGCAGGGCCTTCATAGCCGGCCTCTTCAACCAGATTGACATATCCCTCGCGGTTCTGCCCGAGGGTCTTTCTGGGGTCGGCCAGTGCGACATTGTGGCTCAAGGAGGCAAAGCAAAGCAGAATGTGGGCGTGTTCTCGAAAGGCAAAGTCTTCGACATCCCAGCTCCCCAGCAGCTGCTCAAGATTGCCCACCTCATTCTCCCTATAGCCGCGGAAGAGCGTGTTACACAGCAATGGACCATGACGCTGAGAAGGTACGAATCCTGCAAGGCCCTTAGGGTTGACGATCTTAGCATTTAGCTTCTGGTAGAGCTCATCTGCATCCGGGCTGGCGGTCTGAACAGGTCGAGAAATAGCACCAATGGCGTGGCGTGGAGTTTGGTCCAGGTCCAAGCATTTCTCGTCTTGATCATCTGAGCCCAAAGCAAGGATCCAGTCAAACCTTGGCATAGCTGCTAATTTGAAGTGAATTTTGTTGTCAACAGAGAAGGTCTGGTGATCGAGGTCGATGGTGTAGACCCACTCAACGTAAAGATCGTTGGATTGAGTTGAGAATCGAGGCAGGTCATAGAGTCGTTCCTTGGAGGTCCAAGACCCTACGCGAGGCGCTCTCTCTCCAGAGGAAACCTGACGCAAACTCTGATATTCTTGCTCAGGATCTTGGTCTTCCTGCTCCTCCGCAGGCGCTTCGCTGTCATCGGGTCGTACAACCGTCAAGTATTCTTCCAGATCAGCGTTTTCGGCATCATACTTGGCTCGCTGCTCTGCAAGCCATGTCTCAAAGGCCTTGGATGACTTTGGGATCTCACTGACGATTTCTTTACCCAGACCTTCGGGATAGCTATCGTATTGATTCCAATAGACGTAGTAGCGACCGCGATGGCGAACGATCCTCAACCCACGTGTGCCCATTGCGAATGGGACAGTGATGTTTACTCGAGAGTAAGTGTTCAGTAATCTCAATTTTTTGTGAAGATGGTTTAAGTGGTGAGAAGAAGTGAGTGTTGAAGTGAGCGAAGAGTTGTTGGTGAGAAGAATTAGGTTGAGGAAGCGGGAAGACTTGTTTGTCACGTCTCAAACGCGTAGTCACGGGGCGAATTAGGCAACCACGGTGCGGGGCTCCCGGCTTGAGGTGAGCTAGTTGAGTATCGGTTCTGCCGAGTGGAATATTGTGGGCAATGTTGCGAAAGCTCTACGGCCACCGATATTGGTTTTTAATAAAACTTCGTGGTATCGACAAAACTCACAAACGTCCAATAAGCAAGTTTGTCACCAGTACTTGGATAGTCAGATGCCTCCTGAAAGAGCTTTAAGTACATTGAAAAGAGTGGCTTGCTGAGTCTGCCAAGACCGATACTCAATTAGCAGGTGAATCGACCTTGCATGTCGTGTCATTCACGTGGGTGGTGACATATGGTTAGTAAATCAGAGGTCCTGGCCGTTCACTGTCAAAATCATCATTCTATGCAATCTTCGAATTACGCTTGCGAAAACCTCTTGATCAGCCAGGACTCGACGGCATTGGGTGGGTCAGCTCCACAATCGATCGGCAGCTCGATCCCAAGGTGGGAACACCCTTGTCGTGCTCGACAAATGAGCTTGAAGAAAAGATCCCGATTCAGCGCATCAGTACCTTATAAATAGCCACAGGGAATTCGCATGCGCCATCCTCCCTGGAACCACAGGCGGACCTTGCCCGGGTCTTGCCTTGGAGCGATCCGAATAGGAAGAATTTATGGTGGGTAGCAGAACCGCGGAGTTACAGTCGAAAGTGTGATGATCACTATGTTTCCTCTTGATCCATCGAGGCCTCGCACCGGCTCCGCTCAGCTAAGGCAGTCCAAAACTCCGTCAATTTAAAACAGCTCTCTTTATGCAAAAGAATTTGCCAAGCCACGATATGGTAAAATTTGTGTTCTCTATCGCGGAAGCGCACATTCACAGGGGGTCCCTATGGCTGCAAATGCCTTAGCAGGCACAGTATCGCTGCGTCAGTAGCGGCACTCTTCGAAGTTGGAGGGGACGAAGCTCCAGATTTGCAAGGCCATGGCACCAATAGAAGAGAGACCGAGGGGCTCCGCTTACTTTCACCACCTGCAGGGTCCTTTTTAAGCGCCAATGTGATGGCCGGGCATCCGAACGTCCAATCTGAATGGACTCGACCCCCTCTTGACAGTACTCGGCGCTTTCTCGACATGGAAGCAGGTCCCGGCTGGACATTTCAGCCTCGTCCAGCTTTCCTTAAATATATGATGCTGTAGATTCAGGACCTGTCGAACCCAGAAGCAGTAGCAGCGGTGCTCTGGGCGCTAGAAAGCCAGACAATTTTTATGAATGATATCAATCTGGCAGATTGCACCTAGACCCAACGATCCTTGAGCTTTTAATTTTTGGCTTCGAGGCAGGATCGACGGGGCGGATCGCCTGACGGGACTGGGCTCTATGGCAGACCCTCTGTCCGTCCTTGGTACTGCAGTAGGTGTGGCGTCGTTGGCGATCCAGGTCACTCAATCGCTGCGCGAATTTTATAGGGCGTACAAAGACCGCGCTTCTGAGGTTGCTAGAATTTTGGAAAGGCTGGAAAGCCTTCAAGGAATCTTTCAACACCTTAAGAATGCGTTGTCAAATCGCACATCCGAAGAAAAAGAACAAAGCTTGGTGAAGAGTGTTGAGACCTCAATCACCGATTGCGACGGCTTGATTTTGAAGTTGCACGGGAAATATCTGAAGTTCAGAGCGACTCAAGATGCCTCATCAAATTCCAAGCTTTCAATCAAGGTCAAGGGCCTGAAATACCCCTTCGAACAAAAGACCCTCCTGAAACTCGACGAGGATATTGGTAGAATACAAGAGAACCTCTCCTTCGCACTAAGCGTATTTCAGCTCAAAGATGCACAGAAGATTCGCGAAGATGTTGCTGAGATACAAGCCATTGTGGATTCAATAAGGGTCCAGGAAATTCCACGCCGCCTTACTGATTGGCTTAAGGCTCCTGATGCTACCATCGACCACAACGCAGCCCGCTCCAAAAAGTTTCAGAACACTGGGCAGTGGCTTATCGAAAGCCCGGCCTTTCTCACCTGGATGCAAGAGGAGAATTCCATGATATGGGTCCACGGTCTTCCGGGATCCGGCAAATCCATATTGTGCTCAACAGCAATAGAAGCTGTGTGGCAGCAGTGGCAGAAAGACGGTCACATTGGCGTTGCATTCTTCTATTTCACCTTCAACGACAGTGCAAAAAAAGACGTTTCATCCATGATACGACCAATGTTGTTACAGCTATCAAGCCAGCTCCAAGACGGTTATGCAGATCTCGAGCAACTGTACGCATCGTACAGCGTTGGTACGCCCCCGTCAACTGTATTGCTCGATTGTCTTCGAAATTTGATCATGAAGTTTCGCCACGTCTATATTCTGGTAGATGCACTTGATGAAAGTCCTCCGAGTGGGTCCCGAGAAGAAGATGGGTCCCGAAAAGAGACTGGGTTCCGCGAAGATGTACTTGATGCTGTTGAGACCTTGCGAAAGTGGGAATTGCAACCTTTGCACCTGTTTGCTACAAGCCGGGATGAGCGCGATATTCGGGACGGTCTCGATCTTTCCACTACACGACAGATCACTTTGCAGAACAAAGAGGTAGCTGATGATATCGCCAACTTTATAAATGGTCGGCTTAAAGACCGAAAATTTAGAAAGTTGTCCCCATGGGGTGATATGATCCGAGATGCTTTGACCAAAGGTGCCAAAGGCATGTAAGTGGACGGTGTTCAGTAGAACGATGTTCTCAGAAGGTATCCATTGACAGTCTTAGATTCCGCTGGGTTGAGTGCCAGCTCCAGTCCCTGCAATCCTGCCCTTGCAGCGAATTTCACCTTAACACGATATTGAACTCATTGCCTCCAACTTTAGATAAAACCTACGAACGCATACTTAGCAATATCCCCGACTTCCAATTTGCCGATGCTCGCCGAATCTTGACCTTACTCTGTTTCTCTTTGAGACCACTGACAATCGAGGAGCTGATCGACGGTGTTGCTGTCGTTGTGACTGGCTCCCCAGGTCTCGATCGTACACGTCGATTGCAGGGTTCTGACGACATCCGGGGGATTTGTCCGGGCCTTGTCGATTTTGGTCAGCGGTGGGACAGACATACGCGAACTACAACAGAAACGGTTCGGATTGCCCATTTCTCCATCCAAGAGTATCTCGAATCCGAGCGGTTTCCGCAACCAAACTCTTTGAACTACAGTGTCAACTCGGTTGCTGCAAACCTCGAGATCGCCCAGATTTGCTTGATATATTTGCTTGAAGGCAGGCTCTGCAACTCAAGCCTTGACTGGCCGATTGTCCTAGAATTTCCCTTGGCACGTTACGCTGCCAGATACTGGTATGAACACTGCCAAGCCATGTTAGAGAGCGTGCCAGAGGTCGATTGCCTAATTTTGAGAGTCCTCCAATATGAGCCTGCATTTACGACTTGGGTCAAGCTGTTTAACGCAGATTCGAACAATTTAGATGAGAATAGGTGGCTGCAATTTGAGCTCAGCTCAGACAGAATTGCAACGCCTATCTACTATGCATCACTACTAGGACTTGATCGAACTCTGTCAGAGCTGATTACTGCAGAAATTTCAAAGGGTGAAAGTACGTCGGCTCCGTCTCTTGCGCCCACGTCTCCAGTCTCGACGCAGATTGAAAAGGTAGTCGGACGACCTAAGAAAGCACAGCAAGGTGGGTCATTTGGAGAGGATGACTACAAGATGCACGCGTGGTTCCGGAGAGACGCCAGCAGGAATTTCAAGATCGGATTCTACCATAACGCACTTGCAGCAGCTTCAGCTCACGGTCATATAAGAGCTGTGTCATTACTGCTTGACAGAGGAGCTAAAAGTAACAGAGAAGGGTTACGATACGGTAGGGCATTGGATGCGGCGGTCTCGAGAGGTCATTATCGAGTAGCTGAATTATTGCTTGAAAGAGGCGCCGATATGAATAAGCAAGGTGGACAGAATGGAAACCCATTTCAACGGGCGTGCTCTGGAGGTCAAAACCAAATCGTTCGAATGTTACTTGAACGTGGTGCAGATGTCAACGCTAAGAGTGGAAATCAAAAATATGCACTGCATGGAGCGTCTTTCGGAGGTCATTATCAAGTCGTTCAGATGTTACTGGAAAAGGGGGCCAATGTGAATGCTCAAGGTGGAGTATTTCAACGCGCACTGGCGGCGGCATGCGCTGCAGGCCACGGGGAAGTTGTAACTCTGCTACTCGAAAGAGGAGCTGACATCAATGCTGATTGTGGACGCTTTGGTACCGCATTACAAGCAGCGTCCGCAGAAGGGCATTATCAAGTCGTTCGAGTCTTACTTGAAAAGGGGGCGGATGTGAACGCCCAGGGTGGACGGTATCAAAATGCACTAATGGCGGCCTCCATTAAAGGCCACGTAGATGTCATAAGTCTACTACTCGAAAGAGGAGCTAACGTCAACGCTCAAGGTTTTTTTCCTTACGACAACGCACTACACGCGGCGCAGAACAAACGTCACGACCGAGCAATTGATGTCCTACGTAGAGGGGGCGCTATTGAACGACAAAAGACAATCGAACCTAGAAACGCGAACGCAGTGGATCATCCTCTCCGGTCTCCTGTCGAACGCAAGAGGAAGTCCTATCCTAAATCCGGCCGCACCTCTAAATCATCGCCTTCAACACACTTAACACCGGAACCAATCGATTATTGGGACTGTTCCAATTTTCCGGGTGTCTTCGCAGATCTGAACGAAGATGACACCGCCTGAGTATCAGCTATACGATCGGCGACGGGTCCCTTACATTGTTCATCTCAATCTGTGAATCCAGTCCTGTAATGAGTATCTCTCTAGATGCAATAGCTGCACTAAGAAGTCCGTCCAGAAGACTAATGCATGGACATTTTGCAGGTGTTTCTTCATAGCCCGAGAGTCGCTACTTTCCCTTAGGCATCGAATGTAATCTCTTCTCCCTTGAGAACGATACTTGCTTCTGGCGCTGGCTCTGATGCAGCTTTTGGTACCAAATTATCGACTCTTATCGCTCTAGCCCATCCTTTGCCTTTTTTTTGTGCGTTCTAGAATGATATCATTTGCCTTACCGCCCACTCACCGCTCATCTTATCTGCAAGAAAGACGTCACACTCGGCGCACGTTTACAATGCGTGGGCCAAGAGATAAGTGAGTGCTTCAGCGAAATCCTTCACGTCCTCACTCACATCATCGTCTGTGGAAACG
Source organism: Ramalina intermedia (assembly GCA_003073195.1). Taxonomy (NCBI): domain Eukaryota; kingdom Fungi; phylum Ascomycota; class Lecanoromycetes; order Lecanorales; family Ramalinaceae; genus Ramalina; species Ramalina intermedia. The sequence goes on from PEKF01000023.1 coordinate 36,398, forward strand.
CCTTCTCCCCACGCACTGCCGCCGGCCACTATTCGAGGTCACCGTATTTCGACAGCACATCCTGCGAGATGAAAAGACCCTTCAGCAAACCTTTTTTCAAGCTTTTCCGTTTACCTTTCAGTCCCTTTACTTCCTGCTTACATCGGCACGCTAAGATGATGGATTGATTGTAGAATACATGGTCCGCAAAGACTGCAAAGCTATTGACAATTCCATGTCTTTTTCCCGCCAGACACTAATTGAAATCGCTTGCTCTCAGATTGATCAATTGGCTTTTGGCCTGGTAATTCAAGGTCCCCGCTCTCCTTAGAGCTTTACACTCTAGAGCACGACGTTCTCATTGAAAGATTCAAATCACACCTCCCATCACAAATCACAAAATCACAGTTTCCGAATCACGTAGTACGCATTGTCCGAGAGTCTCTGTTGAGCCGCTGTAAAATTCGTAGCAGTAGAGTCCAGAAAACATGATAAAGAGGTAGTAGAAGACAGCGTGCGGCCTACTTGGGATTTGTCCTGGGCGAGATATGACAAAGGACAAAACACACGTGATCTCTTCATTACGCTCACTACGGGATGCACCATCGCCATACCATTGGACATCTCCTAAGTGGACCTCTCAACGACGAGTAAAGCATATGCAACGTCTGCCCGAGTGTTGTGTTTACGTCCCTGTCACGCAGACTCGCTAAATGGACCACATAGACAGTGGACAACTGGCCTCACTTGACCTTGCCAAATGCGCGGCGCACATCCGTGACTTCTTGGTCGCATCCTCATGCCTAAAAATCTTTCACGGCCAGATTGTTGATGAGGTAGGTAATAAAAAGAACATGCCTTCGATCGGAATCGAACCGGTAATCTCTTCATTCCCAGGTCTGGGTGTACTAGTGAAGCGCCTTACCATTTGGCCACGAAGGCAGTTGCTGATTCCCGTCATATTATACACTACAAAACAAAAATACTCTCAACATCTGCCCACCGTTCTGTTGGCCAGATCAATTCCGCTCGATGCTGTAGTGGCTTGCGGAATTCATGAGCAGCATCTCATTTCAAAATTTTCGGTATGAACGCCGCTTACTTCATCTTGGCATTGTTCAATTCGATTGCAAAATCCTGTTCAAGTAATCCAGAATGCGTCCCCCGACTCCAAAAAAGCAAGTATCGAAGTGCGTGAGAGCCGCTCGCCCACCAAGTGTTACTCGAGAGATATCGAAGTAACTTCCTGTCGAGGCTACTATGTGGGCGTCGGTATGGCCACGCATTTTTCCTTCACGGGAAATACTGCCAAGCGCGCCTTTATTCAGGGTGGCAACAGCTTCAGACCAGCCTTACGCACCCAAGACTTGGCCTCATTGCGCGTTCTTGACCGTCGAGAGGTGGGAGTTCGATTGATCTTGCAATGTGGATGGACTGATTTGCCCGCAAGTCTTTGGGTCGAGGAGAGCGGATCTCATGATGACACCGTTCACGACTCCTGGGAGCAAGCGCACGTTATCGCATGATTGGTTCGTGATTCTCTGGATACAGAGTAAGCGACATGCCTCTGCAGGAGATGGGCAAGCCATGAAGTTTGCCGGCTACTCATTAAGCTGTTGGGGAAGGGAGGTTGTGAAGGGAATCGGCAGCACAGCCGAGGGACGAGGACAATGCGGATTCACTGCTCGCTTTGTACGACATGAGACTCCTGCGGCATGACGAAACCGGACAAAACTCGTAGCAAGCCAAGCTCACATCTATTCAGGCATTCAACGCGGAATCAGCGTTCCATTTTTCAGACTTGCATACAACACCAGACGTCCGCAACATCGTCCCAAATGAATAACGCCATCTACGAGACCCAAGGCACACCAGCATGGCCACCACCGCACCGCTTCCTCGACGCCTGCTTGCCCCCCTTTCTCACTTTCCCCATCTTCTGACTTCCACCCATCAGACCCTTTCCACCTGAGCGCTTCATACGTCCCCTGGCCTCTCTCTGCGCTGCCACCACCATACTCGAGTGACCAGTCCCTTTCCCCAACACCTCCTCCTCCTCACTCTCACACGGGCTATTCAATTCACCGGGGCTTACCCATCCCTGCCATCCTCCACCCATCCCCTCGACCTGTCTTTTCAACTGCTGGTACAGTGCCTCGAAATCATCACCCTCACCAACGTCACTGCTTGGGCTCTCGCAGCAGCGATCCCTAGGGCTGGCGTCGCTGGCTCCGAGCTGGCAGGGTTCTCCTGCTTCCAAGGCTGACTCGTATCCGGAATCGCATGCCTCCATATCCAGGCAGCTGTCCGCCATGATCGAGTCTTCAGACCTCACTCCGGCTAAAGCTTCTCCTATCCAGCCATGCACCGAACCCCCTCCCGACGCCAGCGGCAGCTTCGTAAGAACAGGTTGGAGGGGAGAGGAATGATGAGGCACCATCCACCCCGTCTTTGCAACAGCATCATCGATCGGCATAAGTGTCCTCGGCGACGAATTTGAGGAAGTCGGAGACGGGAGATCCCATCCCACGACTCCCTCACCAGCATCATCTTCATCCTCGTCATCCCCACTCTCATCATCAGAATCGCACATCTCATCATCATCACTCCCAACAATCCCAAACGCCATCACATTCCCACCACCACCACCGCCATTCGCGGGCGTATCGATCTCATTGATCACAATACCATCATCTCGTCCACCGTTGCATTTATCGCATCTCACGTTCTCGCCGTGGCCTTTGCAGAGGGAATCTGCCCCGGCACCACCATCGACGTCGTCGTTGCCGGAGAGGGAGAGGTATGGTGGATCCTCCAGCAAGATGGTGGTGGTGGTGCGGTAAGGGAGATGATGGGTCCGGAGGTTGAGGGGTGGGTGTGCCATCTCTTCTCTCTCTTCTCTGGCTTTTCTTTGGGTAAGAAGGGTATTGAAGGGTGGAGATGTGGGGAGTTGGAGGTTGGGGCGCAGTTGGACGGGAAGGAAGCCATGGCTTATGTAGACACCCGTCATGAGGATATGAGTGAAGCCGATGGAAGCGGCGTCCGCCTCACTCACTCACTCACTCACTCGGTCGCGAAAAATGATGTCTACCCATCTCCTCCTCCTCCGCGGCTCGGCAAAGAAAATGGTCTGAACATGGCGCCTTAAATATCTTGAGTTTTGGGTACTATAAGTAGCATAGAGCGGGCGCGCTGGCCCACTACAGCAAAGACGCACGCTCATGAAATCACATCCATGCCAGCAATCTCATATCGAGGAACATTCTCGTCCTCCTGAGGGCGCGCTATTCAATCGATCTCACTTCCCAAATTGGCCAAAGTCAGGCGTAGCGCCTCACTTTCATTCAAGCAACTTGTCTCCCACGGGCAACAAACAAACATGCGCGATTATTCGCCAACACGTCCCATCACCCTCCTTTCCCTTTTCCATGCCCCCCTCCCCGGGCCAAAAGAAGGGAAAACCATCGACCCATCGCAGCCCGGACGCCGAGAACGAGGCGCGCCAACGCAGGGTCAGTGGGATATAGTGTATAAAGACGAATCTGCAAGGCGTGGGAGGGTAGCGCATCAGGCTGGCGAAGGAATTCTTTAAGCGAGCGCGCTTTGTTTTGTTGGCGATGGATTATCTTTCTTTTCCATGGAACGTTCTTTCGATTGTGGCGTTGGAAGGGGCGAAGACAGACGTGGGCCATTGTGGTGGTGTTGATGGTGGGTTGGAAAAGAATGAGGCGGAAGAGTTCAGCCCGCCTTGAGAGGTGGGGATGAGGGTGAGGCAACGGGAGGGCTGGAATAGATGTGTATTCTTCAAAAGCAGAGGCCGAGCTATGCTGTGAGCGGGAGGGAAGGGAAGCATGCTGTTATTATTGTTGATTCATTTAGCATGAACTATTTCATTGACACATCGTGAGACGAAGGTGCTAAAGATACATTGGCTGGCCTCCCAAATCTTACATATGAAATCATTTTTTTTTGGTACTGCCATTAAAAGTTTTATGGTTTTTTCGATCGTCCGCGGGTATCATTGGTGTTTAGCGGCGGATGTTTGGTTGGTGTAACGTCGTGAGGTGTAAGAATGTAAGTACTGTCGCTGATTTTGCGCTCCACCACAAAACATACATCAACTTGATGAAAACACGCAGCAATATTGCTCTCCCTCCCTGATGAAACCCCGCCGTTCGTTTCGGGCGAGGCTCATCAAATCGCAACATTGGTCATTTCAGTTCATTGCTCGTCATATCGGAAGATAAGCTCCGTGAGAGTTGGTGTAGAGAACAACAGGTCATGAAGTGAAGTCGTTTCTCGTCGCGCAAGGTATCCGGCCGTGATACTCGTTGGGCAATTAGATGCCATCCAGCCCGCTCAACAGCTCCATCAAGCCCGCGGCCGCAGCGCCAATACCGATGCCCTTCTTGATGTTGGAACTGGCCGCCTTCTTGTCCTTCTCGGCCTTGTCGCTGCCTTGGCGACTGCTATGTCCTCGCCTGGGTTTATGATCTCTATCACGCCTTGGCTGATGTGAATATTGCTGTTGTTGAGGGAAGTATCGCCCATGCGGCGTCACTGGACTGGCCCCAGGGCTATAGGGGAACGGCGCCTGTTGTTGGGAAGGCATGGGTGGCATGTATTGGCCACCAGGACCAGGTGGCATGCGCGGCTGCGGGGGTCCTGAGTTGTAATGTCCTGGCGGAGGAGGTCGTAAGGCAGGTGGTTGTGGATGAGGCTGCTGGGCCTGATTTTGCCACGGCTGATTGTGCATGTTTGTAGGCATCGCACGCGATGAGCCAGGACGGACGGCTTCTTTCTCCGGAGGGCTATTTCGAGGGGCAGAAGGGCCCCCGGTATATGGTCGGCGATTTCGATCGTAGGATGAATACGACCCGTGTGCATAAGAGCCATTGCTGCTGCTCATGCTACTATCCTGGCGATGTGCTCGAGAAAGAGGAGGTCTGTGGGTCGCCACTGGGGAGGAAGAAAGCTCGGAGTCGGTGGAGTCTTCATCCGAGTTGATGATGTGACGGTGTGAAGAGCGACGATGCCGACGTTCTCCCTCATCCACGTCATCCTCTACCTTTGCTTGCTGATCCCGGAAGCGTACGCCCTTTTTGACTTTATCTGGTTTGGGTCCAGCATCCTCGAGGTAATGTCCATGTGGACGAGACGTGTCCGAGTCGTCGTATTCTGATTCTGTCGTGTCCTCCTCTTGGTCCGAGAGATGGGTCTGATATTTCCGATTCTTTCTGTCGGGATCTCGTGCGCGCGCGTCAGAGTGCGCCCTGTGATCTGGATATTGAGGAAGGGTCCATTCGTGGAGAAGATGATTGACGATGTCGGGCACATGCGCGCTGAGGACTTGATTCTCTCGGTGCAAGGCCTGATGGAGAGATTGATCGAGCTGGGCGAGAGGCTGCTCTTGGTAATGTACGAGGCTCAGATTGCCATTCCCATTCTGTGCGAGCTCTTCTTTAGGCGGACGAGGTGGTGGCGCAGTGACAGCCAGGCGAATCACATCGGACGCCGGGTCGTCATAGCCCGGCGGTGGCTCTTCAGGTAATGAGTTGAGGGATTCCCTCCGGCTGTTGTCACTGTGGGCGGCTTGGTACAGCGACTTGAGCTCTTCGAAGGACCAGTGTTGCAGCACTATCATGTTCTGGATCTCCGCCCTCTCTTGCATCATGAATCGTTCGGTCGGACGAGGCCTGGATAAAGCAGTCAGCAAGACGATGGTGGTCAGAGGAGCTCGAGGGATTCACTTTGCTGGCGCAATATCTCTGGCCAGCTGCAGGATCTGCAGCATGATGGCCAAGTTGAGCTTGAGATATTCCAGTTGGCCCAGAAGGTAGGGGACTTTGTTCTTCTTGAAACACCACACGATCTTCTGGCCGATGTCGATCTCCTTCAGATGGCCTTGCTCGTCTTTGATCTGATCGAGCTCGGTCATTCCCTTGATCTCCTTGAAGATGCGTTCGCTCTGATCCTTAATATCGAAGACTGTCTCGATTGCCAGGGGCGTGGCGACAACACTGCCCTCTTGCATGGTGCGCCCGACTTGCTTCAGCATGAGGGAGAAGTCGGAGATGCACTTGGATATGTGTTGGATTTCACTGTCGGCGTTCTGCATCTTCATCTTTACCGCGTTGAGAACGAGGGAGAGTCGGAATCCGGCGCTGGCAGCTCCAGCGATGGAGCTGATTCTGTAGAGAGAAGGGCGTTAGACAGTGTAGTGGGAGATGTCTTCAGGATAGATCGGCGACTTACTTGGGATCTGTCATGGCATTCATGTTCGTCATCGCGTCGTCGAAGGATTTGGTGCTAACAAGGGGAAGATGTCATGTACAGGAGATCATGATGCAGGAAGATGCAGGACGGTGGTTAGGTTGAGGTAGTCGCAGGGCGTAGAAGCATTAAGAAGATCGGTATAGTAGCCAGGCAAGGCACGGGCAAGAAAGGGCGTAGTAACACAGAGTCAGGAGATACGAAGAGAATCAAGTGGCAAGAAGAGAAGAGAGGGGTCAGGCCAGCCTGATGAAGGAAGGGTAGACACGGAAGATATGGGACAAGCTGAGTAAGGGGAATGTAGTGTACAACATTGACTATTATTTCATTTATAGGGCCGTAAAACCGTAAAATCCAAGGTAGGGAACCTCTGGGAATGTACGAGGGTAGGGGAAAAGCCCAGATAGACGGTACGGAGTGTTGGGACAGGGCTGAGAGAAGATACTTGCAGATGAAGTGGAGATTTCTGATTTATTTCAGGGACGATTTTGGCAGTGGGACCTGTCTGAGCCATTGAAATTCACATCCGTCAGAGCCGGCAAAAGTGTTGATCTTTGGCATTGGCAAATGCTCGGATAGGTCTGCCGGTCGGATTAAAGTGCCAAGCTTGACCCACAGGTGGGGTCACGCTGCTGGCAGTATCCACAATAACTTTCATTGGTTCCAACGTCATCCCGTTGCAGATTTAAGCGATCAAAAGAGGCGTTCATGCATGACATCTAGACCTCGTAAGGACCGCCAGGCTCCCCACTCGTCGTTACTTTGCATGACGAGGCGCATTTTGATTTGCTCCGCCCGAGTCATCTTCATTCGGTATCATCGAGTCATCTCTGTACGACCTCCCTCACCGCGGCCATCACACCATTTTGGACACCACGTGTTGGCCAATTTGTTATTCTCGATATTCGTGGCTCGAGTATTTGATATCGAGTCCCTCTCCCTGACGGGTTCGGGCATCCTTTTGACGCGTTGGGCCGGGATGATGCAGTCCTTTCGGTCTGCGTGATTGCACCAGAATGAACCACGCTGTCAAATCATGACAGGAGCTTAGGCCATTTCGAAACGAGGCGTCTGATCTTGCAGCGATGCGGCTCTCCCTGGGTCCCTGCGAAAACGACGTCTCCGCTTTTACTCGGCTGTCGCGCCACGGGGGTGTATCAGGTGCTTGTCGTTGCTTCGGCACGAATCTGACGTGATCATGTCGTACGAAATGCGCAGCTTCTGTGATTTGTCCGGACACGGCGCCTTCTTTCGAGTCACCGTCGCGTGGCCCCCCCTTCTTGCGATGGGCGAGATTTAGAGTCGAGGTTTAGGTTTTCGATGTCGATACAGGGATCCCGTCTTCTCGGCCTGGTTCGCAAACGTTGGACAGAATAGGCATGGGGGTTTGAGAGCACGATAACACAACGTCCCCACGGATGCCTTGTTTTTCCAGGGTTCACGTACGACTTGGAGATTTCATCCCTCGACATTTGGAGGGTCAAGATGATCTCTTCGAAAGCCCAGTGGCCGCGTCTTCCGGGGTGCATCTATTATTGTACTTGGCAGCGAAGGGGTATGACGTGGCTTTTGCACTCTATACGACCAGATCGATCTCTGTACAACACCGTCCCCAAATGTCTATCCTGTAGACTGTTGTACGTAGAGCCAGCCGCACGATCTTAGATCGATGATGAGCCACCGTGCGTATTCACTAGATCTAAATCAAAGCGAAGGCTTTATTGTTGTAGACGTCGATTGCGATGTAGACTGGCGATTGGCCAGCACAGCCACAGCGACCTTTTCAAAGGAGTATGGTACCACGTAAGTCTACGGGCGGAACGAGGCGAAGGCGAAGGATCAGGCTCAGTCAGGTCAGGTCCACTACTGCATTATCAACCACCAGAGCTTTCTCATCGACATCTTCCAATGACTTATTATATTTCGTTGGGGTTGTGACATACACATGCGCCCACACAGAATTACTTTGTACGGCTGGAATCCTTATCCTTATCGATAAAATCCGGGCCAGCCTCGGCACTTCCTCATTCAGCCAAAGGTCGGCAAGATTCTTCGGTATCGAAGCGACAGGCAGCCTTCATCCGCACCAGGCAAAGCGCCTTCATTTTCATTCTCCAGCTCGATCAAGTGTCGCGCGGTGAGAATACTGCTTTGAGAGAACTGCCTTGACATCGCCATCGCTATTCGCCGCCTCCTATCTCCCATCTGAGCTTTCGTCATAAATGCTGCCTTTGCGACCAGCTCCTCGAAGAAAGAATTCAAATCCGGAGACAACAGACAATCCCATTGTCATCTGATCACCGATCTGGCAATGGACGGAGGAAGCTTGCGCAGAAGAGACACGACTAAGGGCACACCGCTGCGGATACTGTCATTAGGTACGATATCATTCAGTCTTCCTCCTGATCGGGAACGTTGAGGCTGATAAGACAAACGAACCTTAGATGGCGGCGGTGTACGGGGCTTCTCCATGCTAATCCTCCTCCGAGACTTCATGCACAAAGTCTACACGGAAATTCACGATGGAGAGCCACCGGAAGAAGACTATGTTCCCAAACCTTGCGAGTATTTCGATTTGATCGCTGGCACGGGCACTGGAGGTCTGATCGCCATCATGCTGGGGAGGTTGAGGATGAATACGAAGGATTGCATGGACGTCTATGTGCAGATGACTCGGAAGGTGTTTGAGACAGACAAGACCATCATAGGCATCCCATACAGATCCACCTTATTCAAGGCTTCAATGCTGGAGGAAGCTATCAAGTCATGCGTCCGGACATTCGAACACGAGAAGGGAGAAGAGATGGAGGAGAAGGATATGCCGATGACTCCAGCAAGCTACAACAGACCCAAAAGCTTTACAAGTGACAAGAACGGAATGCCCATTAACAGGAGTCCAACCAGCGCCACCTCATCCAGACGTTACAGCGGCTTCTCTTCTGATGCCTATACATCCATGGGAAACCCTGGTGCTGCCCTCCAAGATCCGAGGCGCGAAAGGAGGTGTAAGACGTATGTACCACCTCCCCCAACCATGTTCAATCCTCTAATCAATCCACAGTGCCGTCACCGCCGTCTTGAAAGGCCACTCCGAGCGTACAGGCACCAACGTCCTCCTTCGATCCTACCCTTCTCGAACCCAGCCCGCTGTCGAATCCGAGTGTACCATATGGCAGGCCGGTCGCGCAACCAGTGCGACCAAGTTGGCCTTCAAAGAGATCCGAATAGGAACATCCACCTTCCAAGACGAAGGCTACGGCCTCACCAACTCCGACAAAACTCCCACCTACAATCCCGCCCCTCAGATCCTCGACGAAGCTATCCTCAATGAGTGGCCTGGCCAATCCGTCGGTCTCCTCCTCAGCATAGGCACTGGCAAACGCCCGGGCGGGTCCCAAAACAAGCAATCCGAATGGTGGGAAGGCTTTGCTGGCGGTCTGGGCTCCTTTGCCGAAGCCAAACGGAAACTCATCGCCAAGATTGAAGGCTGCGAGAAGACCCATCAAGAAATGCTGTCCATCCATCTGCCCAAGCGGCAGGTCAATCCAGACAACTACCTTCGCTTGAATGTCGAAGTCGGCGTGGGCGAGTTTGGCATGAACGAGTGGAACAGGCTGGCCGAGATCAGCAACAGCACGCTGTCGTACCTCAACACCCCCAGCGTCAAAGTCATGCTCAACAACGGCGCGCGTGAGATGGCCAAGGTAGAAGCGATGCGACAGGCCAGCGCCGCCAAGATTGCCAGGGCGAATGAATCCTACAATCAGCATCATCATCCACAACCACATCCCTCATCCCAAAGCCAACAACAACATCCCGCGTACCGGCAAGACCACCCACAACAGCATCAACAGCATCAACAACAACAACACCTCGCTGACCCCTACGCCATCGAACTCCCCGCCACCTCTCCCACCCCCTCTCCCCTCCTCCCACGCCCCTTGTCACGCCCTGGCCCACAATACCCAGCCACCCAACGTCCACTCACGTACCCATCACAAGCCTCTCCCCCGAACGATGAAAAATACACCATCATCCCCCCACCATCCTACCCCCCGTCCACCGACATGCCCGAAGCTCCCATCCCCCTCGACGATGAAGACAAAGCCTACCGGGTCAGCAGCGAATACACCGACGCCCCGCCTCTCCCCCCCAAAACCCCCATCCAGCACAGCGCGCAGACCCCACCGCCGCGACGCTACCACTCCAACCCCACCGGCCCGCCCTCGCAAGCCCGGCAGCAGCCCCACCATCATCCCGGAGTGCAGACGAACCCGCCCCCGCACATGCCGATGCCGTTGCCGTACCCGGACAGCGATGGCCCGCCGCCTGCGGTGGACATGGCTCGGAAGCCGGGCGGGTATGGGGCGCATCGGTAGTGCTGGTATACGATAAAGCGCAAGACGGCCCCACTACACGCGCATTCTCTCTCTCTCTCTCTCTTTCTCTCACACACATGCGCGCAGGAGAAGAAAAAGAGGAAGAATATCGATCGAAATGTGGGGGTTTCCTAAATTACATCCTCCCCCCCCCTTAGCTCCTCGCAGGCGCGCGCGCCACATGCAAGACAAACCGCCACCGTGGGAGAGACCCAGGAGGAGGAGGAACTGGTCAGGGGTTCCAGATCCCGCTGATGTTCGACCGCGCGCCCACGGCCGGGGAGTCCTCGCCTGTTAGCGTGTCCACTGATCGCAAACCCCAGCGGTTCTCCAACCAAGCCTCATATACCGTGAGCAAGGACATGGAGGTAGTGGGTGAGTGCAAGTCAGGACCATGTTGGGAAATCGAAATCGGTCCCATCTTCTTTGAAAAAGGGGGTACTGGATCGGTTAAGGGTGTTGGTATGGATGGGTTTTGTAGAGAAGGTGCGGGAAGAGGCGAGAGATGCTGAGTCTGCCCGGGGGGTGGGAAGGAGGCTGTCTTAACCAAATAACGAGATTTATGCAATGATTGGATTCTACGGAAACGCGAAATAGTTGATGGACATAATTCGTGTGTATGGCTTCAGGATCCTGGTCCCCCTGTGAGGGAAAAGGGTGCTCCTTTTTTTTTTTTCAAGTAGATTTTGAGCGGGCCAAATATCGTCTACGAGTGTTTGTATACTGTATTCCTTCATCTAATCCGTTCGGGATCGCTGGTAATCGACCAACACAAACACACACTCACACACACTCTCTCACACACACACATCTATGCTTCAACCCCCCCCCTCCTCTTGCACACGCTCAGATCATATATATGCCGTCCCCCCACCACCTCCACCACCACCTCCACCACCGCCGCTACCATACCCCGGCGGCGGATCCCTTGGCAGTTTCCCCTCCAGATCCCAATCATCCTCCTCCTCATCCTCCTCATCCCGATCGCTATAATCCGGCAAGGGATTCAACATGCCCGCATTCGAATCCCCCTTGACCAACCCCAACCGCTCCTCTTCGGTCGCGGATTTGAGGCCCGAGGCCGGGGTGATACTATTGCTCCCGCTGCTACCGAGTTTCCTCCTCCGTTTCGTGGGCGAGGAGGCCGAGGCAGGATGGAAAGGCGGGTACTGCTGCTGCTGCGACGGGTCCGGCGGCGTCCCGGCGGGGAGGAGGGGTGGCGATTTGGTGGGTGCGGCGCTACTGCTGGCGGCGGAGTTGCCGCGGTGCCGGTGGAAGACGTTTTGGAAGGAGAATTGGCGTTTGTTTGTGCCGTGCAGGGGGGGCGTTGGCGGCGGCACGGTCAGGCTGTCGGAGCGTGACCCGCCACGGCCGCTGCCGCTGGTGAGGGGCCGGTCAGCTGTGTGCGGCCGATCGCTCACGTCTGAGGCCCACATTATCGGTTTTGACCCGGCGCGTGAGGAGGCTGAGGGGGAACGGCCGCGGAGGAGATCGGGGGGGAGGCCGTACACGTGGTCCATTTCCATGGTGTTGGACCCATCGAGGGAGGCGGTAGCGGGGGGGTGGTTGCCGCCGTGGTATGCAGTGTCTTCGGCATCTGAGGAGAGCATCTTCTTGTTGGGAGAGATGGAGATGACTTCGGTCAAGGGGCGGCGAGGAAGAGAGGAGTCTGGAGCAGCAGGTTTCGGGTGGCGAAGTGTGCGGGAGTGGGCAGGGAGGGAGTCTTTGCGCTGCTGGTGGCGGCGGAATGAGTTGAAGAGCTTGCCGGGGAACAGACCGTTGCCGCCGTGGATGTCGGAGGATGGAGGGCGCTCGTCGTCATCGGATTCCGAGTCTGGGAAATAGGTGAGGCCGAGAGGAGGGTGTTGGGATTTGCGACGTTGGATGCTGCCACCGCCACCGCCCGAGCCAGGTTGAATGATGGTCTTCCGTCTCCTCAAGCCGTCCCATTCGACATGTTCGTTTTCACCAATGGGTTCCATTTGATCCCGCATGCGCTCTTCGTGGATGCGTCTTGCTTCGGCGACCTCGTTCTTCTGACGGGCTTGTGAGAATCGTCGAATGATAGCGGCTGCGCCTCTGATGGCATCGGCTTTGGGTTCTGACTCTGGCTCGGCCTGTTCCGCCACGGTGCGGACTTGGTCGAGATCGCCCTTGAAGACTGCAGCATCGGGGACATCTTTGGCGGATTTTGATAGCTGCAGCAGCACAACGCCCGAGCAGATAACGAAGAAGCCCAGAACCATGGTGATGATGGACTTGACGTCGCCCTTGAAGCCCTGGAAGAGGATGGCGGAGGTGATGATGGTGGCGCTGGTGAAATATACATAGTACGTCGGGGTGACCAAGGCGGCATTGAAGATGTTCAAGGCTTTCTGTGAATGGTCAGAGCGGGCTCGAAGGAGGCTCACCAGGATGTCAGGGCTGACTTACATTCAAGAAGACAATCTCGGTCAGGAGGGTAGCAATGACAAAGACAAACAGAACGTAGAGAAACCAGTGCTTGAACTGAGCTTCTCCACGAGCTTGGGCGACGACGGCAGCACCCAGCCCTTGGGTTGCCACCACGCTCAAGCCTCCGATCAGACTGCAAATCGACAGATATACCAGCATACTTTTCTTTCCGTATCTTGGTCCCACCCAGAAAGCGACGAAAGCACAGCCAAGAATGATCACCCCGGCATAGGACAAGAATCCAGGGGCAAGGACGAAATGTTGCATCTCCTGGATGTTGGCGGCTGATGATTCGCCCGGGGCATTCAACACAATGACGACGGATCCGATGATACACATGAAGCAACCGACCTTCCCCACGAAGCTCAGCCGCTCCTTGAGAAAAATGGCGGAGAGGATTGTCGTCACCACGACCGAGAGGGCACCCAAGGGAGTGACGAGAATGGCATCCACAAAGGCATAGGCGACGAAGTTGCAGATCTCGCCGATGATCATGAGGGTCATGCCGGTCCACCAATATGCGTTCTTCAGGTAGCCATACCCTTCGCCCGCTTCTTCATTGTATTTCACATTCGCCTTGAGCAAGCCCACCTTTTTCAAGACGAAGGAAGTGCCGATGAAGAGGCCCGAAGCCACGGCGAGCAGGATGCCGACGGTTTTATAGACGGGCGGTCTGGTATCTTGACCGGGATCCGCTCTGGCCTGTAGGTGATTGACATGGCCCAAGAGAGCGACAGCATCAGCTGTATCCATGGCGATTGAGATTCCTTGCTCTTGCAAATCCCCGGATTCCAGACAAGTTGAGAAGACTTGAGGTCCGCGCGGTTCAGCCTCGCGTCTATGAGCCCTCCATAACGATTACTGGCGCCGTCGGACAAAAAGGGAGGACGTCAATAGTGTAGTGGCTTCCAGCGCCTGCTCGTGATGTGATCGTTATCGGTCGTCTATCATCAGAGTCGAGAGAGAATGTTGAGGTCGTTCGTGCTATCTGCGCAATTCCTTCGCCGCAGCCCAAATAACGCCGGCTCCTTTGAAAATGTGACCGAGGGGAGAGGGAATGGATAAAGGTTGTCGCAGAGGTGTGAATCGAAGGTCATCAAATATGGTCGTTGCGCGTAATGAAGCTGCTTGATTTGAAAACCCAAACAAAGTTCGGAATAGTCACCAATGCTAGAGTAGAAGGAGAAGATTCCTGATCCTGGTCCTGATCAGGTCCGTCTCGATCAGATCGACAAATGACGTTGCCGGGGCTCAGTTGCCGGGGCTCAGGGGGATGATGGGTCTCAATGTTTACACCAGCAAGAAGGGATACGCGTGAATCTCCAGCAGAATGAAATAGCTTCGTGAGAATGGAATCTTCATTTATCTCTCAGTGCGACTAGAAATATCGAGAGTGAATCTCGTTTGGCGCATTGGATGCTGTATGTTTGTCTTGTTCCAGGCTTTTGCCTTCCCTAAGTCGGTCCTTAGAACTCAGGGACAATCTCGCGCTAGACATTTGTTTGGCGTAGCCCCCGCCCTGCCCTTCTCGCCTCCCAGCAACCGATGGCCAATGGTTGGTGAAGCGATCTATATATAGACAGCCATCATTCACAGTGACGCGTCCGGCTGAAGATGAAGATGGATGCATACACCAGCCTTTGGTGCTGGCAGGGAGATCATACCACTCCAAGTGCGCCTTCTCCTGTCGCACGGTAACTCTTTACAGTATCGGCAACCTGACATAGCTGCCTCCTGAGTTCCCGAATTCATCCCAATTTTGGGTATCAGGCTGCTGTCCACCATATGTTCGACCGCGATAGCACCATTCTGTCGATGACTAGATGCGATGGCGGGAGACATGTTCGGATTGCCAATTGATACATCCATCAGGGATTCTGGTCTGGGCCAGTGCAGCTACACTCGGCGATAGCTTTCAGGCCAATGTCCAAATGCTACACGACAATGTGTCCGTCTTCAATCAATCGCCTTCGAAGCCGCGGGCTGCAATCGTCTGCACATCCGGCGAGAGCTTGCTCACAATACAAACACGGGGGGCAATGCTATATCGTTTCTGCACATCACAATGCACAGGCGGTGGAGCTTCCTTCATGTGCACTATCGCTTTGTGGAGATCTGATTCCACAGTTCTGGTCCGGTGCTGGACAACCCAGCCCAAGACTCAAAAGACCAAGTAGGATACAGTGGCCTGCATTGAACGGCGACTTGCGACAGCTGTTCAATCCGACAATGACTTCAAACCCACCATCCGCTCCGAGAATCAATCGTCACGAGCGGAGCGCTGCTGGATGAAGAAGCCTTTACCAGAGCGCTGGCGGATGACGAATAAGCATTCCGTGAGCACAGCAAGACCTTTGCTTCGCTGCTACAATCTATCGACTGAGTATCAACAGACAACAAGAACTACCACTTGAGCTCCACTACTCAGGATCAAAGGCAGGCCCGCCCCAATTGACATGGCCTTGACTTCGTTGCAACTTGATGCCGCCTATGATAGACAGTGTTTGGACGGAAGATGAAGACCGAAAATGAGCCCCAACAGAAAGACTCGAATTTCAATGCCCTACAGTACAAGGCGTGCCGGCTGGATCAGGTATTATTCGGATGTCGGATCATCCTGTGGAGAACTGGAGATCTATGGAGCATGCCTAAACAAATTACTTTCTGCGGAGGAATATCTAGCCGCTGGGCACAATCCCACGCACGTAGTCACTGCCCCTCGCTGCAATCAGCAAGCCTGATGCTGACATGCCAACACCTCCATTGCTCTTCTGCGGTCAGTGGAATCTGTGGTCAATAGACGAGATCGGAATGGAGTCAGGGATCATCTCATCCAGATCTGCAAACAACGTGGCCAGCGTACTATATCAGATTGAAGGCTGAGGTAGAGCCGCTCGTCAAGCTATCCTCTTTCGCACGTCAAGATGCGAGCCTCAATCCAAGTCAATCCTAACTTTCCCCCACTGCTGGATTAGAGTAAGAGAGCCAACAGCGCCATACCCGACCGTTTGGGGGTGAACCGCTGGGCGAGTCTCCCGTAATCGCAAAATCCCACCGGGTGAACCGAATTCATATTGTTTCCTTCAGTGGAGCATAGCCTCCGACATCCCATGCACGACCCAATCGCATCCCTTGGAATGGTCGCTTACATGATCGCCACGAGCCAATGTCGTTGGTTGTTCCTCTCTCGTGTTCGTTCCCCAAGACCAGCCAAGCCAGCCCACGCAAAAACGTGCGCCATGGTGGACGGAGAATGTTCCTCCGCCGTGCACCTTATTTGGGTGGGAGTTAATTAGTCCGTCCAGGCACAGGCTGCACGACCTGCGACTCTGTGACCGGTAATGCGGTCATAGGTGGTAAGGTAGTATTCGTGTCAGCATCTCGTCAATCTATGATTCGGGTCAATTGATTGCATCGGTCGATGAACGGATGGATCCTATGCTGAGCCTTGTGGGAAAAGTGCAAAGATATAAGTAAAGCCTTGCTGCTCCACTCAATTCTTCACAACCTACACTCTGACTTATAGTACTCCTGAGCCGAGATTGCTGTGGGTGACAAAGCCTCATCTTTACCTTTTTCGGATCTGACCCGAATACACCACCAATAATACCACCGCATTCTGCCTGCGGACCACGGACTCTCAACGGACTTTCTGTTGTTGAATCTCACCTTCTCACCTTCTCGCCTTGTCACTGTCCTTCTTTTCAGCAAAAAAGGATCTGAAATCCGCCTCCCTCTTCACCTTCCCCTTTTTTCGTTTCCTCCTCCACCTCGACCCTCAACTTTATACTGTCCTCACAACAAACGCCGTCGCAGCATTTTCAACCGTCACAATGGCCGATACTGCCATGCCCATCCCTCTTCCTCACCTTCTCAAACGAATCTCGGACGCCACTGCGGATTGTACCCAGGTCAATGCAACCTGCCCCGTCGACCAGACCATCTATGGCTACTACCCCAATCTGGGCGCCAATGCCTTCTTCCTCGCCCTCTTCGCCATCTGCCTGGTCGTGCAGACCTTTTTGGGCCTCCGCAACCGCATGTGGACATTCCTCATCGCCATGTTCTTCGGTCCTTTCGCTGAAGCGGTCGGCTATGCGGGTAGAATCATCATGCACAATAACCCCTGGTCGAATACTGGGTTTGAGATGCAGATCTGCTGCTTGATCATTGCTCCTGCTTTCATTGCTGCTGGCGTCTACCTCACCCTGAAGGTAATTTCCCCCCCCCATCATCCTGCTCCTTTCGCGAGTCGGACCACGCTGACATTCTCAATCAAGCACACCATCATTGAAGTTGGTCCGCAATTCTCCCGCCTGCCTCCCCGCTTCTACACCTGGATCTTCATCCTCTGTGATCTCTTCTCCCTGATCATTCAGGGCGCCGGCGGTGGGCTTGCCGCCTCGGCCAACGGCAACGCGACCCAACAGAAAACGGGTAACGACCTCATGATGGCCGGTATCGTGTGGCAGGTGGTGACCCTCATCGTCTTTAGCGTTCTTGTCGCCGACTATGCGCTCCGCGTCAACCGGTCCCGCCAACAGCTGAGCCCCACGGCCACTGCTTTACTCCAGTCTGGCAAATTCCGTTTCTTCGTGTCGATGGTTGGTCTCGCCTACATCACCGTGTTCATCCGATGTGTCTTCCGTATCGCAGAGATGGCGAACGGATGGGCAAACCCGATCATGCAGGATGAGGTCGACTTCATCGTACTGGATGGTGTCATGGTATCGCTGGCCACTGTCGCATTGACGGTAGCACACCCGGCGTTGGTGTTCCGACCGATGATTGAGCACAAGCTGCAAGGGGTCTCCGGGGCAGTGAAGAAATCCGGAAAGAAGGGTGCGGGTGATATCGAAGAAGCCAGCTCCCCTGAAAGCCCGGACGGGAGGCAATCGTACTTTGGGGGTTCAGGCAAGAAGTAAATGCAACGAGGAAGACTCAAACGTTTGCACGCAATAGAGGGAGCATGGCTAGAGAGCGAGAAGGGCGTTCAAGGGAAACTTGATCAGAGCCACGGCAGGTTTCGCGCTCAATGACCTGTGATTATTCTAGCAGGGTGTTTATAACTTTATATTCAACGGCCGGACGGCGCTCGCATCCCGATTAGATGGGCGATGGAAGATGGTAAGAAGAAGATTTCGCAAAAGGAGAGAAAGCTCCTTGAACATCAATCGCGCAATACAATGGTTAGATTTCCCGCTTTACGAACCCTACTCCCTCGCAATTTGTTTCCTACTCTACCCAGCCTCTCAACCACACAGAAAAGATTCCTCTCCCAAAGAGCACATGGCTTGCTTTCTCTTCCAACATTCACCACATCCCACCTAACATATAACTTGCAGCACATCCGGGTTAGTTGGAAGAGGCAAGGGCTGACGTGTGACGGGGCGGTACCCAAGCTGTGCCTTGCTTGCCAATTTCAACCTTTTTGCGGCAAGATCTCAAACTCTGGTGGGCGCCGCTAAGCTTTGCCTGAAACAGTCCAAGGGCCCTAAATCTTAGACACCCTCGCTTATATTCATCATCTCCAGCCTTTCATGGCCATCACGCATTTTCATCTTCGCTCGGGGGCCTGAAGAATGTCTTGATGGAGTATATAAAGGCATACTACTTGTACTCAACCAACTTGACACTTGACACTTTACTTCAGAAGCCAGACCATAATATTGTGTCTCGGGACTTCCACCTGCTGGACCCCCCACCACTCTCTCCCAACAGTCCAACAATATTAATAATCTACTGTTATTTGTGGGCTGAGGCGTAGAGGTTTCAGATTTCACACTGGTGGCACGGCTTTTGTACCGTCTACGTACCACATATCCGCATGCCCAGTCTCCACTAAAAGCAGGCCGTCGTTTCATTGGACCTTCTATCTTCCGCCGCATCTTCACTTTGCCGCATGGATCGCTGTCTCTCGCGACGTCCTACAACATCTATGATTGTGAGGGGGGTAGCCGGGGGGCCTTGAGGCTCACCGGGCTGCGCAAAATAGCGGCTGTTGGTTCGCGATGAGATGACATGGGACGATGGGAAAGTAGTAAGTAGTAATGAAAAAGTATCCTCAATAATCTCCCCGTTGGTTTGAGTCAATGTTATTTGGGCTGCTGTCCTGCTGTCCTGCCTCCCTCACGCTGGTCCTACCGTCTTTCTCTTTATCTGCAATATTCTGCTCTTCATTGACGCCAAGTTGCTTGTCACATCAAAATACCATCCTCCTCCAATTTTGCTTGTGAACCTACATAAGACATTCTTCGCATATTCAGATAAAGACCCCAGAGATGCGGTAACATGAAATGAGATGCTGGCCAACCTCATATCACCGACACCCACCATTATCTCATAGCACGCAGCCATGAATCTCCCTCAACATCGCAGCTTCGCACGGGACTTGAGCCCCATGTTTCTCCATCCAAAGAAGTCATCGGGAACCCTGTGGTCGAGGTATCCATCAGGCAGCGTCATCATCAAGTTCGCCCAAGCGATCATTGTCCTTCTCATCTTCCTTACTCTCTACAACACCTTCCCTCCTCACCATCAAGACGTCAGCCTAGACATCAAACAAGCAAATGCCAAAGACAAGAAAAGCACTCCCTTCCAAGGCGTGCTGGACTTTGGCCACCGCCTTCTGAATGGCACCAAATCCTTCAACCCCCAACACCTCAAAGGCTGGACTGAATGGACCGTCGACCCAGAGACCGGCGCCCTTAGAAAGAATGAGACGAAAGCAACCGGCAAGATCCCGGAAGCGCGACGGATCACCGCCAAAGAGTTGATGAGCAGGCCGCTCCCCAAGGACCAAACCCGTGCACCGAAGCTCCTGCACCAGAGCTGGAAAGACAAGGACCTCCCGCCCAAGTTCCAGCGATGGAGCCAGACCTGCCGCCGCATGAATCCGGACTGGGAGTACGTGCTCTGGACCGACAAGGACAACCTGGCGCTGGTGAAGAAGTTCCTGCCATGGTTCAAGAAACCCTATCGCGAGCTCACCTCGGAGATCTACCGCGCCGATTCGGTGAGGAATGCATATGTGGGCGTCTTTGGCGGTGTGTACGCCGACCTGGACACCGAGTGCACCCGCCCCTACGACACCCTCTTCGCCACCTACAACATTTCCACCGCTCCTTACCTCGAACTCAACGAGACCCTCCCCACCCCACCTTCATTCCCTATCTCATCCTCCGACGCCGACGAAACAGGCATCGCCACCGACATCGACGAAGAGACTGAAAACGAAAACTCCACATCCACCGCAGCCCCGACCACCCCCTCCATCACGCCCCCCCAGACCCGCAAAGCCTTCCTCGGCCGCATGGGCACCGACCCCAACAATCCTCACTCGATCCCCAACGCCTGGATGGCCTCCACCCCAGGCCACCCCTTCTGGCTCCTCCCGCTCCAACACATCGCCACCAAACTGGCCGCGAACCCGTTCGACGCCCCCGAAGCCATCACAGGGCCGGCCTCGCTCTTCGAGACCATCAACGAATACAACGACCTCTTCCACAACACCGACTTCCCCACGCTGGACGCGCACTACGCCGGCAGCGGGTGGGGGTCCCTCTACCCGCCGCCCATCCCCGCGGAGGAACTGGTGATCCTGCCCTTCTGGGCCATCTACCCGTTCAGCTGGCAGCGGGACGGGGACGCGTACAAGCCGCACTGCCTGGTGGGGCAGGAATCCTTCGACGCGGCGCGGTGCAAGGAGGTCATCGGGGTGGAGGCGTGGGGCAGCTGGAGCGTGACGTATTGGTCGCACAGCTGGAGCCAGGGCGGGGAGCAGCAGCACATGGACGAGTTGCAGGACACGGAGACGATTGCGCGGAAGAAGGCCGAGAAGGCCGCGGAGGAGGCGAGGCGGCAGGAGGAGATTGAGGAGCAGGAGGCGAGGGAGGAGAAGGAGTGGGAGCAGGAGATGATGGGCGGTCTTGATCCCGATGATGACGAGGACGACGACGACGACGACAGCGGGGATGACGGATGGAAGGGGGAAGAAGACGATGATATCGAGGATGAGACGCTGTTGGGGCAGGAGCTCTCCGAGCTCGAAGACGACGACGACGACGACGACGGGGACGATTTCGCCCTCGACAATAACCCCCACCACCTCCCCTCCTCCCAACAGAAAGCCCCACCAACCACCCTCAAGGCTCCCACCCCCCCAAACTTCGGCACCATCGCCGAGGCCACCCAAGATGACATCCCCAGCAACCGCGTCCAAGCCGCCGCCGCCGCCGCCGCGCAGCAGGCCGTTGACGAAGACGACGCCACCATCGCCTCGGCTGCTCTAGCGGAGGAGGAACAGCGCCGGCTGGACAAAGCGAAGCAAGCGAAACTCCAGCAAGCGGAAGACGATCTGAAATTCCAAGCTGAAGAAGAGGAGCTACAGTTTGAAGAGGGATTGGCTGATGACGAGGAAGAGGGAGCGGGGTTCGATGATGATGGGGACGGAGGAGAAGGGGGGGAGGAGTTGGAGGAATTGGATGAGTTGGAGGAGAATCCGTATGTGGGCTTGCTTTCGCGGACGAGGAGGTTGAGGAGGGCGAGGAGGATATAGAGGGGAAATTTGTGGTGCTGTGAGCGTTGGTGTGGGATGGTGGCTGGATCATCATGGGAGGATATGCAATGTTTCGGTTTTTTCGGGGGGGGTTTTCTAGGGCATAGAGGAAGCGAGTAGAGATACCAATTGCATAGGTATGGGAATGACATACGATTTTCAAAGACACGATTGGGGAAACGATGCTTGAAAATGCACTTTTCACTTCTTTGGGGATTTTCCTTTTGGATTCCTTGTTGCGGTTGGAGAGTTTCTTCCCTGCTGGGTTCATCGTCTCGGTTCCCCCGAGTTCCTCGGCCCTTCCGAGCAAGGAATCCCCGTCTACGTCACAGAAAGCCTGTTCCCATAACCCTCCCCATTCACGTCTATATAAACAGCCGGAGGTCTCTCTTCCAAGATGCGAATCTCGTATTCTCCCCAAGCCCCGAGAAGTTCAGTCCACTGTACAGCCCATTTCCATAATCCACCATCCTGTATTCAATCACCACGATGCCTCCCCACGTCCTCATCTCCGGCGCCGGCATCGCGGGAACCGTGCTCGCCTACTGGCTCGCCCAAAACGGCTTCACCATCACCATTCTCGAGCGATCGCGCTCCGACTCCCAAGCCGGGCAGATCATCGACGTCGAAGGCCCCGCCCAGGAGATCATGAGGCGAATGGGCGTGATGCAGGAGATCGTGGGGAAAGTGACGCACGAGGCTGGAATACGGTTCGTCGATGAGATGGGGAGGGAGTTTGCGAGATTCCCCGCGGGGGAGGGGGGAATGGGCGTGAGTAATGAGATTGAAATCATGCGGCCTGAATTGGCGGGGTTGTTAATAAGAGCTGTCGAACGTGTGGGAGGAGTGAAGGTGAGGTATGGATGCGGGGTCTGCGGTGTGCAGCAGATGCAGAAGGAGGGCAAGGTGGTGGTGGATATCGAGGATCGAATCGCCAATACGGTTTCGACAGAGGAGTTCGATTTCCTGGTCGCGGCCGATGGGCTGAGGTCGACTACCAGGGATCTGATTTTACCTGTGGAACAACGAAGGGAGTGTTTGAAACCCACGGGGTTCTTCGCAGCATTCTTTTCGATCCCGGCTAGGCCGCACGATCGACCGTATGCGACGTTGCTCAACGCACCCGGGCGCCGGGCGGTGTTCCTCAAACCGCTCACAGACGAGCAGACGTCCGCGTACCTGACCTGCGGGAAGTTTTCCCCCCAACTACGTGAGGCGCGCGACTTCAGGAATGTCGAGGCGCAAAAACGGGTTTTGGCCCGCCATTTCGAAGGGTTGGGGTGGGAGACCGAGCGCATTCTCCAGGGGATGAGGGAGACGCAGAATTTCTATTTCGAGGAGATCACGCAGGTGAAGTTGCGGCGGTGGTTCGAGGGTCGCTGTGTGTTGCTGGGGGATACGGCATATTGCCCTTCGCCACTGACGGGCCAGGGGACGAATCTGGCGATTCTGGGGGCGTACGTGTTGGCGGCAAAGCTGGTCAAGACGGATAAGGAGGGCGAGAAAGATCCGAGGGGGGCGTTTGAAGCGTACGAGAGGGATCTGAGGCCGTATGTTGACAAGGTGCAGCCAATACCTTTGGGGGGCTATTTGCCCGCGTTGATCAATCCAGAGACGACCTGGGGGATCTGGGTATTGAGGAAGATCGTGGGTTGGGTATCATGGCTGCAGCTCTGGAGGATCATACCTGATATAAAGAATGTCGGTTATGAATTGCCGGATCTGTAGGCCCAAGGCCGATTCTTTGTTTCAGTCTCGGATCCAGTCAAATTGCATTACTGGATTCCAAATCCCGGGAATGGCTCAGTCGATAAGCAACAGTCATCACTCTGTTCTGTCATTTTTTGCCTGAGGTAAGCCACCTATCAAATAAAGATGCTTCAGGGGGTGGAGTCGGGTGGGGATATCTGTACAACGTACATTAGCTCTTGGCACAGCCACATCGCCCTTGCACCTTTTAATCTGCCTTCCCGACAGCCTTGCCATCCTCAATCTCAAAACCTTAACTAGTAAATCAAGATTGGAGACCAGCCTTCCCCGGTCATGGCTTGGCTCAACAAGGACAAAGAGAAGGAGCTCCTCCCCCCTCCAGATGCACGACCTCGAGATGTACCGCAATTGGTCAAGCATGTCCACCGTCGAGATCTCGTCAAGGTCATGGACAAGATTTGGAAGCCGTATGAATACGAGTCAGACGAATTCGAGGTCGAGGTTCAGGAATGCCAGAGATTGATGGACCTCGTGTATACTATTTATCGTAAGTATGGGACTAGGGAACAGAAACACCTGCTGGACGATTACTTCAACGATGATGGAAAATATGGACTGCCGCGCGACGATGACCAGAGATCAGACTGGGTTGGGGGAGTCGGAAGCACAATACTCAGAGAGCCACTTTTGAGGGACGAACTCAAACTCAACGTACGTGGCCAAAATCCTAGAGAACTCCGTGCCGCGCGCTGCAAACCCTCAAGACTGACTTGTACGACAGCCAATGTTGACCTTCATCACCAAGCTCGTCTGGCTAAAGGAATTGGAGCTTGAGGTCGGAAAAGGCGAACTGAAAAAACAATGGAACGTCCTTCCATATGAGTTCAACTACCTCAGGGATCTTCTCCGTCCTCATCTTGACGATCCGGCCGCGTGGACCTTGCATGAGAAGTGCGCTGGTGAGAGCGTGTGGAAGCCGAGGTTGATTAATCGTCACAACGAGGTAGTGGAGCTCTCAGATGCTGTGCAGACGGCTTTCGTCGCCAGGGCTTACAGCGTGCTCACGAACGAACGGGACTTCCAGATGAGAGTGATGCAGTCACTCCGAAAGTAGTGGCAGATCGGGGTGTCAAGGACATAGGCGACCAGTATTGGGCGCTTCGTTCACGTGGCGTTCGACAGGCGCAAGAGACCGGGATACCATAAGGGCGTGGACTTGACTGGGGCTTGCGGGAGGCGATTACGGAGTTCGACTGGGTTAGAGCTGTCCGGCTTTGGAAAAGGATGACCCGGAGGTTCTTGGACCTTCGGCGAAGAAGCTCAACCCATAGCGTGCATTCGCGAAAAAATGATACTCAAAACCATCTGATAGACAGACCAGAGCTAATCAAATGCCCCATGTCTTCATGGTCACTTTGAACATCCAAAATCCGGTCGGTGTCCAGTGTTGAAAGCTTCTCTCGAGCTCGTATGTAATCGCACAGTAGACGAAATGGCGATTCCAATCCTCAGCGCCCCCCAAGAGGCTTGAAATGCCGGCGATCACTATTTGGTGGCTATGAGTATAATATTTAATCTTTGTGAAAAATCAGCTCAATTAGACGCCATTCCGGTGAGGACACGTTCATGCGGACAGGACTATTGCTGCGCCCTCTCATATCTGTCTCGTCGTCATGGAACGATTGCAAACGAAGTCACGCAGTATCCTCATCTATTTTGTGATTTGCTCCAGGCGTCTCCACGATGAAAATCACACAGGTAAGTCTTCTCTTCGCATTCTGACTTCATGACTCAACCCTCTCGCAGCTCTACACGTATCCCATCAAATCGTTTCGCGGTGTTCCCCTATCAACAAGCAATCTCACTCACCTTGGCCTTCCATATGATCGTCGTTTCATGCTTGTCAAGATCCATACCGACGGGTCTACTAAGCCGCGTTCAAAAAGCCATTTCAATGCATCTACGGGGCTGGAAAACATAACCATTACTTATTTCCATGAATTATGTCTTTTCCAGCAGCACATCGATCACCACTCTGCCACTCTGACCGTCCAATACTGTCCACCAGATTCCGAGCACAAAAGTCTGGAAATGCCACTCATGCCTTGTACTGATAATTTAGAAGTGATTGATATCAGGTTGCACCAAAGTCCCACTAAGGGTTTCGCTATGGATGAGAAGACCAACACATGGTTCTCTGAATGCTTGGGCTATGAAGTCAAGCTGGTCTACCTCGGTCCAAACACTCGGCAGGTCTTAGGAAACCTTGCTCCAGATCTCAAAGTGAACAAACCACAATCATGGTTTTCCAGTGTGACCAGCTTCGTCCCTGGCGTAGTTTCACAGGAACAGGATCAGCCTGCAAGCATAGGCTTCTCCGACATTGCGCCCTATCTCGTCGTCACCGAGGAGAGCCTCAGGGATGTCTCCACTCGATTGGCGGATGGAATTAGTATGGACATCACCAAGTTCAGACCCAACATTGTGGTCTCGGGCGCATCCGCGGCTTATGATGAAGACTTCTGGGCAGCATTGACCATCAATAGTAGCACACGAACCGAGGAGTATGCTCCTCACGCCCAAGTCCTGCTTACAGGGAATTGTGGAAGATGCAGCAGCATCAACGTTGACTACGATACGGGAGCGACCTGCCAAGGGGATGATGGGAAAGTACTGAAGAAGATGATGAACGACCGCAGAGTAGATCCTGGTATGAAATATAGTCCTATCTTTGGGAGATACGGATTTTTGGATCGAACAACGGGCGATAAACAGCGTCAGGTATCGATAGGCGATGAAGTTAGTGTATCGAAGAGGAATACAGAGAGAACAGTGTTTGGTGAGTACATGTGAAGCAGTCATCTCTTTCCCTCCCTGATTGACAAATCGCAGATTGGCCTGGAATGGGATAATGATCAGAGACCTTGCTTGACACCCGAAATGTGTTTCGTTGAAAACTGATCTTGACCACCAGGGTCTATCATATGGCTACTGCAGCGTTACGACCGTTCCTGAATGGAAACCCATCTATGCGAGACGCCAACAAGACTTGTTGAATATGGCGGACGCCGACTGATGCCCCCGGAGTTCACTGTCGCTGTTTACCAACCTCCATCCTTCGTGACAGCCTCTGTCCCCAGTCAGCAAGTGAAGTCGCCGCCTTCGTCAGAACACGAACCTTGTGCGCCACCGTCTGCGCTCCGGTCACTTCCATCATCTCCGACCTCCTGTCTGTCTTCCAGCTGTCTATCCTCGCCGTATTCACTACCGACAGAGTCTCCTTTCTCGCTCCTGCAATCATACGGCTCTTCTACCTCGTGATCATTTTCTATAGCATCACTTCTGTGTGAAGACTGCACATGAAGCAGCGCTGGCCTGACTTTGCTTCCTGGCAACGACTGCTGCTTTCCAGGTCGATGGCTAAGCCCACGGCTGTCTTCGACCAGACCGGATCCCCTGATGACAAGGCTTATGATCTCCAGATTTGTGATCAGCTCTTTGGCCTCATCTTTCTTGACGCCGATAAAGCCGCGGCTTCTCTCGACGTCTTGAGCGCTTCGCCTCAACTTGTCGGCCATCGTAGCATCGGCCTTGGACGGCATGGAAGAAGAGTGCTCGAATGCGTCGATTGCATGGTATAGGGTCTCGATGAGCTTCTTCAACGTGGAATGAACCCCAATGCCATCACCGCGGACGCCGCCGGGCGTTGCAGTGATGGCAGCGCTTTCGATCTCTCTTACTTTGTCCTCCCAGAGATAATTCAGAACGTCCGGCTTGGCGTATGAGATGAGGGCGGTTTCCCTGTTGAAGTCGGCTTGCAGTTTGCGTAAGGTATACAAGGTCTCGTTGGTCGATACGTCGAGCTTGGCAAGTACTTCTATCTTGGACAGGTGCAGGCTGGTGTGCATGTTCTCTGGATAATGGGAGACATGACGAAAAGCGATGTCACCGTGCCCCCGCAATTTGCTCTTGTCAGAAGAGGAGCGATGCTTCTCATGACTGTGGTGGCTATGACGAGGTTCTCTGTCATAGCGCTGATCATGATAGGGATCGAGAATGGCCTGAGAAACAAGGCGGGCACCATGCTGTGACTCTCGAGAGTCTCGTCTTCCTGACGAACGAACCATGTTGCTGAGTCAACTTTGCAGAATCGTGGATTTGAAGGAGAAGCGGTGAAGATGAAGAAGGTCAAAGTCCGATGGCGGATACGATGCATTTTATGGGAGGAAAGAAGGCGTTCAATGAGATCCGATTGCTCGCAATCAAGCCAATACCAACAGAACGTGATCCGAATGAGGAGAATGCGCTGGACGTGTCACGCCTGTTCGATTGGCTCCTTCGCTCCAGCAAACGAGAGTGCAAATCGGTGCGCGCACTGGACGATAATGGGAATCAGGCGGATCAAGATCTAATGGACGGCTGCCTGCTTGTCAATTCACACACGTGAGCATATTGAGGCCACTACAACTTCTCCTGTGACTTGATCTCATCCTTCAATAACTTCAGCCCTTCTTCTGCAAACCGGACCATGTTTGCTTCCCGGTCGCCGCCCAAGCCAGTCTCAATCTCCCTCGTCACCGTTGGCCCATCCTTTTTCGCCAAGGCCAGCGCAACGTATCCCGGCGTTCTATTTCTGGTATTGCCACCAGTTGGGCCAGCAGTTCCGCTCTCGCAGATACAATATGTCGCTCCCAATTTCTCCCTAACATTTTCGGCCATGCCCTGCACCTGTGTGATCATGCGAGATCAGCTGATCAAGGCCATTTCGAGTAATGATCATAGCAAAAGGCGATCTCAGTGTCTCTAGAGCTTTACATACGACGTCCGGAGTCGGACCTCTATAGCCATCTACATTGGCTTGTGTCCACCCGGCAAAAGCGGAGCGAGATTCCAACGTGTACAGGGTCAAGCCGCCTCGATAGATCTTAGAGGTGCCCGGGCATGCGAGGATGCTTGCGGATATGAGGCCGCCTGCCGCCTATATGAGGTCACTCAGAATTTTGAGAAGGCTCTGGGCTATCATAGCGACAGCTTGAGACCAAGCATAAGAGAAGGGTGCTGTACTGTCTCGGCTACACAAATGTTCTCTGAGCGAGACTTGAGCAGGGACACAATTTCGGCTACAATTGGTCGAAGACTGGGGGGAGGAAAGGTCGACATCTTGAATCAAGGCAGGAATATTTCTTCTCACACGACGTCTGGATAGCTCTAAAGTCGACGAATCTCAAACCATCTGGACTCTATCGTGATATTCAAATGACATCATCGGCTGTCGTCCGAGGTTTCGCCGCTGGTCTTGGCAAACAAGTCACCTTCCCGTTTTGGCCAAGCTGCAGTTCCTTTTTTCCCCTCACTCTTCTTCTATCACGCTATCAGTGATCAGTCTCGCGTGTCCCGCTCCTATGATGATCAGCCCAGCTACTCTCACGCTAAGGTACTATTTGCAGCTTCCCGAGATCCAATGGGAATCGCAACGGTGGGATGGTGTGGCGAACAGCTGGTGAGGAGTGGAGAAATGGCCAGCTACAGCGCCGTTATCTATCCACTCGACTTCGATGTCACAATCCTGGCACCGCTGGCATTCGCTCCACCTTGACTGCTGCCGCCTTCGTTGACCAACGATTTAGAGCATAAAGAGCAGCCCTCCTCGGATGAATTGATACTTTACCCTCACACGCATCAGGGTCCTTCACAGCCAGCTTGCAACGTCCGACACAATGGCCGACGAGAAAGTCCCCACGTCATTGGCTCCTGACCACGACATTGAGAAAGAAATCAGTCCTGCCTTTGATGAAAAAAGAGGAACCTCTGCCCCCACAACCAGGATCCTTAAGCACTCGCATGATGCAGACGAGGCCATGAAAGCATTCGAGGGATACGAGGGGGAAGTCACACACATCGATGAGGCTACAAACAAGAGACTCCTCCGCAAGATCGATCTCCATATCATGCCCTTGATGTGCATTGTCTACGGCCTCAATTACCTCGACAAGACAACTTTGTCCTATGCAAGTGTTATGGGGATCAAGAAGGATATCGGCTTGAAGGGCGATGATTACCAATGGCTAGGGAGCATGTTTTACTTTGGTCTGTCTCACTGCGCCCACATGCTCCTGCTTTTTGTGAGGGACCGATGCTGACGCAGGAGAGAAGGCTACTTAGGATGGGAATACCCAACCAATCGTCTACTCCAACGCTTGCCTCTCGCCAAGTATTCCTCCTTCAACATCATCATGTGGGGTCTCGTCCTCTGCTGCATGGCTGCTGTCCAGAATTTCTCGGGAGCGGTAGCTGTCCGCTTCTTCCTTGGAGTCTTCGAGGCAGCAGTGACCCCGGGATTCGCCTTCTTCTCCTCCCAATGGTACACAAAAGCAGAGCAGGGGACTCGCATTGGTTTCTGGTTCAGCTTCAATGGCTTTGCCCAGATCTTAGGTGGTCTGCTGGCGTATGGCATTGCGGTGGGCGTCCAAAGACATGGAGCGAGCATTGCAGGCTGGAAGATCGTCTTTCTGGTCACCGGCCTCCTGACCGCCGTCATGGGCGTCTTGTTCCTCTTCCTCATGCCGGACAATCAGCTCAACGCCCGTTGGCTTAGCAAAGAAGACCGTCGCCTCTGCATCGAGCGCGTGCGCGTGAATCAACAAGGGATTGGCAACAAACACTTCAAGGCCTATCAGCTCAAGGAGGCTCTGCTCGATCCCCTGACCTGGGCCTTCGTTTTTTATGCCCTCACGGCTGACATACCCAACGGTGGCCTGTCCAATTTCTTCTCGCAACTGATTGTGGGATTCGGGTACACTCCAGAGCAGTCGCTCTTGTACGGCACCCCTGGAGGGGCTGTCGAGGTCGTCACGCTGATTGTGTGCGGCTATCTTGGCGACCGCTACAAGAATCGTCTCCTCATCTGCTGCTCAGGCCTGATCCTTGCCATCATGGGCGTTGTGCTCATTGTCGCATTGCCTCTCTCCAACAACAAGGGGCGCCTGGCTGGATATTACTTTACCCAAGCGTCACCCACGCCCTTTGTCGCCCTGCTCTCCCTCATTGCCACCAACGTGGCTGGATACACGAAGAAGACCACGGTGGCGGCATTATATCTGATCGGGTACTGTGCGGGTAACATCATCGGACCCCAAACATTCCGGCCAAAGGACGCGCCACGCTATGTGCCGGCCGAGATCACCATCATATGTTGCTGGGGAGCGTGTTTGCTGGACATACTTTTCATCTATGGGTATTGCAGGTGGCAGAATAAATTGAAGGCGCAGATTCGGGCAGAGCCGGGATATGTGAAGCTGGAGAATCAGGAGTGGCTGGATCTGACAGACAAGTACGTATATCATCTCCTCCTCGCCAACCAAAGGCGGCCTTCCTCGCGGCCATCGACTCATACTAGCTTGCAGGGAGAATCCGGAATTCACCTATTCGCTCTGAACGTCGGTCGAAAGAGACTTCATCGAGCCATACTCAGGGTTGTGAGACATAATACGAATTAGAGAGAAGACATGTGGCTACATTTGTTCATGGTCGTGACCGATCATTCCACAATACCAATCCGATGCAAAGACTAAAGATGCATAATATTGATGCTCACGGCTCCCCGTTCAAAGGACGGTGTCTGGCAAGGAAAATCGCAAGTCCCTTGTTTCAGCTCCACAAATTGCGCGGTCGCATGCCACTCCGCTCTTTCTCCTTCGATCTCTACATCATCGCCAAGTTGCGAGAAAGAGAAGGAGGAGGCTTAAGCCACGTGCATATCTCAAACACATTTCGAATGCCGTTGCTTCCAAACGCGCCTGAAACCCTTGCCTTTGCTGCACCACCTCCCAGCCAAGACGTCATTTCCCAGGCACACATCCAATCCTGAGTGTTTCATAACATCTGAAGCAAGCTGCACGATGATGAGACCATGACAGGAAGTTGGGAGGGGCATGTTTGGGATGAGAGGCACAGTCCAGGCACCGCTGGACCGACCCGAGCTTCTGAGCTAAGGGGAAATGGTCTGAAGGTGGAGAAAGATTCATTCACCAGTGTAGAGTATTTGGTGTGGGTGTTTCGGAGCCGGAGTTTTGAGCGGCTAACTCGAATAAGGTTGAAGAGGCGGATATTCTGAAAGAAGCGATCTACATTTGAGACTCGGTTGATCTGCTTTTCAACGCTATGGATGGATAAGGTATGACGAAATTCCTAGTGAGCTTCCATTATATCCATTGGCATTCCTCCCCTGTCATCCACATCTTAGTATCCATAGTCCCTGCAGATCTTGAAGCTCGGTCTTCTCAAATGACCGCACTCCCCATGGCAATAAATACAAAGGCATTCCCCGATTATCCGGTAGGTGATCTGCATGTTCAGGAAAACGATAAGCTTGCGGGTAAGTGCGCGAATTTGTCCGTCTTTGCGTGCGCCCTTGGTACTTCAATCTCAAGAAGAAAAGGCAAACGAAGATCCCAACGAAACAAGAGTACATGACTCGAATGAGCTGGTTCATTGCAGTTGCATCAAACCCCTGTTGTCACCGCTTTGTTCAATACCCCCGCAATGGTCTATCAAGGCAAGCCATCTGGAGGTTGTGCCAATTGCAGGAAGCGAAAGATCAAGGTCAGTATCAGACCAATACGCAACCCCAGACGTATATGTGGAGTACAGACTGATCGGTCTCAGTGCGATGAATCGCGACCAGCATGCTCACAATGCCTCAACACCAGAAGAGTGTGCCCCGGCTATGTCGCCCGCTTCGATCTTGTTCTGCGCGACCAAACCAAATCCGTTCGAAGGAAAGCACTCAACAAGAAAATCAGTCCTTCGTCAGCACCCGGTCGATCATCATTTCGGGTGTACATGCCACCACAAGCATCTTCTCCTCCCGCATCAACCTCATCAGACGAATCCCCATCATCACACCACACCCTGGCTGGCACCAGTGAAGATCCCACGATCAAGCGATCCGAGGCAGACAATAACAGCAGCATTCCCCGCTTGTCTGATCGTTTTCCAGAACAGGAAGCCATCTGTGCCTTCTTTCTTGACTTTGTCCTCCTGCCTCGACATCCTGATAGCTTTCGTGGTCACCTTGAACATCTGTTTCCCCTTTATCAAGGAGCATTACCTAATTCTCCAATCGCTCTCGCCACTTCTTCCGTTGCTCTGTCCTTGTCTGGCAATCCTCACAATCGCTGCTTGGATCGCCAACTCGCACGCAACGTCTTTGGCCGCGCTCTTCGCAAAACGAGTAATGCCATCCGTGACCCGGTGGAGTCTCTCAAAGATGAAACCCTCATGGCTGTGCTTCTCCTTGGTTTGTATGAGCGTATCAACGCTTCGCCTTCCGCTACCAGCAAGAAGCCGTCCTCAAACCAGACCGAGACAGCGCCACCACCGGCAAGTATGACGTCCACGCACAACGAGGGTGCAGCCGCCCTGGTGAAACACCGTGGTGTCGCTAACGTCAAGTCTCCTGTGGCAATCGGTCTCCTCTTCGCCGTCCGTACTCAACTAGTCGAGCATGCCATCGAACAAGGTCAAGCATTCAAGCGATGCCCTGACAGCCTCTCACGCATCTTCGCCGAACTACCACAGAACGCCGCCGCCCGTCTCACCTCGGCGACAACGAACATCGCCGACCTACGCTCTTGTGCAAAGACAGCCCTTCACCAACCCCGTTCTACGGCTGCCGAACGGGAAGTGACGGATCTACTTGAATATGCGATCAGCATTGATCTCCTGGTCGCGGCATGGCCGGAAAGCTTGCCCGAAAACTGGCAATGGACACCTGCAACCGAGTTTGACCACCCAGGCGCACCCTCCTCTTGCCCCTCGAATCATTCACCACAGCAGCCCCGCAAAGGGCTAGCTCCCAACCAACCCAGCACCCCCTACACCTACCGGGGCAGCAAGGACATCTACCTCGACCTCTGGGTCATGTCCATCTGGAACCAGTATCGCGCGGCCCGCATCAAGATCCAGACCCTCATCCTAAGGTGCATCGCGTATCTAGGCCCCACCCATGAAGCGAGCTGGTATTGGCGGAAGGTGTATGCAAAGATGATTGCGCAGCAGATGGCGGATGAGATCTGCGCCAGTGTGCCCTTTGCGTTGGGCACGATGGAGGCCGGATTGGCGACCGCGGCGGAGGAGAGGAGGGCTAGGGAGACACAGCCTGTGACTGATCTGCCTTCGACCGAGGCGCGTGCAGCGTGCTCGACGGGTACGGAGACACAGACGGAAGTGGCCGCCACCTGGTCTCCTGCCCAGTACCCCAACCTGACCGGGCCATCAACATCATCACCGCTACGCAGCGCCACCCAACAACCCCCTCAACCAGAACATGCCACCGCCCACTCTACCGCCCCTCAACCTCCCCCCCACCAACCACCCCCACATCCCACCACAACCCCCTCTCTCCACCCCTCCTCTTCTCCCACAATCGAATACCCCTACCACCCCCCTACGCACCCCCGCCTCCCCCCGCAGTCCCCACACCACCGCGCCGCCGCCTCAGTAGGCGGCTGGCACCTCATCGACCCCCTCCGCACCATCATCAATGCCCCACGTGACAGCTGGACTCCTGATGCGTTGAATGAAGGACAAAGGGAATGGTGTGTCGGGCAGATGGAGAGGGTGGGGAGGGTGTGGGGATTAGGCACTGGTGGAGGTGGGGTGGGACGGCAGGGTGAGAAGGGGGAGGGTATGGAGGTGGAGCGGGGAGGGGGGGTGTGGGAGAGGAGGGGGGTGGAATTTGTTGTTTGATGGTGTGGGGATTTGGGAGCCCTGGAGGGGGGGGCAGGGGGGATGGGGTCTGAATAAGGTGGTGGGGAGTTGAGGGATTCGAGGGGATAGGAAAGTGAAATAATGTACGGATGATGTTGTAGATGATACGAACGTTCGACGGAGGAAAATGGTAATGCGAGAGTGTGTAGTACAAAATAGATGTAGAATAGCATGGCATGGCATAGCGCATACCATCCCTTTGGATTATTGATATCCATCTCCCTTTCCCCTAATCCAGCTGAGCAATGCAGATTGTGCATCTCGTTTACGCCAGCATTCGGTTACCATCCCACTCCCGCATTATCCCATCTCCCGTAACTTTTTCCCAAGCAGAGACCCAAAGCAATGAGAAAGACGGTGTGTCCCTGAGAACCAATTCCACACACCCCTGTTGTTTACTTCTCACCACCTTCAGGTAGGCGTGCGTCCGCATCCCCCCTTATCCCTTAGTCCAAGCAAAATTTGCTTCCTCCCCCAACCCATGCGACCCGTCATCGAACGGCGCTCATTGAACGCTCCTTCCCCACCAAAGCGTAGTCCATTGTTACAACCTGCCGAGAAGTTGATTTTCTATCTCACGTATCAATACATGCAGTGTTCCCCGAGTTCCCGAACATCGTTAGCTAGCGAGGGAAAGCGAGGACGTGGGGCGCGATATATCCCCCCCCCCTGTTCTGGCATCAGAAATGGATGTAAGATGGAGCGCACGGGTTGTGGGGACAGTGGCCACAAAACTCAAGGCAAGCAGGAGATTTGGTTTGTCGAGTCCAAAAAAAATCAGGGGAAGAGAGTCCTTCTCGCGGGTGGGTATGGACTCAGCGAGATTGGTGGGAAGGAGTGGCGTAGGGGTGGTGATATGGCTCGGAAGTGTCGAGGGAAGGGAAGATGTGGGAAAGAAGGGGTGGGGAAAGACGGAACGATCGGATATATGGTTTGGTGAGCTCAGCTTTTGGCGTGATCTTGAGGGGGGTTGGGGAGGTTGTGGTGCGGGATGTGGTTTGGGAATTCCCTGCGGGAGGGGGGAATAGGAGGAGAGGAGGTTATTTTCGTGATTCGGGTAGGTTGGGCTGGGTGAAAGTGAATACCTCTGCTGTGATCGTGGTCGTTGCTCAAAAAGCCATGCTTGTGTGAGCAGCTTTTAGCCTGTACATGATTGGTGGATCTCGTGGTGAGATGTGAACGAGACACAGTAGGTGACATGAAAGGAGAGCCGGACACAAAACACAAGGATGGGACTAAGGTTTTGATATGCCAGTATCGTCGAAGAATTGAGGCGCAGTGAAAGGAGCTTCGATTCAACAGGATACGTGGTATGAGAAGTCAGAGTGTTTACCTTGCTCTACATTTGGATGTTTTCAAAGAAATGTTCGAGATGCTTGTCCCAGAGAGTGAAGGGTCGCTGGGCAGCTGATCGAGGGCTTGATTCATTAGGCGAAAATTATGACAGAAAACCATGTGAGGAAAATGGAAGAAATTACATAGCTATGTCGCATTGACTGGATTCAAATTGCGATTGGAAGGCTATAAATAATGTTCTAGGCAGATTTGGGATTGAGGGTAAATAAGAGATGCGTAGGCTCTCTTTGAAGATCTAAAGATACAGAGAGCGTACGTCAATGGTGAAAGAGGGCTCTTCAGAAACGTGCTTTGGATCAAGTTGTTGGTGTGTTTGGAGCAGTCAGTCTAGATTTCAAAGGTTGAAATTTAGTCCTGCGTTTGGCATGGGAATGGAAAAAACCCTCGTTGTTGTTCGATGCACGAAATTGAAACGAATTTGCTCGGTGCGGTCGATGAACCACATCTAATCCAGGACTCACTTTGAGCACCGTACCAACACCATCCAAGTTGAACAGCATCGAAGACTTAGATGCAGCGAGCCATTGATGGGATGATTTCGTGTACATGTGAGAGTGAAATCGTTCACACTAACGTGATATCTTCCCCCTCAAGATTGGTCTCTTCGAAGGCCTCCCCTTCCATGATACCTTCGATATATGCAGCACCGATAAGAATGTACCTTCCGTGTTCAACTTCACGTATGACAAGCGGCATCTGAACTCCAAAGACGATGCAGATGAGATCCCCCTCCTCTGTGCACCATGGCACCCAGCCCAATTTGCCTTTGTGAGTAAGCACAAAGGTGAGGGTCATATGAAAGTTACTTATCACCTCCAAGTACACGAGGGTTTCTGGTGTGGGCTGTCCGGCAAGGGCGCGTTCATACATATCAGTATAGGTCCAGGTATGTATTGAAGGGTCGCTGAAATGCTTCATGCCGAGACTACAGAAATCCGCGACGAGCGCCTTCGCATAACTTTCTGTCGAGAGTCTCGGGGTCTTCTTCACGATATTTGATACCCTCCTTTCCCATGTACGCGGAGTCTCGTCGACGGTCATCGCCATTGCGAGTTGACCTAGTTTGTCAAAAAACACTCCGCGGACGAGCAATGACGAATCGTTAGCGTGAGAGAAGACTGACTTCGCCGAGCCTGAAGCACGATAGGTCATCGGAAGCAAAGTGAAAGGCGGCCACCACTCATCCCATTGAGGTACCCACGTTCCAGATTTTTGAGTCGAGCCACGGCTGATACCAGCATCAAGCAATATATCCAAATCTTGCTGATGCTGGACCATATATGTTGCATAGCTGAGGAAGACGTTCTCTTTTGACTGGTGATAGTCCGGCTTAGGTGCCGACGTATCTAGATCCTCTGCTAATCCCAGCAAGGAATAAATCTTGTCTCTTGGATCGGCTGTTTCACACCAACGAAAGGAGCGAAGAATTTGCTTCAACTGCCGGGAGTGTATCCTTTTTCGTGTGCCCATCATCACACCCGCCATATAAGGTAATAGCTCTCTCTTACTCGTATTTAGCTTATTAGAATCGATCCCAATAATGTTGTTCAGGCCCGAATCTTGACTGAACCAAAGACTTCGAGCAAGGTCCGCCAAGTCGACGGGCTCACTCCCTAGGACGAAACGTACATGGGGACTGAGCACGGCCTCCTGTATCACCCAGCCACGCCCAAACCAAGCAGAACGTCCAAAGAAGTTTTTACAGCTGCGCCAAATGCGACTGTCAGCGACAGGGAGTCCCAGAACTTTTAAGACTCGGTCTATTTCCTCCTGGCTATCAACTTCTCTCAGCTCGAATATGGCCATGCAATATTGGCGCCATTGACTAAACCATGTCTTTTCACGCTCGCTAGCGCAGGGGTGATTCTGCAGAGCTCCCCTCGACACCTCATCAAAAATATCGGTGTTCCTCATAAATTCAAGGTCTCTCCGAGAACGAGCCTGAAAGAGTAGATTCAAGAAGGCCAAACGTACGATCAAGCCCGCAACTTGCTCACTATCTTCATCCATCTTTCCTAGGTAAGCATACGTCATTTTCGTTTGCTTGAAGATACGGCCCATAATCGAAACCTGTGCATTTCGCTCTGCAATACTCGACTGATCAATGCAGATGGCGTCAATCCAGACCCAGCTCACGCGACGCCCACGCAACATTTGCATTGCTTCATGGAGATGAGATGTCACTTTCAATGCACGCCCGTCACAATAGATCGTCTGGTCAAAGATTGGCTCGCCCCAAACATACGACAGCCCGGTATACCCATAGCCTGAGGCGGCGTCCAGACTAACATGATGAATCTCACAAAAGACAGGGTCATCAAATGATGAAGTCTCACTGTGGATCTTTATGAGTCGGATCGTGGCTGGGGTCGTGGGCAGTGGTTTGTAGACATAGGGGGGCGGCAGCACTGTTGATGAATGTAACAACGCCATATTAGCGACCTTCTTATGCTAGTTACACATCGGTAATCTCTGGCCTTTCCGTCGATCCCCAGATATGTTGACGAGGCATGATTG
This sequence comes from Ramalina intermedia, assembly GCA_003073195.1. Lineage (NCBI taxonomy): Eukaryota > Fungi > Ascomycota > Lecanoromycetes > Lecanorales > Ramalinaceae > Ramalina > Ramalina intermedia. Next base: position 74,393 of record PEKF01000023.1, read on the forward strand.
CATGTCCAGTGCGGGGTTCTTTCATCGTCGAGGGCGTCAGCGTCAGCCTTATCATGCACGCTAATGCAGTACAGGGTACAGCATTCGGGAATTGAAAGTCGAGTCTTTGGAGCGCGCCGCATGATTCAGTATTAACCACAATGCCATTTGGCAATCGCAACATCGTACAAGACACGCCTGAAGATCACCACTCCTCCTGCTATTAGTATGTTAAGGCAAAAAACCTCGTGCCTATATTGTTTATGACTCCACCCTCTGCTGGTGTGAAAGGAGTAATTCGTGAAGTATTTTCTCCATACTGAACAAGGCCTAGTGAGCATTCGACCCGGCGGAATGGACCTGCTTACGGCTTCTCCTTCAAAGCCATCATTCTCACCTTCTTGCTCTTGATAGACGATCCCCCCCCCCTGCCGATGCTGGTTCTCAAGAAACACCACATTGGAATGTCAAAATACTCACTACTTCAAGAAAACACATGTCAGATTCGATCTCGTTGATCAAAAGTGACATGCATGCACCGTTCATTTCCTCCGTGGCAGCGATCTGGGAACTTCGAACAGGAATTGCTAGAAGGGTTCACCCCCAGAATGGACACCCTCCCAGACTGAACAGCCCTAACCCTAGTATGCGCTTTACCCAATTCGGAGGCACAGCTTAATAAGCGCAATTTGTTCACTATGAAGCCTTTTAACAACAGAAAATCCTGACAACTACCCTATTATACCCGTGGTATACATGCGTATATTCGAGGGCTCTAGAGCGAGCTTATAGCCTTCAAAATGACCGAGAATGCGGGCGATAACAAAAGGTAAAGCAAGAATAGGTGTAGCTTAGGGTTAGGGCTGTTCAGTCTGGGAGGGTGTCCATTCTGGGGGTGAACCCTTCTACCACTTGTAAAGACACCCGGCGTTCAATATCAAGTCACGGTCTGCTGTGTCGACTCTCGATTATTGATGATGTGGGAGAGCAACACAGGTGACCTTGCCATTTAGACTACGGTGAAGTTTTGCTTTATCCGTGCGGCCTTCAAAATAACTCCTACACCACAGTTTGCATTGGCTTGAAAACCTTTTTTTAAGATGACTTCTCGAGCTTTGCTACTCCGACAAGCCGTATGACAGTAGGCAGCGACCAAAATGACGTTGGCGATGCCATTAGTCTCTGAGTCAACTCAATAGTAGTCACATGGCTTTGGCGGGTGATGGTATTTCGGGGAGTATCTAATGTCTCTGTGGGGCTTTCCGATCCTGTAAAAACCTTGTCCAAGATCGAGCGCATATATGCAGAGGCGAGGGTCGACCCGCGAGTGGCTTCGTCAATGCAGGTACACTAAGACGATCTCTATGCGCCTGCAGCCTGCGCATATCACTGGCGAGACCTGGGGTCCGACGACATGGGGCTGCAATATATCGTATTAAACCTCCCATCCCGCTAAGAGCAATGAGTAAAAGTCATTTTGGTTTGCGACCGCTGTCATTATCATGTCCACTGGCATCCGATTCTTCATTTATCTGGCCCTAAGTTTTACTCTCGGCCATACCGCTCCAACCAGCAACTCCACGGATTCCACAGGGTATTCAGCATCCAATGTAGGAGATTCTCCTCGGCCCTTCGGCATCCCCGATGACTTCGTCGTCCAGACCGAAGACGCAGGGCACCACGTTGCTTCCTTGATAACACTTCTATTCAACACCATAACCTCTGTCGAAGAAGTGTGTCTGGCAGGCTATATGAACCGTGTGGGTCCATTTCGACTTCGCGATTCATATCTCCCGGCTGGCGATGTGTTGGACTTTCGCATCACAGAGCCGCAAGACGTGGTCTCTTTCGAAGCCCGCTATGTTCTTTGGGGTCTCTATCTATGCGCTTTGGAATTCCGGAGATTGCCAGACGGCGATGTGCCGTTGGGGCAGGGCATTTATTATTGTGACTTTCACATGCCTGGTCTTGGTACTGGGCAATTTACCTATGAGGAGGAGGTTTTGCTTGATGGAAACTCGTCGCAGCCTGCGGAAACGAGTGTGACAACCTCAAAGGATAAAAGGAAACGGGGGCTAGCGCCGATCCTGGGCCGCGCTTTCAACGAAACAAGCGTTCCCAATCCATCCTTTGCGTCAATCACCAGCATTGGTCCACAAGCCCGGATCTATAATCGTGGCTTCCCCGTGCCACAGCTCACGGTCTGCCATGCCTTTATCCAGGTCATGATCGCTCGTGTTTCAATACCATATCCAGCACCTATCCCTTCATACTCCTACAACCTCACCGGGCTGGGTCCGTACAATATCAATTACCGCGCCTCCCAAACGCCGGGCGCTCCGCCGGCGGAAGTCGGCACGGTCATACAAGGGCTTGGGCAGATTCCGAGATTGATGTTGATCGATAACAGGTTTACCGAATGTGACTTCGACATAATCCAAGGCAAGAAAGTGGTAGTGAGTGGGTCTTTCAGGCGCATCTCTGGCAGTACATCGCCGCCTGCGGTACAAGTGACTTGAATAGACGCAAAGATCATCCAATCTGTCTTGATTCAAAAGCCAGCCGCGATAAGGTGTCTCAATGCTTTCACGCCCTAAGACGTCATCTTAGCAGTAACCTTCTTCGTAGCCTCTGAAGAATACCAGAGTTCTCCTGCTCCTCAGTTCGAGGTGCAGTCACTTGTTGAGTGGTTTGCCGTATCTGGTAAGGGTTCAGGTTGTCCAGTACCCATCTGACTTCTTCCACAACCACATCTGGCCTGACTAGATGCACGTTGTGTCCGCAATTAGGCACATTGCGGAACTTGCTTCTCTTGGACAATTGAAGCTGCTCCCTTTTGAGCTCCTCGTCCAGTCTTCCCATAGCCTCCATCATCTTTCGATGTTCTGTGGTTTGCTCAAGACCGTCGCGAAACTTGCTAGTATTGGTTGCATTACCAAAGTCTCCAACACTTTCATGCTCTTTAGGGTGGCCACAGAATGCGCTCTCGCCACGTATTACACTCAAAGGACTATCCCCGAGAACCCGCGTCCGATACTGCTCTTCAGCATGCAGACACTTCGTCTCCGTCCCTGTCTCAGAGAGCACCATACCAACAATGTCATTAAGACGAAGCTGCAAGAACTCACGGGCCACGCAGCCTCCGTAGGAATGCGCTACCAAGACGTATGGTCCTGGGACATCGATCGCTCGCAAGAGGGAAGTCAATTCAGCCGCTGCTACGGCACCAGTGTCACGGTTTGGCCCTGTCTCACTCCGACCGAGGCCGGAGCGATCGTAGAGAAGGATACGAGCAAAACCCTGGATCGCGGTGGCCACAGGCTGCCAAGAACCGCAGGCTGCGTTGGAGCCGGGGAAGATGATGATGATGGGCTCGGTAGGGTGGCGGAGTGGTCCGGACACGGACACAAAGAGGCTGTGGGTGCCGATGGAGACGTGATCAGCTTTTGTGGTTGTCTCCCAAGAGTTCTCGTCTCTTGGCCGGACGCTTGAAGTTGGTGGAGCAGTGAAATTCATCAAAGCTTCTGGAGGCCACGCTTGTCTGCGAGTTCGTAAACAACCCAGATAATTGCCAATTCATCCGGTTTAAGTGATTGCGGGTTTTCACTTCTCGTTACAACATCTATGATGACATCAAAGCGACAAGTTGCCTTGGATCAGGCTCAAAAAGGTGTCATGAAGGATCGAGGACATGATGGCGTTTTGGCGAAGATGTTCGGCCGCGCTTTGCCCGAAGGAGTATCGTCTTTAGGCAGCTTAGGGGGGAGGGGGCCCTGCGAGAACGCCCTAGGTTTTGTCCCGGACTCTAGACTTTAGGCATCCCCCGACAGCTGAACCCTTGCATCATTTGACGATTCGTTGTCCCTGACGAGCATCTCAATGCACTCATTGTCGCACTCCTTTTCATCGATGCTGCCGTAGGTATCAATCGTTGCTGGAACGATCTATTAGTCTAAATTATGTTCAGGGAGACAGGATCATTCTAGAATGCGTCTTCACAGAGAAAAAATTATTGGGAATACCTTGAACAACCGACTGATTGATTTTGATGACGGTACAGCCTGGCGTCTTACACAGAAAATCTCTGAAAAAGCCTGGGAAGGTAACCTCGAGAGAGAGGAATTCGAAAGGTTCCCTTACGAGGCTCACGCGGTCTATGAATGTACACAAGTAGAAGGACAAGAGCCTGGTAAAGAGGCAATCATTAAGGCTAGGATTGAGTAAGATTGCATTCGAAAGAATCTAGACCGAGTGCTGACCCTCACTTACGCTCAGAGTTCCTCGAGATCTGGACCCGGACGAAAAGCCTGCTGACCGCGCACGACATGCATTGGGTATGCGATTACATTGGAATACCAAAAACGAAATAGAGCAATTGCGCCGTCTGACTAAAGCCGGCTTTGAGATAACCCCGAAATTGCTCTCAGTGAAAATCGCGAAACAGGACGAGACACTGATGTGGGAAAAAGCCAACGGAGAAAACAACATGGATCGTCGCTGGTGGATGCCGGGAGGTTACGTCGTGTACATCCTGATGGAGAAACTACCTGCCGCATCCCTCACACATATCTCTTTCTGGGAGCTAGACTTCAAAGAACGGCAGGAAATTCGAGAGTCTTTTCGAAAAGGCCTGAGGTCAGTTTGAAAGTGATGCAATGACCTCAAGAAAGTATCATCAAGGATACCACTCACTGTGTATCAGTCAACTCGAAGCGCAAGGAATTTTTCTTGAGGACCGACGGATTGAAAACCTGATGTGGAACAATCGCACAAAGCAATGGTGAGTGGGCTCTCACGGCATAAAGCATGACAGTGTTTGAAATCCTCCAGCTATTTCATTGATTTCGAGGACGTGGATTACGACCTAGATCGCACGCCGGACTGGGGAGATTACGTCTTTCTGGATTGGGGACTCGTCAGATCGAAAAACGATGACCCTCAATGGTAGATGTTCAGCCTGCCATTGACAAGTAGCTTCCGGTTGTTGAGGTGGTCTTCGTCAAAGACCGAATGACTATGGCCCTTGCTGCCGAGAATGTTCGACGGAGACAAAAGAAAGAAGTCACCTCCAGAGCAGGCAATAGCCTTGGGTTCGCGCCGTACCGTGCCAAACACGTGAGAAACAGATCAGAGTGAGGTCTGATTATGTCTTCATCATCAAGAGCCACCTTAGTGTCAAGGTCTGCAGAATTGGAGGATCATTCTCCGGTGCTGTTGAGCTGGTGAAAATTGGTGAGCAGCCATCGACCGTCATTTGGTCTATACATGAGTCGAATGCAGTGATTCGATTGACAGTCTAGATTGCTATAAGGATACATGGAAAGACGTCGCCGAGGATTGTCGTATCGTTCAGAGTGGGTACGTGACTGCACGACGCTCCCTCACATTCCTACGCAGGCTTCCCTGACGTTGCAATGCCCTTCCACCCTCTGTCAGCGCGTGCATTCCAAATCATAGACTCCGTTCTGAGTCCAAGACGTCTTTGTGCGAGGAAATCACTTGATACCCTCAGGCCAGACTCCTGAACATTTTTGTGGGACGATATTCACCCTCAATCTTGAAGTGTAATTGTTCTCCTTGATCGGTTTTATACCATTCGGCTTTCTTCACTGGATACCAATCCTTTTTGCGGGCATCGCTCCAATACCATTTGTTTTTCTTCTCGTCCCTCCAGACTTCCAATCTGTTATCAATTCTATGTTGTTTTGGCTGTACTTGGAGGCGATTGAAGTCCGCGGTGAGATCCCTGCTGGAGTAGCCTTGCGTGCTGTACGTGGTGCTCGGACCACCGTAATGCGAGCTGTGCTGGGTCTGCTGGCTACCAGATGAGCCTGCACCTGGGCCAAGCCCGCGAGATGGGCCCCCTGGACCTGATTGATTGAATTTAGATCCATCGTTCGCACGATGCCACTTGGGTGGTGGTGAGCGGCTCGTATCCTCGACAGCCACGGGTCTGAGGTTGCCTCTGCGCATCTCCCAGCCGTTCACCTCCATCAGCAGCATTAGGCCAAGCATGCATTCCCGCAACGACACAGCTCCTGTGTAATCGCTTGAGGATTGATCGAATCTGATCCCGTTCGATATAGCGAGTACCATGCTCGCAGGATCCTGGCTGGGTTGCCTCCTTTCGAAGAAGTAGGTGCGATCGTAACTAGTCAGAAACCCGTATTTCAAGTCATACCTCTCCATGTAAAACCCAATCTGAGCTGAGAATTGGGTATCAGTAGTGCTGAACGAGATCTCAAAAGACGTGCTAAACTCACCAACGCAGAGTGTTGCTTCTCCATCCAGATAATCTACAGCAGGATTGATGTCCTCAGGCCACTCATCCACAGTCCAAGGAGTCTTGGCCTCGCCTGCGGCGACAGTACGCATCCCTCCGTCCCTATAGGTTTGCCAGATGGCAATGTCGGGAATAACTTTGGGATAACGAGTGTTGTGCCAGTCACCAAAGCGATAAGGCCTGTCGAGGTTTCTAGCCACGTTATTCACTACGTGACCGACTTGCTGTTGGAAGCGGCCAACAACGCCTTGCTCGGTGGCACAGACAACACACTCCGTGTCACGAAATAGTGACGTATCATGGCTGATAGCCGAAGCCTGCGGGTCCAGTATCTGACTCGTGAGGGTCCGAACTTCTTGTTCAAATGTGCCCCAGTGAGTCAGCCTACCTTCAAGCCTGTACCTTCTTCGAGATAGGGAAGGATGTACGGTCTTGCTCGGTGCTTCAAGTAGCAAGGGTACAGGTCGATAGATGATATCCTTTGCATTGCAGTGTACTTGGGGATTGACCGAGTGGATGTCTGTCATGGCAGTCCTTTGATATGGAAGTGCTCAAACGCTGACACTTGACTTTTAATAACTCCGCAATGTGGGCGGAGTATAACCGAACAAGTTTCGACAGTGTCAATATGTATTTCTTAGATGGGAAACCTTCCTATTGATTTTTTACTAGATGAGAAACGCTTCGGTTGACTGAAAAGTGTCTATGAATCGTGTAGCAAAACAGTTCCTCTTAAGTATCCTTCAGCTTGGACGTTGACCTAAAACTGCCTCAATACCGCGCGCTTGGATTGCTTCACCATGACAGAAGGAACAACATCGAGCTCTGGCTGTGGGAGGCTGACATGATCTGATCGACTGAGTCTAGAATATCCCATACACTCCTGCTAGACGCCTGGAGTGTTGAGCCATATCTGCGGCATAGTCGATACATTTTTCTGGAACCACTGGTATTGAAGTTCCGTTCCTCTTTTTGCTTTACCAACTGATACACAAGAGCAAAAGATGTTGTCATTGTGACAAATCATTTGGAACAATCTAGCGCCAGAACAGGGGATCTATCGTGGCAGAAGTAGTTCTTTTCTCCTGGACGATTGGCCTCCAGTGAAGGACCTTTGGCTCGGAGCAGGCGAAGCTGTATGGTGGCTCCGCACGCGTAAGACTCATCGCTGGCGGCGTTAAGTAGTTCAGGTAGATGATGATGGCCAACAGAAAGATACCATAATAGAATTTTGCCCTACTAGTACGGCGAGTATGACGGCGTAGCCACACACTAAACCAGCCTGAAACAATTCCGTGCCCCACTTCGAAGCAGAAGTTTCAGCCAACCAGACCCGGCCTAGGGCGAAGCTAATCTTAGGATCTCAAAATTTACCCGCATGGGCGAATATCTTATCACGTTCTCGGACCCGAAGTTGTTTTCTTTGTTGTCTGCTTCGCCTTGTTCAAACCTCAATCTCGATTCCCACTTCATCCTGCAATCGCAATTTGCATTTCAAATGATAGCAAACAAGCCCAAACACTTTACACTATGCACCTCCACAGGGAAAGTATCATTGGCAATACTCTCAACGGCCGCTTTGTGACTTTTGACGATGGAATGGTTTGGCAACTCGTTGAAAAATTGTCCGAGAAGCCATGGGAGGGCGTGGTGGATGATGATGAAAACGTCGTTGATCCCTACGAGGCTCATGCTGTTTACGAGTGCGCTCAGGTCAAAGGGAAGCAACCCGGAAAACGGGCGATTATGAAAGCCCGCATCGAGTATGATCAAGTGAAATCATCCCAGATACCACTGTTGACCCTCGATTGTAGAGTACCTGAAGTTCTCGACCCTGAAGAGGCACCCGCAGATCGTGCAAAGCACGCACTAGGCATGCAGCTCGGCTGGACCACTCGGAATGAGATTGAACAATTGCAGCGGCTTACAAAGGCTGGCTCCAAAATCACCCCGACACTCTTCGGAGTCCGGATCGAACAACAAGATGAAACACTGATGTGGGAGAAATGTAAGGAAAGTCAGTATGAAGTTCGGTGGTGGATGCCAGGTGGCTACGCTGTGTATATTTTGATGGAGAAGCTACCTGCCCTTGGCCTTACGCAGGAAATATTTTGGGGGCTGGAATTCGCAGAGCGACAAGCAATAAGGGACTCCTTCCGCAAGGGGCTGATGTTTGTCTTGCCGCAGAGAGCTTTGGGGACCTTCGACTGAGCTCTTCCTAGGGAACTTCAAGCGCAAAGCTTGTTTCATGAAGATCGCCGCATTGATAATCTCATGTGGAACAAGGAGACAAAGCAGTGGTAAGTGGATGATCACTGGGTCTTGACGCGCTACTGAAGGTTCTAGTTACATCATTGATCTCGAAGACCTTGAATACAATCCAGACCGTCCCGAACGTTGGATCAATTCCAGCTATTCTTCGTGGGGCCTCAAAAGGAGACAAGAACCTCAGTACTAAGTACATCATCTCCTTGATCCCGTAGCTTGCACTGAATCACTTGCGTGAGCACCGTGGAGGTGTATCCTGAGGATTCTTACGGGCAGCTCCGCTTGCCACTCATCACGCTGTGGCTGGGGTCTTCTTACCTATTCAATGATGAGGACCTGAAAACTTGTTTCATGAAGTAAATTGAACATCACCGCCAGCACGATATGTCCACATACCGAGGAAGATCGCTTACACGATCTCATCTATGAATCATCATCGTCACGAAGATCATCCGTAACCATGAACAAGGATATCGACTTGCTATTACCAGTATGGTGTCCATACTACCTATAACAATGTCGCAAGGAAGAAACCCTGCGTCGCTAACTTACACCGTGCTTGAAAAACAGCCTCCGCTTTTTAAAGCTCTAAAATGGTTCGTTCGAAGCTCGTCTATTTACGCTGCAGCCGCCCGATCACGCTGTAGTCACCATCGATCTATTCATGCTCTATGTAACAATGAGGCAAGGGATAGACCAACACTCGGAAAATACTGGTGGTCAGGAACATGGCCTTGAGATATTGATCTGCGAAGAGTCCCGCTGCGACCTCCAGGACATTCTGCTCGGTAAGCAGCGTTGCAACGTGATATGCCATCACGCAATTTCACAGTGTCTGGTCGCTCTTCCTTTGTATAGCAAATTACTCTTCGTCACAACCTTCTCACGTTAGGCCTTTTGAAAATCACGGTATGATCAACCAGGCAGCCAGGCATAGAAAAAGTCATCGGAACAACTCATAAGTAAGCATATAGAAGCCTACGCCAGACGGACACCGAAGACATTACAAAATTTCCTTCTCGGTCTCGAGATTGAATTCATGACACCAGAGAACCTTGCGACATCCTCAAGCTGCTCACACAACCGCCTCAAGACCTTGCTGACATTCCTTCCTTCAACTCGTCGGAAGCCCGAACTGCGTCAAACAGCTCAACCACAGAATCATCTCCCCATTATTATCCGGGAACAGCTCCTTCATCTTCCAAAACATCTCCGTGGCCCCTCCCCCAAATCCTTGCACCTCCTTCACCGCCTGGCCCCACGCCTCAAGATACTCAATAGTCCAGTCCAGCACCCACGCCCCATCAATCGCGCCCGGCCGCTTGTGCCCCGTCACCACCACGACGGGTTCCAGCGCCTTGACCTTCTTCACCGCATCGATCCACTCCTGCAGCTTCTCTGGGGTGGTAGTCTCGCCCAGGTACTGGAAGGGTCCATTGTACACGGCATCACCAGCGACAACGAGCTTCAGCTCGGGCACCCACAGCACCGTCGAGTCATCGGTGTCTGAATGGCCGACGGGGACAGCGTGCAAGGTGTGGCCCTCGAGATCAATCGTCAGATCCGCTCCGCCCAAAACATGCACATCGGCCAACGACTCCTTCGAAGGCAGTGTGAGGTCTGGGAACGAGTTCTGCCAGAACGGCGCGCCTCCGTTCGATGTAGCGGGTGGGTTGGCGTCGATCTGCTCGTACATGTGCACCAGCGTGCCCTTGGTGGCGACGATCTTTGCGGAGGGGAAACGTTGCTTGAGCGGACCCATGCCGAACCAGTGGTCGCCGTGCCCGTGCGTGATGTAGATGGTGGTCAGTGTTTTGTTGGGCACGGTGGCGGTGATCCAGTCGGCGAGGGAGGAGGCTTGTTCTGGGGACAGGAGGGGGTTGACGATGATGGCTTCGTTGGCGGAGTGGATGAGGGTGGATGTGCTATCGGTGAAGAGGGCGGGGTGGCCATTGGGAAGGGGGAGGGGAACGTGGACGGGGCAAGCGGGGGTGAGGTAGACATCTGCGTGAAGGGAAGGCATGCTTGTTGGGGAATCTTGTGTGGGAAGTCGGGTTTTGGTCACGATGGGGGTTTATAGTTGGAGTCAGAGCAATAGTTGGAATCAGAGGGATTATAAAGAACGATGTTTTGTTCCCATCCTCCCATCTTGCCTGTCTTTATACCCATCACATACCTTCGTGACAGGGTCAGGGTTTGTAGGCAACATGTCGACGCGTTCACGATGTCGACACTTTATGCCGAGTGCTCACTCAGCAGCTTTCTCAGCCACTTGCGGTATTCTGAAGCAAGCGGGCCTTATGTAAATTGATGCTGCTTTGAAATGAATATTATGATCAATCTGATAAGGGGTGCATGCAGGTGGCGCTCCCTGTTCATGCAGCTCGATGACCAAGGTTCTATAGTACAAGGTACTGCATTCAAAAAGGACAGAGCTCGATCAAACAATGATAATTTTTCTTGGGAGACGCAAAGAACTCTCATCGCGATAGTCTTATAGGCTATAGCAACTTGGATCCTTTGGCCAGGGTCGTTACAAAAGTGATTTGTAAGAACCTTGAAGCCTTACGCACGGACGAATACGAAAGTGGGGAACTGAATGCATCGCATCGCATGCTTGAGACTAACAGTCCCTACTAGCTGTATTTGTGTCTGTGTATCGAGGCAGTCCAGCTGAGATAGTCGCTGCCATCGAGATTGAGACAGCGAAAGCTTCTTGTATTGGGGGACTACAGACGTTGATGCGAGCCGCCAAGTTTCCGCGAGGAGCTCAGTGAGCATTGAAGGAAATTTATACTCCGATGACCTCGACATGACAGTCCAAGGTCCGTCGCACGTCGAAATTGTGATGATAAATCCACTCTTTTCGAGACTGGAAATAGAATTTACCAATACCGGGAGGTTTTTTTGCCGAAATTTTGCCGAGTGGTTATTTCTACCTCCGCGCTCGTGCTTTTCGCACCTGTCCACATTCGCGCCTAAACGCTTCAGTTGAATCCGACAAACTTGCGGTAGACAGTTCTACAGAAATGGATCAAGTATCTTTAATGAGAATTTATAGGATGTGAAGTGGACATTGGATGGCTTTCCACCATGTACGGCCAGGTACTATCTGCGGTCAAGCTTCAGCCGCAATCTAGATGAAACGGGCGAAGGATCAAGGCTTGGAGGCTCCGCCCCAAGTCAGGATTTCCTTTTTTCTCCATGTTTTCCTCGCTCCACCCTGCTTCGTACATATAAATCAATTCACAGTCTCGAGATTGCGACGCGTCGTCCATGAATCCGCGTAGGTGTTAAAAAGTCGGCTAGTTGTATGGATGCTTGCCCTTGCTTCATCAAAGTCCCCTTCAACCTACATCATCGGCAATCGAGCAAAGCCTGATGAGGCGGGGATCGCTGAATTTTGATCTTGACGACGAATCGCTGTATGGAGTCGAACTTCAGCTTTTGCGGTCCCCGCCGCAAAATGTTTCCAGACCGGAAAAAGGACCCGAGGCAAAGACACGACTTCTCCCATCTCAATTCCAAGGCAAGATCAAAGCCCCTCCGCTGGCAAAGATCCGTCGATGGTTGAGGATCCAGTCCAAGGAGGATAGGCGATGGATTGAACCAAATGATAAAACCCTCTTGACGAGGAAGCAACGTATTCTCCGGAAATTCCATGGCGGCTGGCGTACGGGGGTCGCACTGGGCGCCTTGTGCGCTATCATAGTGCTACTGATCAACATTGTACTGTTGATTTGGATCAAGTCAGACCATCACGTATCACAAGCCGGTACAGTGACCGTCTTTGAAGGCGACTGTAATGAGAAGACGCGGATCTCATTGTGGTGGCATCTTGCCATCAACGTCTGCAGTACCCTGTTGCTTAGCGCAAGCAATAATGCGATGCAATGTCTGACCGCTCCTACACGGGCAGACATTGACACAGCGCATCGACAAGGCCGGCACCTGGATGTCGGCATTCCCAGCCTACGGAATCTACGTGTAGCCGATCGAAAGCGCATTACGCTCTGGTGCTTACTAGCAGTCACCTCCCTACCATTACATCTATTGTAAGTCCTCCTCATTCGAGAGCAAGTCAGTGCCGTGTCTTGCTCATGAAGTGATATACTGAGGCCCGCGTCACAGTTATAATAGTGTTGTCTCCACCACTCTGCAGGTGAACGACTACAACGCGGTCCTTGCGACCAAAGATTTCTTAACTGGATCAGGGTGGGATTACAGCATGTTCGACAAAGGCACTGTCGACAATGACATGCTGAGAAATGTGCAGCTTGTTGCGATGCAGTCCAATGGGACAGGCCTCAACCTAATGAGCCCTGCCGAGTGCGCCCATAATTACAGCAGCGAATTCAACCCAAAATGGGGCAGTGTGGTCCTAGCATTGGATGGCGCTGGAGCCGGCAATCACTCCATCTACAACGCTTTTGGCTACCATGCAAAATTCAACGGTGGTGTTACGACCATTTGCGATACTACGGACTCTCTATGTACCATGTCCTCGGTCATCGAAAATGTCACAAGTGAGGCGCCATGGAACCTACCCGTGAAAGATCCCAATGGGCCATTTGGATCATACCACACCGTCACCGGATGCTACGCCGAGGAAGTCACTCAACACTGCAGGGTGGTTTTTAATCTTCCGCTTCTGGTCATGGTCATCATCTGTAACACGGTGAAAGCCGTCGCATTCGTCATTATCCTAGCTTTACCAAGCTTCAAGCCCTTGATCACCGTAGGCGATGCGATCTGCTCACTGCTCAAGGACCCGGATCCTGAGACCGGCGATGTTGGACTGGGTCGCTCAGAGACTCGGATCAACAGGAAGCGCATTCCATATTCCACTGCTCCTTGGAAGTCTCAGCGTTGTCATTGGTTCTGCGGTGCAAGTAGCCGGCAGTGGACTGTATGGACATCAGTGTGAGTCAATTGAATACCTGGAATTTTGGGCAAAGAACACTGACGCCACATTGTAGCACTCTACTTATCACGATCCCCACATTAGTACTCTTCTTGCTGTTTCGATCCAGCCCATTTTCCAGCAGCGGTACGGGAGAATACGGAGCAAGCTTCAAGCAACTCTGGTCACTCGGGATAGGGGACGTCCATACGAACACACTGGTCACCGTTGCCTCTTCCGCCATTGGCAATGCGCTGACAGCAAATACTCCGCAACTCGCCTTGTCGTCTATGTACGTATCATACAATCTCATACTCACCTCAATGAGAATGACGGCCGAATACAATGAGTTCGCCAGCAAGCGTAAACCCCTCAGGGTGTCGGAGCCCCAAGGATTTCAACGCCCTGCTTACTACCTGCAACTACCTTACCGATACGCCGTACCTCTCGTCGTTGCCTCTGGTTTACTACACTGGCTCGTCTCCCAGTCCCTGTTCCCGGTAAATATCATCGTCTTCAATGTCTATGGCGTCGAACAACATTCTCGAAACGTCTCAGCATGCGGCTGGTCACCGATAGCAACTCTCTTCACCCTTATCCTGCTGGGCGTGATGATCCTGGTGCTTTTCGCTCTTGGCTGGCGGAAGTATCATACCGGGATGCCTGTCATGAGAAGCAACAGCCTGGACATCAGCGCTGCGTGTCATATGCCGGTCACCGATTCAAATGCGCCGTTGCACCCACTTGCCTACGGTGCTGCGTCAGTGCAAGGTTGGCAGAAGTGGCACGCTTGTTTCACAGACAAGGAGGTCGTGCCTTTGCTGAGGAAACATGATGGAAGTTTCAGGCTTGACGTGCTCAAAGATAGCGGTGATGATCAAATGGGGGGCTTTGAGCTGCCAGAGGAGCTTCTTGGCCTCAGGAGGGACTTTTCAGTACATCAGCCAATGAAGACCAGGTAATACGCAGTACGCGAAAATTGTTCATCAATAAAGGGTGATCCAGGAACAATCGTGCGACTGGCAGAGCTTGCCTGCCTAGGCACACCGTCTTGCACGCTATCCGACTGGTATAATTCTCGCATGACCCAGTGTTCGAAAGTCGGACATTCCGATGCAATCCTTGACTGCTCGTCTACTATTAATCCTCTTTGATCCAAAGTGAGAGGTCTTGCATTAGCAAAGAACTATGCATTAGACACCTATCAGGAGCGAGACACACGCGGAACTGTTGTACTTGACGACGGGACAAGGATTGTAAATTGATGTCAGTCAACTGGACACCCTCCATACACGCGTAGCGGTCGACAAAGCTGGGGGTTGCACCCATTCAGCTCTTCAAGGCCTACCGACCGGTCATTTGAGGATGATCGATGGTTGCATGTGATGACAGGCAGATTTGGGATCATTTGAAACGCTCGTACGAAGAGGATTGTGGGTCGAAAACTTCCCCACCCGCAACAGCTTGTGACATCCGCTACTATGATCCGTCATGCAGCCCGGCCCAGGCCGCAAAATCTCCGACTTACTGGACGCTAGGCCTACGACTAGTGTGGGATGTCGTAGACATATTCCCACGTTCGATTTTCACCTCGTGTCCGCAGAGTCTTGTCCTGTAGCCGGATTCAATGGGAACTCCTGTCGGCGTTCGATGCTCGAGTGCCTGAGTGAGGAAGTCCTGTCCATCCTGGCAGCAAATCTTCGTATAAGAAAGCAGAGTACGAGATTTGACCCAATAGGACTGACAGCCTAGCTCAGTGGCCCCATTCCGTTTAAAGGAGCTACAGTGCAAATGGCGATGTCACCCTGCGACATTGATGACTCGCATCATGCAGTCAATTGGGCCCTTAGATACCCTTGTTCTTATCATCCCAAAGGCTTTCAGCCCCAATCTCCATCCCCCTGCAGCCGTGTCTCGGTCGGAAACTTTTGGCCATCAGCAATTGATACATCAAGGTCTAACGGGCTGACACAACCTTCCCGAGCCGTCAGCAGTCATCATCCTTGGACTAGCATGCTGCAAGAATTCCTTGCGTCATGCGGGTGACTAACGCATTGGCAGGCTAAATCCCGAAGGATCTAAGGCTGATGCTGCTTACTATGACTTCCTCATTTGCTTTGTATCGGCGCAGATCTCTGGACGGCAGGTCATCTTCTAGCAAGTTTTGACCGGGTTTAGCAATCATTAGACCGCCAGCCAAGAGCTTCAAGCTGAGATGTTTACAGACAAATGTGCAAAATGTCCTAGTACGTCGATGAGGCGTCTTCACCCCAAGATTTCATATCAAAATGATATTGACAGTGATATCCGTATTAATCTTCAGTAACCAACTCGATTTTCTCTGTCAGCGAGCTTCTACCCTGAGGACTCGTGATACAACCACTCCATTGGTCGCGCGATGAACCACCATCTCAAAATTCGTCTTATTTTTCTTGAGATATCTCGAAAGTCTTAGTAATATCTTTGCACCTGGAATGCCACCTTGCAAGGAGATAAGCCGTCTCGATGATCCATCGTCTCGAGCATCTCGTGTATGACGGGACAGAGTTGCACTCATGGGACCTAAACAATCGCCATCCTGTAATCTGATCCTACCCCAATCATTGTCTTGGTGTGGGACGGCAAGGTCTTCGCCCTCAATGTCAGTATTCTAATGCATTCGTCTCGGATTTGCTGCCGTGTGTGGAGAATATGGTTGTCACACCTCAATCATAGGCGGAACAAGCACGCTTCCATCGCAAGAACATTCCAGCCTGTACCTCGCTTTCCGCATTTCAACCACGGCTCGCTAGGGATCATCCTCATCAAAGATCTGACTTACGACTCTCCACTTTCGAACATTGAAATCGTGATAGGAGCGCGTTATACACAAGGATGGTGAACGGCAGGGCTCTGTTTGGATGTGAGGGTTGGAGGCACACTCGGGGCCTTCTTGACATCCTCCTCTGACGGTTGATGACGGTTGATGACGCTTTTAGAGCTAAAGCTCATCCTTCTGGACCTCGATGTCCCGAACCTTTGAAGACATTCATCTTGGACGGTCAGAACGGTCGTTTCACCAATCATGAAGCGTCTTTCATCTGAGAATTCTGCCCCATCAAGTACTGATAACGACGATGCTGTCGTCACAAAAGCTGAGCTAGGCACATTGTCTATGAATATAAAAAGAGAGTCTTGATCCCGAAGAAAGGAATCCTTACTATTACTCAGTCCATCAGCATATCAAATTACAAAGCGCTTTGCCTATCAAGCTCCTCAGCAACTACCGATCAAGAACAGAAAGACACACTGCAACATGAAATTCTCAAACGCAATCGCCGCTGCTACCTCCCTTGCAGCATTCTACTCCCAGGCTGTCGAAGCTCGTGCCATCCTCGACAATGATCTGATGACACGCGAAATGGCCAGCAACGCGTGCGTCACTGTCACCGTCACCTCATCTTCCGTTTTACTCAGCTAACAGCATCCCTTACAGCACAAACATCATCACCGTCGCCACTCTCGACGCCGGTACTCCCATCAGCGTATCCGGCACGGCCAAGCGCGCCGCCATGGCCTACTCCCGCATCATCAACACCTGCCCCTCCACGAGTACCTTCGTAACATCCTACTGCACCCGCCGCACCGGCCAAGACTACGTCACCCGCTGCGCCGAGGACGACGACCTCAGCTACTCCACCGTGGACCTGGCCGGCAACTGCGCCGACACCGAACTCTGCATCGATGGCATCACATCCCCCGGACACCCTCCGGTCGCCTACTGTGTCTCCACGCACAACTTTTCGAAGCTCGCCTCGGGACAGTACGGCGCGGGCCAGCAGGTAGGCGTGCGGATCACACTCCCCGATAAGGTTTCTATCACCACCAATGCTGCGATTGAGATTGTCACGGCGGGCGGGGGCGGCATCACGGAGGCATATCTGTCTTCGCATCTGAAATTGGAGGCGCGGGATGCGTCGGATGCGCTGTTGCCGGGGGGGTTGAATCAGTGTTCCCTTTGTACTAGTATCGGGATCGAGCCGTGGCCGCAGGGGACGGATAGCTTCTATGCTACGGTGCAGCTGGCGAATGCGGGCGATTCGGCGTTCTTGTATGAGGCGAGTGTGGTGCCGGGGTTGGGGTGGTAAAGGTGGGAAAAGGCGCGCGCGTATGGGAAGGGGTTCGATCTCAGGTTTGCCCGCGTGTTTTTGCGTCATCTCCTCGATTCCAGCAGTTCATGTTGTGCATGTGGTGGTGAAGGAATTCATTGAGTCAGCTATCTAGGTGAGAGAAGTGAAGAAGAAAGCGAGAAGGTCTGCGATATGTATGTACGCCGAGGTGATGAGAAGTTCACGGCACTTTCGTCACAACACAGCCTTATCCCCAACACAGGATTGGAGCGTTCATCAACAAGTCCAACAGTTCATAATTTGTGCAAGCTGATCATCGTCACCGCTCAAGAAGCTCCACTAGTCCCTTACACCACCGGTTTCCACTTTCGCCATCCTAGTCTTATGCTGATAGAGTGGACATCTGCTCCCTGCCGCCTTGACTGACCGCAATTTGACAGCAACTTCACATAATGCGGAGCAGGAAACACTAGCTTCAGCATCAGAACCGTCATTCATTTTGCTCGAGTAGTAGAGCCTTGACACGAGACCAGTCAAGTTTTCGCGAAGAGGGACCTTTGAATCCCGTCTCTAGGGTCTGCCATCCAACATATGCACGATCTGGACACAAGATCGTTCGCAAACATTCATCACACAGATATATCCAGGGTTGCAAAGAGACGGTAACAAGAAGTTGTCAAAGAGAAACTTGGCGGAGACTTGTATAGCAAACCGGACGAGGCAGAGGCGCGGGTGGGAAGGATTGGCATTCCTTTCAGTGTGGGATAGAGTCTGAAAGACGCTCTCTCATCACGCAATACTGGAATCGATGCGCGGCATCGTGAGCAAGGAGAAATCCCTGACGGTGGACTGCACGGAGTACGTGGTCGCTTAATAATCCTTGGGTATCATGCCGTCCGAGCTTGAGTCACTAAAGCAGGGTCTCAGCCTGACGGGCCGTAAGACAGAAAGGGTGGCAAAGTTGGACGCTGCAACCATGGATATGCGATGGCAGGTCGCGAAGCTGGCGTTGTTGGTGGAGCACTCAAGAGTTGAGAGTTTTGTCCTCTCTCTCTTGTTCATTTCCCGAGGGCGCTATTGATTTCATACTTGAAGGACGAGAATGATGATGATAGATTCAGTAGAGAGGGTTTCGGATTGGGAAAGAAGATGTCAAGTAAGCGTGGGCTAACGAAAGGGCCAGAGACGGGCAGCATCAGAGCTGGGGGAAAGACAGCAAGTCAATTCGATAGGTGAAACGTATGAGACATCCTCATGCTATTGTTCGATAGTATCCATCGCCTCAACAGCTTTCTTTGCAGCCTCTCGAGTGTCCAAGTCAAGCTCTTTGTCTTCGGCCGTTAAATTCAATCGTTGCTTCCAGAAATGCCATCTCGACTTCCGTCCCTGCCCCTCGGAGTGCTTCCATAGATCACGTTCCCTCAAAATCCCTTCCACATCGGCATCCGATGCTGTCCAGATCCGATCTCCGGCCAATCGAATCCACTCCTTCACAGCCGGCACTTCAAAGTCTGGGACGGCGTCACTCCGCTCGAGGGCGTCGCATATGCAACCCAGCCCAGAAGATACAGACATTCCGCTCAAGTCTGCGACGACAAGCTGGGCTTCGATGGTGGCCTGCCGGATAAAGTCTTGTCGGACGCCTTCACGTTGCTCTGGCGGCCATTTACCTATCTGGCCGCGCCAACTACTGTCAACGGCTAGATCGGCCCACAGATGGCCAAAGCCTGGGAGTTCGGCCCATCGGATCTCGTTTTCGCCCTCATTTGGATTGGATGTTGCGAGATTCTGAATCGCTTGGAGCAATTGGATAATCTTGTGTCTGTGATCGGGCAGATCGTTCAGCGCATCGATGATGAGGCCCCAAAGCCGGGGTAAATTATGGCTGGTTTGACCTTTGCGGGGTGTGTGGGGTTCATTTGTGACAGGAAGGGTGATGTTCCGTGCTGCTGCATCCGCGGCTGTGGTGGTAGAAGTGAGGTATTCCTTCAGTGCGGCGGCCTCTTGGGGATGACAGCCATCTTCCGGGCTTCCGTCAGGGAGCAATTGCGAGGCAAACCAGGTGTCTGACATTTTGCAAATAATGGACTTTGAGAATTCGAGGATGACAGGACGTAGTGTTGTAAGGATATCAGCCAGTCGTGAAGAACAAGGTAGGAAGACCCCCACAATCCTTGCGCTGCCGAGGCACAGGAATAGTCAGCTGGCTGACGATTGCGCCGGATGATGGTGTGACACAGCGTCTCGGATTTGATCTTCCGTTACAGGAAAACATTCGCGAGACAGCAGCTGCAGACGCTATATCATGTACATATAAGAAGAATGCGGAGATTGCAGGAGGAAACAGTTGAAGGATTCGGCGGTGAAGATCTCATCTGGTATGTTGGAGATTTTCGCCAATTTCCCCGCCAGCGCTTACGGTTTCTTGCATAAGGCTGTTGCCTTTTACGTCACGCATTCCCAATGACAGTCACGATGGCCTTATCAATGACTCCGCCTGAGAGATTGATTGTGGCAGTGACTCAAATTTTGTACATCTATGCTGTCAGCCTGAATGCGGGTGCAATTCATACGTCTGGATTGATAATCTATGTATCGATCGATGGACTGTGCAATCTGGACGAGGGCCAGGATCGGCGCTAACCGCATATGGAGATATACGCGAGCCAGGCAAATGAGGCGACTAAGCGAGGAGTCTTGTCATGCAGGCTGACAGATGCATACACAGCCCCGCAGCCCCGAAACGAGAATAACAACGCTCCAGCAACGACAATCGGGTATTGTAAGCCATCAGCGACGCAGCAGAAACACCATCGTTTCACGACAAGCGAATAGAAACACGGCGCAGGACGCTCAATGACAGTCCGCCTGGGCATGTTGCATTGAGCTTACGGCACATATGTTGATCAATTTACCCATAGCTCAAGCTACTACGGCCCATCAACTATGCAACACTCCCAAAGCTGTTTGCACTTCTGCACTGGGTGTACACACATTGCTCCTATGGCACAGGCGTGAGGCATCTTTTCCAGACGTTTGCTGTAGGAGGGTCAATACGGGCAGATACAAGGGCCTTTGCAGATAGTGGATTCCTGCATTTCAGTATGATCTCTCAAAGATACGTCAGCCATAGAGATGTACGATCCCAGCCGCCAAAATCGTAAGATCTCCAACGTTGACTGCGCCGTTTCATGAAGTCTTTCTTGCAGCAGCCTCGCTTGTCCTTCGGAACAACTCAGCGATGACGCTATGGACAAGAACTTCAGCTTTTCGGCGGTCAGGCTACCATCTCGTCTCAGCTAAGGACTTTTACGATGCTGTGCAACGCGACTTTTGTGATACAAGAATCGTTTCAGCTCATACCAACGTCTCCAAACATGTTCACGCCTCAAGCAGGCTATGTTTCTCACGCCTCACGACCCCGGAGTATGTCTGATTCCGGAAAGGCGTGAAGTAACATCAACATGACAAGTTCAGCTGAGGTTAGCAACATCATCGGGAGAATCTCTCTGCTGGAGGTTGCCTCGACTACTATAAAGAGACGCTGCCTCCCACTGTGAAGACTATCGTAGCCAAAAGAGAGACAACAGTCGCAGCATCATCGGAAGATCACTTCACAAAATATCGTTCCACTTCGCAATATATCGACCCACTTCACAATACATCGATCCACTTCACAACATATCGATCCACAGCAGCGGGACAATGAAGTCGTCAATCGCCACAAGCCTTGTGCTTCTTTTCGGAGCCATCAACGCTCTTCCTCAACCTGAGCTGGAGAAGCGGGACGATCCTGACATGGTTCCTGTGACAATGCTCCAATTTCCCACAACTGACTTCACGTGTGGCAAGTCATAGCCATAAAGACGCAGGATCCATGCTTAAATCCTCTAACATACCCATAGGCACACAGCAGTATTCCAACCACGACGTGTACCTAGCCGCTCAATACGGTGTCCTCCTCGAGAACGCTAATCAAGGCCGCGGCAAAAAGAGTGGCCTGTACCCCAACGGGCGCTTTCCCCACCCGTTCACAGAGAACAGGGACGGATCCTCGTTAGGCTTCCTGCCTGGCTGTCCAGACAACGATGATACCAGGGCGGAGTATCCCCTCGTCACAAACGGACCCTATAACGGAGGAATCAGCAACAACAACAAATGGGGACAAGATAGGGTGGTGTATGTGTATGAAGCGGGAGAGGTCGATAATAATGGTCACCCCCAGGCTACTTTCTGTGGCGTCATGACTCACACCGGCGCTTCTGACGATAAGAATTTTGTCTTATGCACGTCATCCTGAGCTGAGGTATGAGAAAGCGGGGAGCAAAAGTGCTGGCGATGAGTGGTGGACAGATGGGATGACTCTTCTTTGCAATGTGTTGGCTGTTCTTGATATGCAGGACCGAACTCGATGTAAGGGTGGGCAGTGGAATTTTCCAGACCAAATAGGAGACTAGTTAGATTTCTCTCCTGGGCCTTGTTCTGAGCTGTTGAATCTAGGTACTCGTTGAAAAGTATTGATCTATAAATAGCTTCTATCTGAAACAAGTCGGACTTATTTACCATCAGTTACTTTCCTGTCAGACCTCACCGAGAACACCACAACACTACCAGACAGCCCCATGTTTCTCTCACCCATTCCTTTCCTCCCACCTCAATAGAGTTCTATCATCCTCTTACGCCTTCTAATCTCAGTCATCCATCAATCTTCCTATCCTTTTCCGTCTCGAACGTCCAGAACCTCAGACACTAACAGCCATGTCCGACCTCTCTCCGACAAAGACCAAACCCCAAGACCACCCTAGGTCTGCAATTCAACCTCCTTCGAGCGAACAGTCTCACCCGGATCCCTTCACGGCATCACTGTTTCAACTATGCGAGGAGGTGATACAGCGCTTGAAAGAACAAACTCCCTCAGACGAAGACTTGGTCTCCATGGAATCACAGCTTCAGCACTTGGAGGGGCTAAAGGAGGGCATAGCCGATTCCGGCGAGAAGCAGCAGCTTCGCATGGACTCACTCCTTCAGCAATGTGAGGAGCTGGAGCAGCTTTTCAGACAGCATTATCCTTCAGACAACCACCCTCACCGGGTTCACCCCATGGACTCACAGATTCAGCGTCTGAGCAGATTGAAGGAAAGCATAGCTCATCCCGGCAAGGCTTGTGCTTATCCAACCCCCTTCATGGAAGCATGGCTTCAGGAATGTGAGCAGCGGGAGAAGCGCATCATTGAAATGGCATCCCGAGGTGAAAGCCACGAGTTAATGCTACCACAAATGAAACTCTGGTTAGCAGCATACAAGCTGGCGAGATCGATTGTGGGGGCGATGCAATTGGAGAACTCGTACACCAGTGTGATGAATCGGATAGCGTATATGAGAAAGCGCGTGGCAAAGTGACGGCATTCCAGCTGTGGAGTATCACCTTCCATGAAACTGAATTGGAGGTGGAAATCTACTTGGGTCCCGACTTGAAGGGACTGGTGCAGCAAAAACATAAAGAGAAAAAAAGAAGGAAAAAGGAATTGTGTGAACAGAAGGGGATTTGAACCCCCAGCTCCCAGTCTTCGGTTGAGCGGTACGTATACCACTAGACCATAATGTAGTCCTCAAGACCAAGGGATGGTACAGTGCCACCTGAACACGCCAGCCCTTCGTTGTTCCAGTATAAGACTAGTAGATGATACCTCTGGCAACGGGGCTACCTTCTCTAGCCGTATGCAGCCGGCTTGACACATGCGCCCTGATAACCATTTAATCTTGAGCCGAGCAACACTTTCACGAGCAAATTGATGTCTTGGGAACACTCGTTCCTTCCCCTGCTCTTCCTCTTTCCTTCATACATTTGCAACAAGATCACAACCTTCGCTTCTTTCTTGAAACGTGCAACCCTGATTCTATGATACTCGATATTCAGGTGTGGGCTGGGGAAGTGATATCGTAGAGGACGGGAAGTGTTGAGACGTGCGTGGATCGTTGGCAGATGATTCAGCCCCAGTCCTGATAATATTGGTCTAAAAAACCCCCTTCGCCAGCTTTCTCTCCCCATTGCTCACCGGCGAGACTCGTATTTCATTTTAGCAATGGTTATCTGCTTGCCGTCATGATAGCGCTTCCCTCTAACTTGATGAAACGGCTTGCGAGCCGCTGCGGGAGATCTTTCAATTTCAAGGCATGTAGCCCGGGACCAACGAGAGTAGATATGTCGATTTCCGGATTCTTTTCAGCTTTTTCTGGCTATGATGGCCAATCATTGACTGCGTATCGATAAATACGAGCGATGTCCCATTTATGTTGCTGCTCTAGGTAGCTTGGCATTGTTTGATCCAAGCTACTAGATGTTGTCATACACTTGTCTGCCTCATGGCAAGTGACAGGACATGATAAGCATTCATAGCCATGATTGCAGTCGGGATTTTTGTAGCATGTTGGAGGATCTGGCCCTTTCGCTCCTCTGACTCCTCCTCCGTTTTGACTCCACGTTCCATGTGGCAGGCAGAAGTCTTAAATAGGCCAGAAGGAGACCGGATCCGTGAACAGATTGATGCAACAGACGTAACGCGTGATTCGGTGAAAGTCAGAACCTTGATGTCGTACAACTAGCTAGCCGAGCAGCATGAGGAAGTTTCTATCGCCGACCTCGAGGAATATCCAACGCGCCGACTTGGAGTCTGGCTCCGGTTTCGGCGCTGCGAAAACATTGCCCTTCTCATCACAAAACGGCCAGTATACCTTATGGTCATTGCGAAGTTCCAAAACGGAATCGGAATGGGAATCGGCCTCGGAGTGGTATTTATCCAATCCGTCGAGCTCCGGACCCTAATCACCTGCGTGGTTAGGTGCGATATATCCATGGACAGGACGCGTGACGCTACGGTCTCAATTGAACTGTGCTTGTCAGTGCGCGATCATCTTTGCAAGCGGAATAGTCTTGCTCATGTGGAATGTTCGGCTGAAACCCATGAGTCAGAAGGTTGATCGTTCGGTCAGAGACCTGCACGACCAGGTGGATAAGCTGTTGAGGACAGAGAGAACGTGGAATGTTGGATGTGATTTCCGTTCCTGGATGAAAGCATATTTGGGAATTATCAGAGAGCAATCATTGCATGCAAGCGCATTTCGCACCCTGTGTATCTCGATAACGAGAGATTGTTTATTGGTACTTTGGGGTGAAGCTGTGAAGACTGGAGTAGGAAATAGAGCAATGCCGCCTTTGGCTACGCTCTGTATATTATGTATATGCTCTCTCGCATTGCACGCCCCCCCTCATTGCAAATGGCTGCCCCTCACTCCGATGCCTTCTCAGTTGCCCATGTCCGCCCCAACCTCCTCTCCGCTGGTAAGAGACTCTCATAGACGACTATGGTTAGGCTCGACGCGCATTTCGTTGTTGGCAGAACCAGAGAAGTTAGGAGGACTTGGGACTGGGCGCGTCTTCACCAGCATGCTCGGCTTCTGTGGGTTGAAGAGCGTCATCCAAAGGTTGGAAAGATGCACCCAAACATTCCAACCCCTCCAAGACGCTGGGTGCGTAGAAGGCCTGCTCAGGCTTCATTGCTCGACGGATTGACTCGAAAAGTCGTTGCTGTTGCTGAAAAGCTTTCTGATGAAGCTCGAATCCTCGTTGACGTGCCTTGAGATACTCTTGACGTATCTCGCGGATCTCTTGTTCTTGCTCAACTTCTAGCTCGAGTAGTTCTTGTTCATGCTGAAGACGCTGTTCCTCGCAGCTCAACAAGCAGTGACACACTTCCAAGTAGGCTTTAAGAGAATCTGCGTCGTCGCTCTTTGGAGGGGGAGGAACGTCACTGGTGAAAGTGATAGGCGACTTGAGATATTCCTCCACAGGTGAAAAGGTATCGACACGATTTTCTCTGGGTTGAGTTGAGGTTGCCATTTAAGGTAGGTGAATAGCGAAAGGGAAGCAATATGCAAGTCCTCTCCCTGATGGTGACACAAGAGGAAGGGTCTGTAAGTCACACTGAGAGGTCGAATACGGCAATGAAAAATCTGATTGTGGAAAGAATGGGCTGGAAATGGAGGGTAAACAAAGGTATCGGACCTGGACCATAGGTGTCAAGCAATTTTCTGAGCTGATTACGTAAATAAAGTCATCACAGTGTTGACGGTGAGCGGGACGCGGCGAACATACATACTTTACGACCGGACAAAGCCCTGAAATCTCCTACATCACCAGTCGCGGAACATGCATGGAGAGCGTGTGTAACACTAAGGTCTCAATAAAGCACTTCTTGTCATACAACCTGACAAAGTACAACCGTGGCAGCTGTGCGAGGTGGTTGCTCTTGCGCGTTGCTCTTTTTTCGCGTCCTTATTTTATTCCTATGATACTTGCATCCGAAAGGACCGCTCGCCTCGATACACACTGACATTCAAGGAAGAGCTAAGCACGAGACTAACAACATGAAGACATTAATTGGAAATTGTACAAGCCAAGCAGAGGTTCAAGGAAAGTGGCTGTTCAACCTGATCAGCTATCAAGGGCGGTGCCGATCCTGCTCTTGCATTGAGTTCTCTCGGTATAGATGACGAGTTCATCAAGGAAGAGCTAGATCCGATAGCTGCCTCTACATTGAGAAAATCTACAACATAACAGACGCCACCAGCCCAGAACGGTTGTCTAAATGCTATTAGATAGAGTACGCTCAAAACTCCCCAAAACCAACGCCATTGCAGGAGAATCCTTGGAGCCGGAGAAAAAAGAAGCCATTGTTTAGCCCAAGGTCACACCCATCCAAAGCCAACGACGCTACCGAGCCGACCTTAGAGCCGGAAAACAAGAAGCTATCGGAAAGCCCAAGCTTACAGTCATCTCAAACCGGCACAGTCACCGATTTATTTTCAGACTTTGCGCGATTCAAAAATAGCTTGCTATCTTCCCTGACTGACCCAACCGGCCGTCCGCGTCATTTCAGAGCTACACGTTTTCCATGACGACCGCACCTTCATCTACCTCCTTCCAGATTCGCAAACATACTATACCCTGTCAAGCTCTCCCACTTTATTCGGAGGTTCTGAGTCGGATTTCGAGGGGGATGACGACGCTGAGGATCATTCCAGCAACGACAGCATCTATTGCTGTTCACGCCACGAGGGCAAATCGTGGTTTGCAGCGCTAAAATCGTCATCGCATTTGGAAGGAAACCATAACGTCGACAACGCCGATGACGGAGAGGACGAACACTCAAAAACTTCTTGGGTCGCTAACGCCGACGAAACCGACGTGTTCCCTTCCCTAGGCTGGCTCGTCGAACGAAACAAAAGTGGTTTCCATTGGACCACCCGCTTCATTGGTGCTCTCAACCTCCCCCACCACGCCAATTCCCTTCTGGCTTATCTTCCAGTATGGGCACATCCCCACTCACTGGTGTTCCCCAAGTGTTGATACCGCAAGTCCGGAAACCCAGCTACCATCACCCCGAGGTGGATCATGGCCATGCCGGTGCATCTTACCCAAAAGAGCAAAGACGGTGCGGAGGAATGCCAAACTAGGCATTCCGGTGATCTGGATCAAACGGGTTCAGGGTACATGAATCAACCACAAGCCTGGGATCTCACTTGTATCTACAAGGACGCCGTGAATGAACGGCCAACCACTTTGGAGGATGTAAAACGCCACACTTGCGACGCCTCGGTTCTTTGGCTGTGCTTATGCGGCGGCTTTTTCAATCCCGGACCTTCCAAGGGAGCTTGCGGCTCGTTTGCAAGGAGTAAAGTAAAGGGAGACCGACATTTGGATAGTAGTTGGGATGGATGGAGAGGCGTTTGATGCTGAGATTTGGGCGGTACGGGTGTGTTTTGAGGTCGCTGGAGTGTTATACGGAGCGCGTCAATAGAAAACTTTACCCGACGAAGATCGTGGCCTTTTTCCAAGCTCTTATAGCCAGATCCATGAACTCATGATTAAGCTCATCCTTGCTGTCTCGCTGAGGGAGGCATACCGCCCTTTGTCCTCATATTGTTTACCCTCGCGAAGTTTTCCTTTCTCCATTTTCTTCTCGGTGATCCTGAAGGCAAGAGTTGGCAGCGAATGAGAAAAACTTCGCAAATTGTGGCGGCATGGGTGGCATCGAAGGATATAGTGCGGCGGGTGTGGAGGCAAAGGGGCAGGTGAGGCAGTGAGGGGTGGCTCTGCTACCGCCCAATTGATGGGGTATGTTTCAAGCTTTCTAACTGGGTTTTTAAGCATCATTCATGACGTGGACAAACGATTGGCGAGGAGATTGATAGTCGAGAGGGAATGCCGTGGCTCGGCGAGTCTGTAATAGACTGTCATACTCGAGGGACAAAAGGACATCGTAGCAAGGAACGCCCCTTTATGCAGCTTGGAGGCGAGCTCGTCATTGTGATCAATTATTGGTTATTTCAAAATCGGCATATCCTGCAGATCCATCCCATTACAGTTCCGTGACCCTAGCATTCACCAATGCTCCGACCGGGTCTGTAGGTGTAGCTCACCGCACTGCTGACGTGACGCCCAAGCCCAGATCGTTGTCTCGGACGATTGTTTCTTGTAGATCAGCAAATGGACGTACGCCAGCTGGGAAGCATATAGTATCTCCAAGCCTCTTTTCCTGGGCCAATTGAGAAACGACTTTTCGTGTAGATAAGTACAGCTCAGCGAGGTTTCGATCCGAAGACTCCTAGCCAGCAGATTCAGCGTCATACCCGGCCGGCATTGATCCAAACCTCGAGGTAGAGAACTTCAAAGATCTCCTAGGGATCTCCATTGGCTAAGTCCACGTCCGTATCTGACATCGGCCTGCTTGTGGACGAGTCGACACCCGAAGGAGCGACGCTGGGACTTCTTGTATTATTCCCGTCATGACTGTTGTACGTGTTAAACACGATCCCCCTACCCTCTTTGAAGAGCCGCCGCTGGTCGATGCCGATAAGGACGGCAACGATAATGGCAACGCAAGGGATGACGACACCGATGACGATCTGGTCATCGCGGCTGAGGTCTGTATTACTGTTGCTCTTGGATTTCGTGGAGTTGTTAGAGGAGGTGGGTGACGCGGTGGTGGATGAGGAAGTAGTGGCTGTAGTGGGGGTCGATGCGGTACTCATGAGGATGTTGCTCTCCGTGATGGGTATGGGAGATGACGTGCTCGCCTCAGTAGTAGAGGAGGAGGTGCTTATAGGTTGAGCGCTGTCTTGAGGTGAGGAGGAAGTTGCTGGGCTTGATGGCTGTAGCGGTGTTGTTGATGTGGTGCTCCCGGCTGCAGTCGCCTGGACGCGCTGCAAGGTCAATTCTGTGGAGGGTTCCGGATTGTTGTCCGAGTCCCCGGTGCTACAACCACTTGATCCTTCCACGATAGTCGTGCTACCATTCACGGAGATACAGTCGACGCTATAGCTTTCAAAAGTGAAAGGAAAGGTTGTGCATGTGCCATTTACGGCGGCGGGTTTGGCGTCATCGCTACAGTTGGGGTCGGAGTACACAGATACTGAATCCATGTTAGCGTCAAAGCTGATTGTAGACCTCAGTTGCATAGACATCATGCGGGAAGACTGACCAGTACAATCATATTCCTGCGACTCGCCCGACACTGTGGCAACAAGGCTCCCACCGGTAACAAGGCTCCCATCGGTGACCTTCGGTTGTTGGCAGAGGCCATCGTGGGCGATGGTAGTATCAGTCACGTTGGAAGAGGTGCCTTCGCAAGAAGCGTTCGGATAGAAAGCAAGGCTTGTGATTGCGGACACGGCAAAAGAGTGAAGAAGCAGGACCAGGAGAAGATGGCCAACGAGGCTGTGAGACCTGTTGAAGAGGGCCATAATCGTCATTTTGGTCCAGGCATTTTCAAGAAGGACTTCCAAGAGCGCAAAAGGATGTTGGAGGATGCACATAGCCACGTGAATTGGCAGTCTCTTTCGGCATTGCCTTGCAGCACCTGGG
This sequence comes from Ramalina intermedia, assembly GCA_003073195.1. Classification (NCBI taxonomy): domain Eukaryota; kingdom Fungi; phylum Ascomycota; class Lecanoromycetes; order Lecanorales; family Ramalinaceae; genus Ramalina; species Ramalina intermedia. Next base: position 103,858 of record PEKF01000023.1, read on the forward strand.
CCCGCCTGGCGCAGACACTGCCGCCGGCTGTACAGGAGCACCTGTATCTCGTAATTACGCATTTTCGGGGGCTTCTTCTTTCACTGCCCCTCAAAAATCAAAATCGATGCTGCTCAGAGATGACAATGCAGCATCAGAACACTCCACCACCAGGTCTTGTGTCAGTTAAAGAAAGGTTACAATGTCATCTTCAGGTTCAAGGCTCTTGGTATTTGCAATGCAGCAACTGGGCGAAGAGGCCATGGTCTGTCAAAGACTCAAATATTTAGGGATGATCTTTGGCGGGGCAACTATGAGGGGCTTATGGATTGCTTGAGGCTTGAGGGTAGCCTGAGAGTTGGTGTGGCCTATCAAACGATCTTTTTCCAGGTAAGTTATGTAGTCTTCTGGTAGTCGCACTTTCAAACCTACTAAACGCGTGGGTTAAAACCTAATAAACGCGTGATCGTGGGGTAGCGCCATGTTGGAATCAAGTCAGACGGCCCAAAAGCACACAGCATCCCGTGGAGGGTCAGTCGATCAGTCGCTTTGGGGGCTGTGCTTGGTCTGACGGTTGACATTACTGGGTACCGGCACATCGGTCCCACTCCTTAGGTGTGTCAGCCATCATGGACGAATGAAACGCGTTCGAAGATTGCAGCCTGGTGCGGGAATAGCGCTCTCGGTCCAAGCCTAACTACTAATAGTATGTGGTCAAGGCTTTGAGTGATGCGAAAACGTATTGACATTGCATATCTGAGTTTCCTCGCTGTTACGTCATGTTCCAATAGTAAATTGCTTGGTCCTCCATAAGCGTCCACACTCCGGCAAATTCTGCGGATGCAGCAGCTCACAGTGACAGCGACATGATGCCCAGGCTTAGATTATTGTCTCGAATGTCTGTATTTGCTTTGAGAACAGCAAATGAGGGCACGCCAACTAGGGAGTATAATATCCTGTCCGCGCACTTTCTCCTGAGCCAATTGAGGACAGAGCTTCTGCGTAGGCAACTCCAGCTCAGCTAGGTCTTTCCAATCCGGAGACAATCGTCAAGTCGACCCAGTAACCAACCCGACAGCACGCGCAGTGAAACCCATGAGGGGACAGGGCTTCCCCGTTCGCTAGAACGGCCTACCTTCTTCCATGTTGAGCTCCCTTGACGCGGCGCGTGTGGGCATTTCAAGGACCGGAGTCCATGCTCCAAGACTACCGCGCCTGGGGTTCCTCAGCAGCATATCAATTATGTTGGCCATGTTCGTCTCGCGGTTCAGATAGCGTCGCCTCTGATCGATGCCGATGAGGATAGCAATGATGATGGAGATGCCGGGAATGACGACGCCAACGGCGATCTCGCCATTGCGGCTGAGGTTCGTATTGCTATTGCTGTTGGAACTGGTGGAGGTGTTGGTGGAGGTACTGATGGAGGTACTAGTGGGGTTATTAGTAGAGGTGGTTGACGGGGCGTGGGATGAGCGAATAGTGGCTGCGGCAGAGGGCGATACGTCGTTCATAAGTCTGTTGGTCGTTGTGATGGGGATGGGAGGCGAGGTGCTGGCTTTGACGGTAGAGGAAAAAGAAGTGCTTATGGATTGGAGGCTCATTCGAGGCGAAGACGAAGTTGTCGAGCTTAATTGCCATAGCGTTGTCGCTGATGTGGTGCTTGTTCCCATCGAAAACGCCCCGGTGCTCAGCGAGGTCTGTTCTGTGGAAGGGGTAGGGGTCTGTGCATTGGTCTCCGACTCCTTCCTACCATCACTGACTGAGGCCTCGATATCACCCACATTGCTATTCGCCGAGATGCAGTCGACGCTGTAGCTTTGGACGGTGAAAGGAAATGTGGTGCATGCACCCCCCAACGATGCGGCTTGGGCATCATTGTTGCAATCAGAGTCGGAATACACAGTCACTAAATTCATGTCGGCGTCAAAGCTATTTCCATGAGCGCAAGCAACCTGCACTGGGTTTTTACATGGCGAAAGCGCAATCAAGGAGTGAAGCGATTATGGAGCAGCAAAAATCTGATGCGCAGGGAGACTGACCGGTACAATCATATGTTTGCGACGCGTCCGACACTGTGGCAGCGAGACTCCTAGTGGGGGCACCCGGATGACCGCAGGGGCCATCGTGGGCGATGGAGGAAACAATTGTGTTGGAGGATGTGCCTTCGCAAGAGGCGTTAGGATAAAAGGAAAGGTTTGTGGTTGCGATCACGTTGAGAGGGTGAAGAAGGAGGACCAAGAGAAGCTGGGCCCGAGATTGAATCGTGTTCGAGAGGGCCGTCATGATCATAGTGGTCTTTGCACTCTCGAGGTCAACCTCAATTGCGCAAAAGGAGGTTGAAGAATGCGGACGACCACGTGAATTGGTGCGTGGGGGAAATACGATGCCGCCTTCGGTAGCGCCTTGCAGCTCGTGGCCTTGTCTGACTCGCAGATACTTCTATCGGCTATCTGCCTCTCAAGCATGATCTGGAAGTCAATCAATCTTCAAGGGCGCTGGGAGGCTATACTTGGGGTCCAAGGGGCGACCTTGGGTACCAGTACATTGGTTGACGATTGTCGTTGCATTAGCCAATGGAGAGGGTCTCCACTCCCTTGGTGTTTCAGCCCTCATCATGGATGTCTTACAAATTTCATGATGTCGTCGGTGCGGCATGGAGCTCAAAGGCTGAAACAAGGCGTAAAAGTGGGACTCGAAACTCGAAATCCCAGCCTGATTCAGGAAACGGCTTCATGGTTCAACCTTGAGAACCTGTATTGGTCTCAATCCTGAGATTAGATATTATAGGCCTTATACTGTAAGGACAATTAGTAGTGCGAAAAATGATTGATCGTGCAGACCTTCGTTTCCAAGCTCGTCAACGTTCGAAATTCAATGACCTGGCCACGTTCTCCTCAAATTACCAGCTGCACTGGGGCGCTGTCTTGAGAATCTTCTTGTACCATCCAAGAAGACGTTGACCACGTTGCCTTGCCCACGTCTCATCCGCCTCCTTTGATCTATGCCAATAATGATTGCCACCAGGATTGCCAAACCTGGAATCACCGTGCCCACAATGATCTCACCATTCACGCTCAGATTATGATTAGAAATAGAAGCCGGAGTATCGGAGGCATTGTGATAAGAATCCGGACGAGAGGTAGATGAGGTCTTCGCTTGCAAAGCAAAAGAGTCGGTACCCGTAGCGGCTCTCGTCAATGGGGTTTGAGCGTGAAGCACTTCGCTTCGAGTAGATGTACTGAACAATGTAGAAGGCGAAGAAGGCGGCGAAGTTTCGAGGAGATCATGTGATAATATCTGAGACATATTGCTACTAGCCATTGCGGATGATCCTGAAGCGTATGCTCCTGTGAGAGATTGGCTCTGTGTCAAGCTTTCTTGAGGTGTGGTGATCGGTGGCAGAGATCCAACTTGAGCGGTTGTGGGATCTTGTGTGGAGGTTGCGACCGTCCCCAAAGAGCCATCGGATCCAGTTCCTGGCGGGCATTCCAGCCCGACACCCTTCGCTGTTGATAGATCGGCGCAGGAACTTCCATCCCTTAGGATTTTCAATAAAGAGTCTTCATCACAATTATCTTTGCTGTAGATGTTCACTTGTGATATCGCGCTGACTATTAGCTTGCTGACGTTCCCTAAGAGAAATTTGGTGAGGCTACGTACATGTACAACTTCCGTCGGGGTAACCGGAGGAGAAGTCTGCCAGCAGGCCGACGACATTGAGGACATCATTCCGAAACGACCAGCAGCCATGTCTCTCGATGAAGTCAGTAATGTTATCAGTCTCGAGATAGGTTTGACACGCGTGGTCCGAGTAAAACTCAAGGGTAACGACCGCTTGAGCAAGACGAAAGAAGACCACTGCAGGATTTAGAGCAAGCAACAAGGCTTTGAACATTGCGATGGAAGCACGGACTGCATGTACTTGCTCACGAAAATAAGATTGAGGAGCAAAGTCTGGATGCCTACGACAGAAACATCTGGGGCGATCTCGACATCAGGCTTGAGAAAGCCCAGCTGGCTCAGCAGTGCATTAGTTGTTGCATACGGCTCCATGTTCCGATACTTGAAACCAGAGGGATGGCGTAGTCTGCTCCTTTCCAATTCCTTGCAGAGCGTTTCAGCTTTCAGGCTTGAGGCTGTGTTCCTTGGTCCGAGATACGCCTGGTTCGGTTTCCACAATCTGAGCTTGTCTATTCATCAGAGGTTCAAAGTCATCTACGGATTAAGGTGGGATTCTGTTACTGTCCGGGTCTCCAGGAAAAGCGCTGACGTCTCCGGAAGGCGACAATCCCGAAACAAGTGATCTGCCAAAATCTTGCCCGATATGAAATTCTGAAGAGCCAATCCAATCTTGAGTTCCACTTCATACGGTTAGTCACTGTCGATAGCGTTCTGTCAAAAGCTTCTTTCTCAGCCGCTCTAACCATCAACGTCTTCTCAACCACGCTAGGATGCCGCTGCAATTCTAGAACACTGCGCTTCTGAAGCTTCTCCATTCAACCAAAAAACACCTTCGTCATTTTGTTGCTCGCCCGGATGCAGGATTGGTCCGGGGTCATGACTTCACAGATGATCAACTCTTGCTCCATCCTCCATCTCTATACCTTTCAACGACTATCATGTGGAGGTGTTGGTCCCCATCAAATCATCATCCATGATGGCTACAAAGGATCCCGATATATCACCGCTGAAACGGGGCACCCGCATCACTCCGAGGACTTGTCTCTGGCCGCTCGCTGGAAGCCTGGTCATCACATTTGGTCTCTCCATTGGCTTGACCTTTAGATCGAATCATCATTGTTACGCCGGCACATGCGGAGAGTGGCTGTTTCCACTGCAGGCACGTCTCCATGTGGTCATCTGGTACGCATGGCTGTCCCTGGCCACCACGTTCCTGGCTGTGCTCGCCTTCCATCCTGAGATGCAGAAAGTGCTGGCAAGAAGCTTGATAACTCGGAAGGTGCCCTTGCTTGACAAGAGGATCTCACTGGGCGGCGCATTAATGGTAGCGTGGATCTTGTGCCTCTATGGCGTTGTCGTGGGAGTGTGGTGGATTCGCTTGAGAGCTTATTTCAATGATCGGAACGATGCGAGTGGAATCACCCGCGGGGGAGACCGTTTGGCAGCCGTAGCGCTCACCGGACATTTTTGCGATATCACCATGGGCATGGTCCTGCTGCCAATTTCAAGGCATAGCGCACTGGCTTCCTTCTTCAAGATCTCCGTCTCGACCACATTAACCAACCACACCCTCACAGCATATACCCTCTTCATTCTCGTCACCATCCATGGCCTTCTTTATGCATCCTGGGTTGCCGTCTTCAATAGCCTTTCGACCAAGCTACGGAAAGTCATCCCTGTTCTGAACCCCACTTACCAATATCCAGAGACATGGCCAGGCAATGAATCGTCTCTGGGAGTCTGGCGCGCCTCGCTCATCTTCACTGGCTGCTTCGCCGCTCTCATAATGCTCGCCTTGTCCATCACCACCTTGCCTCGAGTGCGCGCTCGTAACTTTAACCTTTTCTACTTCACCCATCTCCTCAGTATCCTCATGGTCATTGTCATCTGCCTGCACGCAAGCACCATGTTCTACTGCACTGCTCCAGGTCTGGCAATGTGGATCCTGGACTGGGGCATGCGCCTCCATGAGCTCCGGCGCAACCTCGACGGCACTATTGCTGCTGTAGGCAAAGGCTGGTACTGGTGAGCGTCAGGTTCTTCAGGTGAAAAGGATACGCTGCTGACATCGCTGGATCAGCGTGACCCTGCCGCTCCCTCGTTCCCGACTCACCGGTTGCTCCTGTCGCTCGCCACTTGCTCATTTTTATCTCCACCACGCCAATTCCTCTATTCGCGAACTGCATCCGTTCACCACAATCACTCATCTGGCCTCGCGCAATAACGCCACTCACCCATTGGACGACGATTTTCCTGTCCAATTTCTCTTTCGCAAACAAGGCAAGCCACTGCCAGAATCTGACCTCGCCCAAGCAGTGACGCCGATACCAATCTACCGCCGCCTTCTGCGCGGCAAGAAGAACCGAGTCCGATCCGCGCAATGGACAGCGAAACTTGCGGGCCTGGCTGACCACAAGGCGAAGCCAGCTGAGAAGGATGGCAGTTTGATGGCAGAAAGATTGAGAGATGGGTCACTGGTCAACGACCAAAACAGCATTCCCGTTCGGCTCAGACTTGAAGGTCCCTACTTCTCTCCAGCCGATCCACATCGCTATGATACCGTGGTCTGCATGGTGGCTGGCACTGGTATCAGTGGCGCCTTGGCAATTGCGTCTGCTTTCAATCACGTTGCCTCACATGACGCCCCTTCACTAGGGAAGTCGGAGACCCAATCTCGGCGGAGGTGGGAAAGGTGCATCATCATTTGGAGCGTGAAGGCGGACGATGATATTGCGCTACCGTTTCTGGAGCCCATGGCTCATGGCTTGGAATTGCGCAAATTCTTGACGGGTGGAGGACGGCAGCGTGTTAATCTTCCAACGGAATTGGGAGATATCACTGAAGACCATGAAGGGCAGAGATGCTGGGTCTATATCAGTGGGCCGGACCCATTTATTTCCGGCGCAAAGGAAGCTTGCAGGGAAATCAAGGTACAAGGCAGAGATCTAGATGTATACGCCGCCAGCTGGAGTATCTGAAGTGGAGACAGCGAATCTTGACGGCCGCTGTCCACAGGACTAGATCACCGTCTCAGCCGTCTTCCAGAGACCAGAGGACTCGATCACACTTTGTCCATGTTCTGGCCGCAGCAGTGCCATGGGTGCGGGCGGCACATGTTTCGAGTCTATCAGTGTCATGCGATGTCTGTACCCACGGCATTCACCACGTCCATCGGGGTTTCATTTCCAGATCTGTCATCGACCCGCCCTCCAAGTTGTCATTCTCCCTTGGGAAAAGGATAGTTAAAGGAGGTGAAAAAGCAACCACGAATTTTGACTTTTATATGAGGGTCTTCGGCCGAGCATCTCCACGGATCTGCGCCACCGAGATCCTGACCAAAAACAGACAAACTTGATCTTTGCGGCAGTCGCCGCTAGTGTCCGAGTTCATCATCCATGCAATTTGCAGGGATGTTCCACACGATGGCTCGAATTTGGAGTCGCTTCAGGCTGACCAAAAATCATTTGGGTGGACTCGAAAACATCATTCGTCGGTCGGTAGATGATGGCCCGATGTCCCAGAATAGCAGGTGTAATGCTCGATGTCCCAGAATAGCAGGTGTAATGGGCCGTTTACCAGGAATGGGAGTAGCTGTCACTTAATCTTGAAGACTTCTCATAACCGTGATGTTGCCGTTCTTGCCGGAGTGTGATGGTGAGAAATCATTGGACTCTGGAGTCACTGGAGTGGGACGGGTAAGGGCAAGTCCTGAAGTGTACAAAAGGGTGCCTGCAGTCGCTCTGCATTGGTGATCCATTCCTACCAACTCGTCGTACTGTTCCCGTTCAATGGCATTATTTCCCCCCTTTTCGAATAACACCAACATGACTCGCGTCACTGGCCTGCATACGTTCCTGACTTACTGCACCGTGCTTCTGTGCCTGACACTTCCATCGCTTGGCCAGGGCTCCAATTGCCCCAATCAGCTCTTCATCAACAATCAAAACATTCGCAGCACCTGTATCAATGGCAGTACGTCATGATTGCACCATCGCAAGTGTTGGTGGGTGAAGTAAGCTGACCCGATTCACTGTCTAGCTTTCTTCATCGTTCCTGTCGATCAGGCATCGGTCGCCGCAGCCGTGAAGCCATACAACTTGCTGCCTCTCCCCACCGCGGACACGAGCCTTTTCCCCAATGGCTTCCCTCAAGGCAAATTCCCAGTCCTCGTGACGAGTACACTTCAGAGCGACGTCCGCATGGGCGATCTGCAGCTGCCCAAGCAGCTACTCGGCGGCAGCCTTCAGGTCCCCTATGTCGACCGTTTGGGCGATGGGAAAACACCATTTTTGTTTTCCGTCAAGCAGTTCGTGGGCGGCTACGACGGAGACGATATCTCTGCGTCTGTGCCTGGTAAGCAGCAGCAGCAGCCAGGCTCACGGCTCCTCCCACTCGCTCGATGATGCTAACGTGCAATGCTCCAACAGATCTGGTCGGTAGCCTCGGTGGCACCACCCTCTTCGTCGCCCAATTCGTGCCCAACATCGCACCTTACGAACTCATCTCCAGCTCCGACCCGGAATTCATCACCCAGATCAAACAAATCGTCGTGTCCAACCCCGTCTCCGGGCCTGGCGTCACCCTCGAGGTCGCCGATGCGGACTTCTTCACCAGTGCGACTCCGCTATTCCCCGCGCACACGTACCACGAGTTCATCAGCCAGCCGCTGATCTTGACGAACACGCTGTGCCAGCGCAACCCAATCTTCTTCAACTTCACCTTCACCGATGAGGTGTTTCGGCAGGGGAGTGTGACGCTGGTGGAGCCGGGCGCGGGCGCATTTCAGGGGGTGTATCAGGGGGTGCAGGGGTACTCGGCGAGCGGCAACCAGCTCGGGTATAATGCCGAGAGCTGCCAGAGTGCGGCGGCGCAGGTGGATCCGGTGGCGGTAGCCTGATGGGAGTGATGCCTTGTTGACACTGAGCAACGTGGATATTATTTCATTGAGAGATTGACAATTCTATTCAGATGCCGTCCATGTCCGTACTTGGAGCGATTCGCATCCTGATAAGGGCGAACTCCGACTATTGATATTGGACCACATCGCTTCCACTGCTGACATCATTGTTTACTGAAATCGTTGACCCCTTGTGGCGCCCGAGACGGCCCTTTCGCTACGGGACGGAGGCGAAGTCATTTGGCGCCATTTCCCCGGTGGGCCTAGACGGATATCTTGGCAGTTTCTCATCGCTGACAAAGACATTGGAAACCTGCCCCTCCTCCCCGCACGAATTCTAGTAACCAATCGCTCCATTTCGCCCTCTCCGAATGCCCTAGATTGACCAATGACAGACCTTCCCATGCTTGGTATCAATCATCCTTCATCCTGCTCTGGACGCCTTACTCGTCGCTCTACGCGGATTGTGCGCGCCGAATTCTCATTCTCGGATCCGACAAATGCCAAATGCAACCCTCAAACTGATAGCCCAACCAGCGGGGCTTTCTTGGCAGGACCAGTGCGCGATGGTGGGGGGGATAAGGCTTGAATTATTGGGGGCCTGATGGATGGGGTATAAAGAAGAGGATGGACCGCTCTCAACCTCAGCATTCAGTATCTCCCCAAGCAGACACAACATCGATTATGGAAGCCAAGAAGATCTTTGTCGTCTTTGGAGCGACTGGCAATCAGGGCGGCAGCGTCATCAAGTCCATGCTTGCGGATACCAAAGCCTCTCAAGAGTTCCAGCTCAGGGGCATCACCCGCGATCCATCCAGCGGCAGGGCGAAGGCTCTGGCGGAGAAAGGGGTCGAATGCGTCGCGGTACGTGTGTTTCTGATCCAGAAAGGCCCTCTGAGCCTACAATCATTGACTGTATGATATTAGGGCGATATCAATGACAAAGCCTCCCTCAAGTCGGCCTTCAGGGGCGCCCATAGCGTCTTCGCCGTGACCAACTACTGGGAGAAGATGGATGATAAGCTTGAGGTCCAGCAGGGCAAGAACATTGCGGATGCTGCCAAGGTGGGCTTCTACATTGCCGACGATAGCAATTAAACACTGATCAAGTCCTTCTCCCAAATGCAGGAAGAGAAAATCCAGCACCTCATCTTCTCGACCCTCTTCAACGTCAACGAAATCACCAACGGTGCGTACAAGAACGTCTATCATTTCGACTCCAAAGCCGCCATTGAGGCCTATATCCGTTCTTCGGGCGTTCCGGCCTCCTTCTTCATGCCAGGCTTCTTCATGTCGAACCTCGAAACCGCGTTGCGCTCGGACGGCCAATCGCCTCCCACCTACACCATGGCAATGCCCTTCCCTCCCACCACACCCATACCCTTCTTCGACGCGGCAGATGACTCGGGCAAGTTTGTCAAAGCAATGGTCATGAAAAGGGATGAGGTCCTGGGCAAGAACGTTCTGGGTGCCACGGCATACAGTACGCCTGAAGACGTGATCCAGGCTTTCAAAGAGGTCAAGAAAGGGGCACAAGCCCAGTTCGTTCAGATCGACAAAGATACTTTCATGGGCGCCCTGGCGCAGGCGGGCATGCCTCAATACGTTCAGGAAGAGATGTATGAGAACATGGCGTTCCTGAATGACTATGGATACTATGGCAAGAGGAGCTTGGATTGGTCTCACTCGGTGGGTCGAATGATCCAAATCAATGAAGCAAGTGGAGCTAATGACGGCTGGTGCATTCTAGTTGCTCGACGAGAAGTTGACAACGTTGGCGGAGTTCTTGGGAAACTCGTCGAAACTCTAGGACCTCCATGAAAAGAATGGTGGTACGTAGTCATGGCTGATGGCAGAACTTGGGAAACGTGTACACCATAATTCTGATCTTTGCCATGAAACCCCTGGAATTTGCGTTGATTCCTTCAAACCCACCCGAACGTGAGTCGGACCTTCGACGGAAGCTATCCCTCCTTCCACTGGAATCATTCAATCGTCATTTTGGCGGATGGGTTCAAGGTACTGCCGGAAGCCAAAGCGCACCTTCCGTTCAGATATCCCAAAAAGGCAATTGCTACGACTGAACCTTTTCCCACCTCCTTCTCCTTCTTCTCCTTCTTCCCTTTACCATCTTTCAATCTTGTCATCTCATCCATCACTGTAATCACAACAATCCTTCACTCTCGTTTGCCCACATCCTATCCGATCTTGATCTGAACTCGACTTACCTGCTATTACGGCCTCTTGACCTCTGCTATTCCTACACATCAACCTGCATCACTTTGCACCTCGTCCCCACATTCTGCTAACCAACCAACATGGTTGGCTTCAAATTGGGCCCGCAAAGTAAGTCTCACCTATCAGCTCTGATCCTCTGGTGCTTCGAGGAGCTGACGAGGACGATTTAGAGCGGATTGTGCCATACCCAGACTCATCGAGAGGGCCCAACATCAATGTTGCCGACCTTTCCAATGCTGATGGGAGCTCTAATGCTGGAGGCCTTTCGAATACCGGTGGCTTATCGAACGCTGCTGGCAGCTACAATGCTGGCGGCATGTCGAATACTACAGGCACCTTCACGAACACCGGATATTCCAACGTTGCAGGCATCTCCAATGCTGGTGGGGCCGCCAATGCTGTCCCAGCTGCCTTCGCCAATAATCCGCAGCCTGCCTATCGACCAGCGATGAACCTCTCCCGGCGGTTTCCTACCGCTCCTGGTGTATCATCAAGCCTCACACCTGCCACTGCGGAGCTGCTGCGAGCCGATAGACGTACGCCCCAAGTTCACACAGAAATGTGTGCAGTAGAGGCTGAGAACGCCAAAGATACCCATGGCGGCATGTTACCAGCTGCTTTTGAGCTCTACAAAGGCCCCGACAACCTATCTGGGATAGGACTCTCAGGTGCGGAAACGCTCACTCATGATCTACCCGATGGGCTGCCCGGGATGGACGGCCAGAAGCTTCCGCTCGCAGACTTCCTACAGCTTATATCCTGGGAGCGCCTGAATAACATTCTGGAGTGCTGTGACGCCACCGACCCTCGGAAGATCAAATTGTCATTGCTCAGAGCTGATGCGTGCATTTCTCGCGAGGACGTCCTGGGTGCTGAGTTGGTATACCTGGATCTCTGGCACGGGATTGCGTCGGCCGGCAACAGCTCCGAGGCCACGGATCATGTCGAAGGTCTGATCAATGTTGGTATGCAGTACGCCGATTTCCTGATGACCTACAACCGAAAGGAAGAGGCGCGCAACGTCCTACTTGTTCTTTGGTCGTCTATCGAGAGTCGACAAAGCGACTGGATCTCAAGCGAATTGCTGGTAAGGATTGCAGACATGGCCAAGGAATTGGGCCTCTCCCATGTCTCCATGGGTGCTTTGAAGTCTTCTCTGGATTTGCTGAAGGCACAAGATCCGGACTCTTACACGGTGCATTCGCTTGAGACCTTGGTCGATGCTGGAATCAATGAGTCTCTACGCAGTCTACCCCCAAGAGCAGCTTTGCCGACAAACGTCGAACTCGCAGCTCGACGTATGTTTGATGCACGAGTTTCGGCCAAGACACCAATCGTGGATGATTCTCTCGTCGAGCTTTGCCGTTCTCTGACAAATAACTATGCAAGCCAAGGAGAATGGAATGAACTCAAGACAGTCGCCAACGCTCTACTACGCATCGCTTGGCCTGCCGTCACAGACGATTCCAGTACCGTCATTGATGGAGCGGCATCCGTAGCCGGACTCCAAGACGTCGCCATGTCAGCTGCGGAAGGTCATGAAAAGACCCAAGAACCCGGACTGGCGGGTTCAATCTACCAACGAATTGTCCAGCTTGCTCAAGATCCCTCGGTCAGCGATCCAGACCTGACAAGCAAGGCTGCACAGGAAGCTCTTCGCATTTACGAGCGCTTGGGGCAAGTCGACAAGACGAACGAAACACTTCAGAGTCTGGTCAGCTATTACCTGTTGACCCGAGGGGAGGAGAACCCGCTCACCATTGAGACCTCCTACAAGCTTGCCAGGACTTGCTTGCAAGACGGACAAGTTGACAATGCCGTCCATCATTTCCAACGAATTGCCATCTGCCTTGAGCAGCCAGAGTATCAAGATCAACGCGCAATCCCAGCATTGAAAGCCTTGCTTGTGATCCACCGCGGACGCAAGGACTGGGATCAAGCACGCTCAATCTACGAAAGCCTTTGGCAGACCTTCTTGCACAAAGGCCGTGACTACGGCATCCGTCGTGAGACAGGCAAGAAGTTATTCACGGAATATTCTCAGCTCCTGGAAAGCCAATTGGGAGCCGATTCGCGGACTTTGCACCAGCTTGCAGAGGAATATCGGCAACGTTGTGAGTCTGTTTTCGGGGATCAAGATGTTGCTTCCATCGACGCTGCCATGATGCTCGCTGAGAGCTGGGAGGGCATAGAAGTCAACAGTGAAAACGCTCTCCGCATTTACGAGGACGTCCATGACGAATTTGGTGATATTGACTCGACCTCACGTATCGATCTGATACCCTTTGTGGAAGCAGCAAAGTCGGCATTGTTGAAATACTATACAAGACGACTGAGAGATCCAATGAGTCGAGATAGGCTCACAAGAGCAACTGAAGCGTCCCGCATTGAGTATCATCGATGCTTTGCACAAGCTGGATACACCTCGGCTCAAACACTCAAGAGCCTGGGATCCTGGGTCTTTCTGCTCACCAAGGCTCGCACGCAGGAAGCTCTTCAGGAAGCCACCGAACAGCTTCAGGAAGCAGTGACAGTCATCTGGGAGTCGGAGCCTGAGCCAACAGTTCTCTATGAAGCTGCCCTTGCGCTGGCGTCATGGTATCTTGATTGCGATTTGGTGTCTGAGGCTACTGATCTTATCAACGACCTTCGCAAGAAGTTGATATTTTCCCTCGCACCCAGTGACAAGAATCCAATCCAGGAAGCTGCTCGTCCGTCTCTGGCTTCATCCCTCTTTTTCTTGACAGCTTTCGAGACGAGATTGACCGGGACGATGATGAGCTTTGCCAATACACACTCGCAAGCTTTACTGGAGTCCGGCTTTTGGCGATCTTTCCAGGAACTGAAGGGGCAGACATCCCTTGCCGGACCTGCTCTCGTATCTGGAGCCAAGCTATGGGCGCTACTGAATGGACGCAACACGACTTCGAATGCATGGCTGGAGAGGCAGCTGTACGACGTCTTTATGAAAAATTTCGGAGCTTCGTTTCCTTTGGGCACTCAGACGCCAATGGGCTTCTTCTTGGTGCTCTTACGATTGTTGAGTGGCCAACGGCCAGATGCTGACCTTCCTCATCTAAGCTGTGCGGCTATCGCGAGCCACGTCAAATCACTCCTCGCACATGATGATCTGCAAGGGGTGCTTGACGTTTTTGGACCCGACTTTGACTTTGGTACCTACGTGGACGCATACAGCTCCGAATCGATGATTGAGCAAGGGTTCCAGCTTGCCTCAGCCTTGGCCGGGCTCAATCCCAAAAACGCTTCAAACTCGGCACTCTCCACACAGGTACTGGGTGTTGGGAAGAGGATCATGCACGCGTTACTACAAATGTGTCGGGAGAGGCAGCTGACTCTGGACAACATCGCCATTGACCATCTTCTCGAACTCGCTTCGGTACTGGGACAACAGGAGAATTTTGAGGACCTAGAGGTGAGTCGGGACAGGCAAGAGACTTTATTCCGAGCTAACGATTGCAAAGTGGCTCCTGCACAAGATCTGGATGTCTCGTCAGCGACGTGGTCTTCCAAGTCAGGATCTCATCGTCAAGATGGGTCACGGCCTGGCGGATGTACGTTTCTACCATCACCATGCGGAATCAGCCATCGACCTTGCGCGAGACATCCTCCACAACGTTCGCCACGCGTATGGGCCGTCACATCATACCTCGATTGAGATGACGGAGCTCTTGTCATCCATGTACTTTGCCAAGGGAGATCAGGATGCGTCATTGGCTGTCTTTGGTAACAATCGAAATGCCGCGGCTGCTTCCTACACCGACCAGATCTCGCACTCCAACGACCCAAATATCACCTCTTCGATCGCCCAATCGTCAGGGCAGCCCACCACGGTGTTTTCCAGCGGCGTGGGCAGCATGCGAGCAAAGGTTGAAAGCCTCTTACGGTCCTACCAACGTGGTGGGAGTGTCATCGACGACAAGGGCTCGCAACAGCCGGAGAATCTGATGGAGAAGCTCTCGAAGCAACTTGAGAGCTCTGGTGGCTCCGCTTCGATCGGTAGAGGCCGCGGTACGCAACAGCAGCGTCTGGCACGACAGCAGCAAGGAACAACCAGCCTCCCATCTCACCCGCAGGAAGCAAAAGACTTTGCAGCTCAGAAGCCGGGACCGAAAAGCTACACGTCTGAGCAACAACATGGAGGCAAGGGTTTCAGATCTCAACAGCAGCCGGGGACCAAGCATCTTCCTTCCTCGTACTCAGGTGCGAAGGAATCCACGTCTCAGCAGCAACAAGAATCGAAAGGTTTGTCGTTCAATCAGCAGGATGCCAAGGAAGGTGGTGACAGCGGTCGTGGAGGGGGAATGGGCAAGAATGCTAGAATGGAGGCAGCATAATGTGGCAGCCCCTCAGACGGACATATTCGCTTGCATGATATTGTGGGCGGTGGGTGTGGCTCTTTGCGTTGCTCTGAGCTTTTGGCTTGTATGATTATCTGCGCGTGTGATCAGATGTTTGAACGGGACAAGGGATTGGGATGTGAGCGTCCGGCTCGGTAATGGGAGGACAGTCGGAAGAGAACAGGGGGAGCGAGCAGAGGAGTAATTTGACAACATCCCTAAAAGAAAAAACAGACTGTCCCTGGAAGACTGGTAGCGATAGAGACACATTAGTACCTAGAGCAACAGAGCTGTGCAAGGAGCTTCCATCACCCTTGCTCACTATGACTTCTCCTCGTGATGTTCGCCACCCCGCTTCAAAATTGAATGAGTATCTTATGGTATTCTCTCCCTCACCTTGCCCACAACCAACGACAGTCCCGAAACTCTCCCAAAGCCTCCTCAAAAGTCCATTCATAGACCGGAATCGCCTCTCATCCCCAGCATGATCGCCAAAAGAAAGCAGCCCAACCGCTTATTCCCCTTTCCTTCTGGGACTCATCGCGAATAGCATGCAAGACCGGGATAAGTTCCTCTACCGTGGCACGCGCAAACCCAAGCTACTGGCTGTTGCAGTGATGCAGAAGAATTCTCATACACTCATATGCCCCCATTGGGGCCTCTCTCCTCTCTCCTCTCTCCCCCCCCCCCTTCCATCGATTTCTGCTAACAACAGCAGATAGATAGATAGATAGATAGATAGATAGATAGATAGATAGATGTCGGTAGTATGCCGCACCATCCACTCCTTCTCGTGTCAAAGAAAAGGTTGTGGGAACGGTGCATCGTGATGCGTATGACCCCTTCCCCTCCGCCTCCCAACACTTTAGAGCTATAGTAGAATTAACTCTACCGACCAAAGCGCCCTGTTGATCCCATGGGCCGGAACGTACGGAGGGGATTCCTTGTCTTCGGCGCCCCCGGGGGGGAGGGCACAGATCAAGCGTGTTCACCGTTACGTTTCCCCTTTTTGTTTTCCTTTTTGGGAATCCGTACTGGTGGAGCTGGCGCGAGCGCTAGTCGAACGGAGAGGGAATTCTGTGCATCCTAGGGGAGATGGGGGGGGGGGGAGTGTTTGCGTTGCTCTAGGGGGATGGATGGATGGATGGATGGATGGATAACTCTGGGGGGGAGAGGGGGGAGGGGAAAGGGGGGGAGGTAGATGGAGATGGATGGATGGGGTTGTGATCGTGTTTGCGATTTGGGGGGTGGGCGTGTTGGATCGTCGTGGTGGGTGTTGAGTGAGTTCAGGGAGTTGAGGGAGTTGAGGGAGTTGAGGGAGTTGAGGGAGTTGAGGGAATTGAGGGAGTTGAGGGAGTTGAGGGAGTTGAGGGAGTTAAGGGAATTGAGTGAGTTGAGTGAGTTGAGTGAAAATGAAATGAATGAGATGCGTGAGTGAGGGAGATTGGGGTAGAGATCCGTGATCAATTAACAAATGACGACGCATTTTCAATAACTGGCTTATGATAAAATAGTGCATCATTAAACATGATTGAAAATCTAACCACTTTTCAAAACGTCTCCCACACAATCTCATCACTTTTCCACACCCTAATCAGTAGCAGCGGCGACCCCCAAGTCAAGCGGACTCAACATCCCCGCCCCCATGCCCACCTTGCCTATCCCCTTCTCCCGCTCCTCCACGGCCAGCAAATCCCGGACTTTCCTCAACACCCACGTGGATTTATACATATTCACACGATCGACGCACTTCCCTGCTTCCCTCCGCGCCACGCACTTGACCGCGAAACCGGCTTCCTCGAAACGGGGGATATACCAGGGCGTCTGCGCGGCGGAGCGGAGGAGGATTTTGCCGCTGGGTTTGAGGACGCGGTTGAGGGCGCGGGGTTGGCTGGTTGGGGCGTGGGGGGGGAACCAGTCCATGCTGTCCATGACCTATGAGGGGGGGGACGTTAGTAGGGATTGTGGTGTGAATGATGCAAGAGAAAAGAAGAAAATGAGATTGAGTGAGAGTCCAACATACGACAGCGTGATCCAGACTGGACGGGGCCATGCGCGTGATGACTTCCTGGAGCTCATCCGTGTGGATGCGGAGACCGTCGAAGGCGGTGGGGCGGGCGAGCTTGGCGTGGGCGCGCGGGGAGAGGTAGTGGGGATGGCAGCTATGGAGACACCCCAGCATCAGCGTTTTCTTCATTTTGGCAAGTCAGGGCACCCACCGCTGAGTATAGCGCCCCTGCAGGCAGAGCAAGTAGAAATAATTGTCGTCGCCGATCAACGTATCGCGCACAACCGGATCGAGCGTGTCGACGATGTACTCCCAGATGGCCTCGCCCCGAGGCTCGGAGGAGTGGTCTCGCATGTTGGCGTGGTCTTCGAGGATCATGCGTCGTTGAGGTGGGGGCACGCCTGCTGCTTTCCAGGCGAACCATTCGGTACTGATCAAGGCCCAATGTAAGGGACGGCTCAGCAGGACGTTGCGGATCCGAGGCCATATTTCGCGCTGTTCGTTCAAGGTCTTCGCCGTGCAGAATTCGTGGACGATCGGGGTGAGATTGAGAAGTCGGAACAGACGGCGGATCATCTTGATGGCATGGCTGTCTCCAGTCAATTTGTCACGTTATGACGATACAAGAGGAGACTTACCGAGAGCCACCAGTCTCGTATAGGCCATGGGAGGAAGAGAAGACGTAAGCATGTTGAACCCAGAATTGACATGCTTGAGAGCTCAGATGGGGACTGAGCTTCTCGAGCAAGATGTTGCGGAAATTGGGGATTCGGCCTTCTCCAAACATCTGCCAGACTTGGGCGTATTGCATTGTCTGAAGGGCAGCAATCTTCAACTCGAGCAAGTGATTCTGATTAGGATTGAGATCAACAGCGTGAACCCGGCGTGGATTGGCTTGCAGGATGTAGTCAAGCACGTTGTCGCCTGCAGAGGTCACACAGAGTACCGCATCATCATTCCTGATCTTGAGAAGCCGATGATCTTCGCGAGGATCCTCCCAGGTGAAAGCGTAAATGTATTCGTTATTGAATTGAGTATGCTTCCTCAATTGATCGTCGTAGTAGATGCGACGGTGATTGTTCTGGTAGAACATTGACGGAAGAGGCAGGTTGGAGCTGAGATTGATTAATGCGCAGGAATATGCTTTGGACCTCAGCTCTAATGGGATTGAAGTCTCGACTGCATTATGCATGTCTGCTTGTTGACGCATAGGGGACAAGTACGGGGACTCTGTACAGGACGCATCGATTGATTCGAGGAAACATTCTGTCGATCCCATGTTGGTCGCTTGAACGGAGGGGAGCGCCTGCTGGGTCCCGAGAAAGACTGTCTCATGATCAGTATCGAGTTCATGGTGCTTCGCCTTGCCTTGACTCACTATAGTAGGGTATTCCCCCAAGCAGGTAATTCCTCTCATCTACGCTCTTGCACGTTCCAAACCGATACTCAAGGTAGTCGCGCCGGGCACCTTCGAGGCCAACGCGATCGATATCAAACCAGGCCCTCCAAAAGACTCGACTTAGCCATGTGACATGGCGATTGAAGGTCCCACCGGTGTAGTTCCGTCCACTGATATCCACAATACTTTGGACATAAAAGTCGACCACTCCGACCAAGCCATCGCTAGCTAGGAGAGATGGAATACAATCCACGACACAGTAGTAGTCTGGAATCATGCTCAGACTGTAGGACATGGTGACAAGATCGGCACCGGCGGCACGTTGGGGCAAACGGAAAGAGCGTGCGTCCTCGCAAACGATTTCCACGTTCCACCCCAGCCGGGCGAATCGTTGCCTTGCAATCTTGAGCAACGAAGGCGAAAGGTCAACGAGATAGATTTTGGAGAAGAAGCTCGGGACATCCAAGAAGGCCTGCATGGCTTCAATGTTGTAGCCAGTTCCACCCCCTATGTCAATCCACACAGGTCTTCCATCTTTCTGCTGCCCCATATTCGACTTGGTCTTTTCTTTGTATTTCAACTGAGCGGCGACGAGGGCGAGCATGTCCTCTCGACCCCGCAATAGGAGTTTCCGAGAGGCATCGTAGACATCGGCCTACAAGATCGCGAATGAGCGTTGCTCGGAGAATCGACTGGTAGGGCCGATCACCTGTGTATTGTAGAAGCTCTCGAGTGCTGATTGTTGGCCGCTGTGTACATCATCTGTGGTATGAGGCTTGAGGAAGCTCGCGTAGAAGAATTTGGTAAAGACGGAAAGCCAACCGGCGGTCCTCAGGTGAGCTTTTAGGGGAGGAAGAAGCAGGATGGTGTTGATCAATACGACAACGACGATCAAAGCCACAAAAAAGGTCACTTTGCTCGCAAGAGTGTCGAGCTCGAAAAGACGGGCAAAGGCGTCTAGCGGGATCTCCATGGTGGTAAGGAGCGACATAGCATTGAATGTGAGAGAGTATTGAGGTCAATTGTTAAGAAAGAAGAAGAGGATCCAGGATATGCAAGAACAATGGGGGAACAGGAGCAGTAATAGGATCAAATAATACTCAACGAAAACAACTGCGCACACAGCAACGAAAACCACTTCCCCACCATGCCCCGCACCAGGTGCAATTTGTATTGACCAACCTGCATTTGTGCGTGACGAGACGGAGTGGAGACGAAGAATGAGAGCCAGCGTATCAAAGCTGCACATGTTCCGTGACAATGCGGCAGATGTCATGCAGAAAAGCCTTAAGCATGTCAAGGTTCTGGGAGTCCGCGATCGCCAGGAACGAACCAGTGCTTTGTCTTATCTTGTGGGTCGTAGAGGGATCGCGGGAATGAGGCTGTCCCATCAGATTGCGTGTTTAGAACATGTGAATGCTTCGTCATTGATTTAAGCTTGTCGTTGGGATTTTAGGCTTGGTGGGCTTGGTGAGCAACAGGGACCAATCAGATTGGCACGAGGGAAATGCGCATTCCTTTGTAGGCCGTCCGGGTCATAGTGTGTTATAAAAATATCTCTCTTTTTCTCGACCCAATGAACCAACTCTTAAAGCTCGCGACCAAGGGAGAACACACCATTTGGTCCTGCTTGGACGCGTCAACTCGGCTGTTGCAAAAAGTGCAAGATGGAAAAAAAGACGATGATGTGGAGACTCAAGCCCGGTCAAAGTATTTTCCGTAAGTAATTCCGGCCTCCGACCCTCGGACCGAGGACCGTTCTCGGCCGTGAAAGTCGGTTGATCAACCAGTGAAAGCAGGTCA
Source organism: Ramalina intermedia (assembly GCA_003073195.1). NCBI lineage: Eukaryota > Fungi > Ascomycota > Lecanoromycetes > Lecanorales > Ramalinaceae > Ramalina > Ramalina intermedia. Next base: position 124,221 of record PEKF01000023.1, read on the forward strand.
ATGATCCACTTACAAGGGGAATTAGGCCTAAGTAGGCCAAGCAGTCGAGAAGTTCATGCCATTGTACCCGTCTGGAATCAACGTGTTGTCGAAGAACGTGTTCCAGGAATTTGAATCAAGATCTGGTAGCATCAATTCGTCGAAACGAGGATCGTACGTCAACGGCGATGGCCAGACTGTTGTTGTGTCTGGTGGTCCTGATGACGGAGTGCGCGCAATAGCGTCCTTGCCACGGACCTCATAAGCGGCATAAATCTGTCTCTTACGTCCAAGAGCCCGCAGAAAGCAAAGGTAAATGTCCCGACTATCACTCTTTTCTCCTGGCGTAGTGCGGGTTTCTATCAGCTGCTGCAACAAGCTCGTTAGTGCAGTCCCAATCTCATCCAGCTTTAGTATGGAGCGAGCCTCTTGCAGGTTCCATCCTTCGACCTGCAGCGTGGACAGGCGGAGGCCGACTGTCATCAGGTAACCGAGATGAGAGACCATGATGTAGGATGATGCAATTGATATACCATCAGGACTTGTGAGGCGCGCCAAAGTCTCTCTGGTATACTGTAAACATGTTGAGAGCATGCCGACTCGAACACTCTTTTCTAGTGCGCACTGTTGGTATATGCTTGGCTCATAGAGACTGACAAGAGTGCTTTCGTAGTTGAGCCGCAAGACTCGATGTGTCTGGAACGGTGGCGGGATATTGTCAAAGAAAGTTTCTAGATCCTCTTTGAAGGTGTGGATCAGCATCCGTGAGCTCGTCATGGCTGTTGATGAGGGAATATCTTCTGTGTACAGCGAGCCGTTGATTCTGCTTGCTAGATGCTGCAGACGAACAAGGTGGGCAACGACAACATCGCTATCTTGAAATTTGATCGCCTCAAGCCTATCACAGACCCGACTAAGATACTGGGTGTAATTGAGAGACTCGGGATTGTTCCAGCAGGTGGTCGTCAATGAGCTCAAATAGTAACACCCTGCCAGGGCCCGCCACTCTTCCACGGTCTCTTGACTGGGTTCGGCCAAGGTTCCTTGAGGCGGAGGACCCCCTGCACCGTTGAACGTGACCGGTAGGCATGTCTGATCCCGTCCGTATGGTGCCCGGTGTATGCTGAGATTAGCAACCAATGCCCTCGCCAAAGCTATCAGGTTTGTTGTTTGTGGATTGATTACCGAGTGGTGATGATACCATGCAAGATGAAGCAATAGCGCTTGCAGCAAGTCGATATTCTTCTCCGCCCTGAATGAGATTACAGAATTAGTATTGCCTGATACGATACAGACCCCTCAGATCATGTATAAGATAAGGAGCAAAACGCGAAGCCTCGATTGCTTGGTATGGTGTAAAGACCCGGAAATATCAGGGAAAGGGAACAATGTCTCTACAAAATACTTACCGAATCAGCAAGCTGTTACAGAGCTCTTCGGTTAGCCGCTGTCCCATTCTCAATTGCCGATCAAGGTCACTGTAAGAGGCTGAAGTCAAGATGGCCTTCCAAAGCATTGGCTTTGCCTTGGCACAATACTTGGGTGACCATTGAGAAGGTACAACAACGAAAGGGAATTCCTGCACTAGATTCACACGATAGTCATTCAAGAATTCAAGCGACTCTGCTTCGTCAACATCATCCCAGATCGTGCAAGGGGATGAGTCTGTTCTGGCTGATAAGGCTGGCGTGGATGCCTCGGGAGTGGGCAGAATGCTTGTTTGGATAGGGGAAATACATGTGTCTGTCACTGAAGATTGATGCCTCGTCGGCAAGGAAGCAGCATCAACTACCGGTGTATGGTTCGAAAGGCCTCCAGCCTGCCGTAATTGGGGCTGATTCTCGGCCAGAAGGGTAATGAGGCTATCGACCTTGTCTTCCAATCTTGAGGTATGTCGACTTCCACCAACATCGTCTTTCAGTAAAAATGAAGATGAGCAACAGGTTTACCGATCTTACCTACCTTCGTCGACCTCCTTTCCGACTCGCAGTGACAGACGCAGGGAGTGTGCACTCTTTCTGTAAACGCCGGCATCTGCACGCTTACCTTTCGTGATCAGCAGACATTCTGAGGTCCATCGATACCGTTCTCCGGCTTACCGTTCACACTCGCCATCGTCCAAGGCCAGAAAGGTACACCTTGTCTTGGCTTTTTGACATGTCGAACAAGCGCGTGGGTTCTCCGCTGCCTTTGGAGCCATCTTGCCCGGACACGGGCATTGCAGAAGTACCCAGCAATGGCATCAAAATGCCTTTTGATTGGCGGCTCGACGATGCAGCCTTTGCGGAATTGCGGAAAAGAACGATCAAGGAATGATACAAGATGTGATCTTGGAGCGGCAACGGAGGGCAAAAAGTTGAAGCGGAAGCGGAAGCGGAAGCGGAGACGGAGACGGAGATGACGGCCGAGTAAACTGACGTTGAAAATCTGAAACGCCAACAAAATCATACACACTCAGCCTCATTTCGTGGAATTTGCTCATTGGTGCTCGGCAAAATATGCCAATATCTATCTTGGATCGTGGGTTGCCTTATTCATACCTGTAAGCCCCCAACTGGCCGAGAAGGCAAAGCGATGGATCAAGGATATTCGCTCAACCCGAGCTAATTGATCATCATTTCCCTGCAAGCGCTTACTTACTATTGCTTTTCAACATGGGGAGCCGCATTCCCAAGCTCATGCCTCCGAGCTCTGAGCGGCTCAGCCAGTGGGCAAAGTATGAAACGAGTATGGATTGACTTGGGAGAGATCCAATTGCTCTGGACCAAAAATATCAAAGTTTCATCGCGTATCACAAATGCTTTCGCAGGGGCGTATAAAGCCGTCTATGAAGTAGCTCACGTTCCTGAATATGCTCACTTCCTCAACATCCATGTGCCTCTAGTCTACGGGGGTTTAGGGACGGGGGCGGAGATGGGCCGCCTATACGCAACGAGCAACGATACAGTGAATCATTTAATGATGCGGAACCACTTCGCTGGAGCTGAGAATTTGGCCGCGATCCTCAACCATCTAAACTTGGCTAAAAGTGTAACAACATCATCCAGAGACCGTCGCCATCTGACCACCTTCCACCGAACCAGCTATCACCGACTCAGAACCTCCTGTTAGAGGCAATAGAACCTAACCCAAAGATGGAGAAGGATGAGAACATGCCTTCAAAGGAATCTCCCACCACGGAAGAGAAGACTATACCTCCAACCCGGAAGATACTCCAGACCAACCTAGTCATGGCCGCCATCCTTATGAATGCCTTTCTCGCCGCGCTCGACATGTTGATCATTACTGTCGCTCTCCCAACAATTGTCGAAGATCTCAATGCTCCAAACTCAGGCTATGCCTGGATCGGCTCCTCCTTCATCATTGCCGTGTCAGCAGCGGGGCCCATTTGGGGAAAGACGAGTGACATATTCGGCAGAAAGCCCATCCTGCTGAGCGCCAACATTGTCTTCATGGTCGGCAGTCTGATCTGTGCCCTCGCCCAAAATCTGGGCATGCTCCTGGCCGGCCGCGCCATCCAAGGTCTGGGTGCAGGCGGGCTCTCCGTCCTCACCAACGTTATAATCAGCGACATTTTCAGCCTGCGTGAACGGGGCTTCTACCTCAGCCTGATCGGCCTGACCTGGGCCTTCGCCACCGCCATTGGCCCCTTGATCGGTGGCGGCTTCGCCCAAAATGTGAGCTGGCGATGGTGCTTCTGGATCAATCTCCCTTGCGATGGCCTCGCTTTCGCCCTCCTCTTCTTTTTCCTCAAAGTCCACAATCCGCGCACTCCGCTCCTCGCCGGCCTCAAAGCCATCGACTGGCTTGGCAGCCTGACCATCACAGCCGCCACTGTGCTCTTCCTCTTGGGTGTCCAGTTCGGCGGCGTGGTATTCCCCTGGGATTCCGCCACCGTGATCTGTCTCATCATCTTCGGCCTCCTCACCTACGTTCTCTTTTTCGTCGTGCAATGGCGACTCTCCCCCTTCCCACTCCTTCCTCCCCGCATCTTCGCCCACCGATCCACCGCCGCCGTCCTGGGCGTCGCCTTCTCCCATGGCATCGCCTACATCTCAGGGGCCTACTACATTCCTCTCTATTTCCAGACCGTCCTCGGCGCCACGCCCATCCTTGGCGGTGTCTGGTTCCTCCCCAGCGCGGCCGCCCTCACAGTGTCGATCCTGCTCTCGGGCATCTACCAGAAAAAGACGGGTCGCTACCTCGAACTTATCTTCGCGAGCTTCTTCCTCATGACCCTGGGCAACGGCCTCTATACGGATCTGAAATCGTTCCGGAGCTGGCCACGGATCGTGATCTATCAGATCATCGCAGGTGCAGGGATAGGACCGCTCTTTCAGGCCCCCTTAGTCGCCATCCAGACGAAACTGGCACCGACCGACATCGCGGCAGGCTTGTCGGCGTACACGTCGATGCGAAACGTGGCGTCTGCAATCAGCGTGGTGTGCGGGCAGGTCATCCTGCAGAGCCGGCTTACCAAGCACTCCACACAATTTGTCGATGCGGGCATATCAAGTGCACTGGCCGAGGCGCTCTCGTCAGGCGATGCCATCACCGCGATTTCCCAAACCCAAGCGCTGCCAGCGGCGCAACGGGGCTTGGTGGCGGGGGTGACAAAGGATGCGTTCAGGTACATCTGGGTGTTCAATTGCGCGATCTCGTTTGCCGGCTTGCTGGTTTGCTTCCTCATCACGAGGTCGAAGCTGAGTTCGGATCATGCGGAGCATCAGACTGGGCTGGCGGGATTGAGAGCTGCCCAGACTATCACTACCAGTGGAGGACCCCATCCGGTGCCCATCCCAATAAACAAAGAAAGCAAGGGCCAGGAGGTTTGAAACCTGCTGACATCCCTTCTGCAGAATGGTCTGTTGGGAGGATCCAACTCTTCATACCTTCCGAGACCAGCAGCAGAGCGCAATGTCGGATTTGCTTCGTGGCATGACGCTATCAAAACACCAACGAAATTGAAGGAGACACTTTCAAATTCATTCCTGGAGCGTGAAATTGAGGATTCGACGCGTTATAGTCCGATGCAAGGACTCGGCCGTTTCCAAAATGACATTTCTAAAATCCTTCTTTCAGCATAAGAAGACGCTTCCATCAAGGGGCGATATGCGCTTAGAATAGTCACGAAAAAACATAATCCCCTCTTCACCATACCTAAAGAGTATTGCCAGATTATCATTAGACCTTTAGAAGAACTGCTTCCCAAACGCCCTCACGGAAAGGAAAAACAACGCTGAATCAAAATACTTGCATGGCACGAACCCCTTTTCGAACTCAAAAGAAACATTCAGAGGAAACCCTTTTAAGATGGATCCAGCCTCTCTCCGCTGTCACCATCTCCCCTCCACTCCGGTCCCAAAAGAATCATAGCATATCCACGCCCCACACCAACACGGGCGAAGAAAGGGACCTGCATCAGGAGCCCAGATGGACGAAAAGGTAAACAATACTCCTCAATGAAACAACATTAATTCTATTAATTCCACAAAAACGAATCCTTCCCCCCCCCCTTGTCCCCCGCTTTCCCCTTCCCCTTCAACGCCAGCCTAAGTCCCCAAACGCCGCCACCCTTCCTCCTTTGCGTGTAACCCATGGCTTTCATCCACCTGTTTTCAAACCCCTGCTTTGCCTCCCCTTTTCCCCTTTCCCGTCTCCCCAACCTACTCGCCCCCCGCCCCCTCAAAGATAAAACATCCCCCCCTCTAACCTCTGATGCACCCCCGCCCTCCAACCCTTGCTGGGATCATACGCCGTCTCCCCCGCGCTGGTACTAACCGGCTCAGGCACATACGTCTCATAGAGATAACACCTCGCCCGCTCGCAGGCGAGATCGGCGTAGTACGCCGGCGGGCAGATGGAGACGGACTTGGTGGCGCGGGCGTAGAGGTAGCTGAGATGATGCGTCTGGAAATCCCATCCGTTAGCAAAAGGGGCATGCGCCATCAATCTATTCCCCCCCCCCCCCACCAAAAAAAAAAGATGCAAAAATGAAAAATGAAAAACGGAAGAAGTTCCTCACCAAATTCTCCAACCCATCCGCCCCGATCCCAATCTCATCCCTGAGCACCGTATAATGCGCCGGCCGCGCCGTGCCCTGGAGGCCTGTATGGGCCTGCAGGAAAAAATCCCACTGACACTCGGAGGTGATGCCGCGATCCACGACGGTGCCATTGCGCGGATTACCGGATCGATGCGCCTCCGTGGGTTTCATGGGGTAGAAGCGCGTATGATGCCGTTTCCCGACCACCACGACGGCGATTTTCGGCTTGGGCGCGTTGGCCGGGTAGATGGCCTGGACGGCTGCGTCGATCTGGGGCGCTTCTTCCTGGAGCACGCGCTTGAATTGGCCTTCGGAGACGCCGTCGCGGTAGATGAGGATGTGGGAGGGCAGGTGGGCGGAGTTGTGGGATTGGTACGTGCGCAGGCGCTCGAGCAGCAGGGGGGTCAGCGCGGTCACCATCTCCTTGCGGGATTCCTGGCAGCGGAGCGAGGCCGGGTAGTGCGTGTAGCGGGCGTCGATGCTGGCGACCACGCCGGCGACGCTGGGGCTGTCTTCTTGGCTGCCGGGGGAGGGGTGCGTGACGTCGATGCCGACGAGCATGGTGCGGCTGGCTGGGGCGAGGATGTTGGGTTTGCCTGGCGCCAAAGGTTGCTCGGTCGCGGGGACCTGCTGATTGACGCCGCCGAAGCGGACGTTCCATTTGAGGGCTACGTTTGCGAGGTATTGCAGGAGCCCGTTGTGGTCGGATTTCTGGAGGTACTTGTTGAGCTTCTCGACCAGCACTATGCCGGTGTGGATGCCGTATTCCACGTCACCCAAGCGTTTGATCGCGGCATACAAGGCCGGGTTCTTGGAAGAGTTCAGGAAGAGCAGAGCGCGGACGCCTTCGCGCTCGGCTCTCTGGAACAGACCGTCGAGACGCTTCAGGTATTCGGTGTAGCTAGCCCGCGCAAAGGCTTGAGGACCGTACCCTGTTTGAGGGCGAGGAAGCTCGGCACGCATACCGTGCCTCTTCAAGGTGTCGACGAACGGCTGCAGCACGTCCTTTGGTTCGCCCCTGAGTACCATGCGAGAATCATCTTCGGCTCTTAGCTGCACGTACGACCACTGTGGAACGGTCGCGCCATTGGAGAATTTGACATCGATCATGTTCCATGAGCCGTCGCGAGGGTTCACCTTGCTATTTTTACCGCTCGTGTGATAGGTGACAGGCGGCACGGGCAGGATCCGACCAGGGACTACAAGCATGTGAGGCTCGATGGTGAGGCCGAAAATGCCCTGTCAGATTCAATCAGCAGTTATTGGAACAGAGGGCTACATCGGTCACACTCACGGGCCCGTCCTTCAATTGAGGGGATAAGCCAGCCACGCGAACGCCTTCTCGGACGATTAGGTCAGCGTTGACGTGCGGCTTTCGACTTGCAACGCGAAGCATGTTGGTCGTCTGATCAGGTGATAACCTCCTCTTGGCGAATTGGCCTGGCAGCACAATACAGAGCTCTGGTGGAATCAAGACCGGGTGCTGAGAATTGCCTACATTGACAACGGGTATGTCAGGTGCAGACAGGGTGATGTTGTGTTCTGATCCTCACATTAGCTCGTTACCTCAAAGTGCCACATCTCTCCACTGCGTCACAAGACTTACGCTGCTTGAAAAATTCTGCGACGGATATTTGCTGTCCATCACGCATGAACCTTGCGGTCAGAGCATTCTGATCTTTCGTTGGCCCAGAAAGGCCCTTCACAACCTTGGTTTTGTCGTTGTACCTCACGCGAAGGTTCTTCAAGAACAGATGAACTTGGTAGTTCTTGATGGCGTTGGTTGAAGCCTTCAGGGAGGCACGGAAGACGTTCATTAATGTCAATAGAGAGCCAGGCTGATAGAATGCTGAAGTAACGGTGTTGACATTGAGGAGCAGTCGCAACGTTGATGTGCGGACGCTGGTGTAGTATCCTCTCATAGCGATCAAGCCGCCACCTAGATCGGCAGAGGCTGCATTGCTTCCCAAGGGAAAGAATCTGTTCATTTGAGCCGACACTGCCATCTCATCGGGCGTGGAAGCTGGCTTCCGAGCCATAACGATGTTGAGTAGCTGGATTATGGAGCCTTTCTCATCCCCGCTCATAGATTTGGAAGCAGAATGGAGATAATCCATGAGGTTCCCGAGGGAGACTTCAGCAGTCGAGGCATCGATCGGGCAGGTAATTTTGAATTTATAGATCTCTGGCGCTCGTGGTGGAGCACCCTGCTCTGTGGTTGGGGGGCCGGTGGCCTTCTTCTCGGGATCTCGGTAGACGACCCTCTCCACCACACTCTGGCCAGGTCCAAGTTCCAACTTTTTGGCTGAAACAAGGATGGATCGATGATCCGAAGCGACAGCAGGCGTCGCGCCTTTCAGGCAATCAGCCTCTTTGAGGAGCAATTGAAATGCCTGACGGCGCTTTCTTGCAGGCCCCCTGGCGGGGTCCACTTCAACGTTGTATCGGTAGAGCTTCACGTTTGAATTGGCCAGACGAATGTCGAAGTAATTCGTCCTTAAGCTGATAGGTGTGCCTTTGGTACCGTAAGCCGGGCGAGATGGCAGAAGTTCTGACTGCAAGCTCAGTCTGGTGATATCGAGGTTTTGACGGCTCTTGATGAGTTGATTTTCGGCCTTGATGACCTCGGTTGACGGCTGGGAGGGGCCATCTTTCGGTCTGGATTCTTGGTATTAGTACAATCTGCATCACCATAGGTTGTGATTGGAGCGACGTACGCAAAGACTTCTGCGAAGCCTTTGAAGGCCATTCCGAAACAGACGTCGAGATGGAATGATCGTACCTGTCTCAAAGGGCTTCCTAATCACTGCGCCCTTTGAGATATCTGGTGCTGTCTGGGTTTTGTACGGATGATAGAATGGTGGAGTACTGGGTGGGATGAAGTGTTAATGTTTTGAGAGAAGCGATGAGGGGAGTGGGACATGTGTGAATTGGAAGAATGCTAAGCAAGTGTGTTAGAAGACCTCGTATGCTCAAGCAAACAGCAAACTAGAGGGAGCGATTGAAGCTTCTTGTTGAAGGCAGATACGTAAAAGTAGAAGTAAGAAGTAAGCAGATGAAGAAGAAAGAAAAGAGAAGTATAGATTAGGCTGCCACAAATTGCGGAGAGGTGGAGGCGATCAAGCGATGTGTTGACCAGTAAAACACATTTCCAGCCGGCTCGCTGCAGATGACCCCACCCAATTGCTGTAATTGCAGGAGCGAATGAATGATAGGAAGAGGAAGATGAAGAAGAAGCGAAAAGATCTCTTTGTAGGAAACAAACAAATCACAGGTAGGAAATGGCAATCAAGGAAGTGAAATGACACCTGCGACAGAAGTCTGCTGCAAGTGGCAAAAATGACTAGGTCAAATCACCCTGCTAATGTCCCTTCCATTCACGGGAACGAACACGTGAATCAGAGAGTAGATCAATCGTGACAAATAATTCATGACGTGATTGAAAGCCAGCGACAGTAGTGTGAAGAGGTTGTAATCATCATTAGGTCTTCCATGTATATTGAGTTTAGATATTATCCTTCCGAAATTCGCGATAGGCTCGGAGACCTACAATTGTACAATAAGGCGCGTTCCAGCTACCAGTACTGCAGCCATAAGCAACTTCATCCCTTTCGGTGGGGTCAACCGTGAGCCACTGCCCCCGTACACCCCACCCATACCCAGTACCCCATCGCCCATGGTATTTGACGAGGTAGTGGTTGGCAACGGTGTATTACCAGGAGGAAGAGTCGTCATGATAGGCCCGCCCTCCATACCAGGTTTGAGGGTCGAAGATCCCGAAGCCACTGGGATGCTGGTCGGCTTGCTTGTGGTTCCGAACGATGTCGTGCTGCCTTCGAACTCGACAATCTGGCCATCTGACATTGTCGCGGGACCTTCACCTTTGGTAAGTATGAGACCTTCATATATCATCTTTCCGATTCCAACGTCTTGCGTGCTAGATGAGGATGAGGCAGTCGGTGCCGACGTGAAGCGTGAAAGCGGGATGGTGCTTGAGCCTCCGAAGACAAGGCCACCACTCCCCAGCGTGGCCACAGAGCCATCATTGAGTGTAAAGCTCTGTCCAACTTTCGATATTGTGGTCCCACCGATCGCAATCCCAGATGGTCCAAGTCGTGTGACAGTATTGCCGTCCACGAGCAGCTTCGAACTAACTGCCGGAGCAGAGGCCGCTGGAGAAGAGGCAGTCTGCGGAGCAATCAAACTACCGTTTATGAAATTGGTCGCACCAGCTGAGGGGGTGACGGCTTGAGGAATCGGGAGGGTCTGTGTTCCGCCAACAACCAGGCCTCCCGTTGCAAGACTCGCAACTTGTCCATTGCTCAAGGTTGCGCTTTGTCCAACTTGTGATAATGTGATTCCGTTCAAGGCGACGCCAGCGTTACCAATAGGTGTGGCTGTCTCCCCACCCACGATAATGCCAAGCTGGGGCCTCGAGGGCGGCTGGGAGGTCGGGAGCGATGCAAAAGTCTGGGGGCCAGTCCTTTCCACGGTCGCTGATGGGGCTGGACTAGCACCAGCCAAGGGAACATAAGGTAAGGTTGTCGGTACCACATAAGCTTGCCCATCAGGCATGAGAGATATGACGTTACTGCCTAAAGTCGCCTGAGACGATCCCGGAGCAAGTGTGCTGCCGTCCACAATCATCTGCGTTCCACTTGCACCGGCCGTGAGCTGCACGTCGTGACCACCGATCGCCGCAGGAATGGCAGCAGACGCTCCAGCTACTGCTTGCGGGACAGCGACCGTATTTCCGCCGAGAACGATTCCGTCACTGCCGTGAGATGTCTGCACGTTGCCGACGACAGTGGCAGGAGACGCAGAGTTCAGAGTTGCCCCGTTAACAATCACGCCACCGCCTGGTGCGGCCTGCACCACGTGATCACTACCTGGCGCAGACGCCTTCTGGCTCTCCATCGGATTCGGAGCACCTTGACCAGCCTGTTGTGGCGTGGTCGGGATTCCAAGCGTTTCGGCATTGACAGGACCCTTCCCATTTTGCACGGGCGACGATGGGTTGTCAACAGAGAAAGAACCAGAATTGACGATCACAGTGTCGCCGCCTCCCTTCGAACCCTGGCTATTTCCTTGAGGACCTGAGTCTGGAGATGAACCTGTTCCGACTGCTACGGAATTACCCTGTCCTGTTGTTGTGTCTTTGGAACCTGAAGATGTCGAGTCGGTCGAGGATCCTGTGTTGGACCCTGCAACGACGGGCGCGGCCTGGTTATTCGAATTTGAGTCTCCAGCGGAAGTCGTTCCAGTACTTGAGCCATTATCACTAGTCGAAATCAAGCCTTGGTTGGCGGATTGACCAGGCTGCTGACCATTCGTCGTGTCACCTCCTGTTTGCTTGTCCGAGCTAGAGTCAGGAACGGAAGGTTGCTGGGGCGTTACCGGAATGGGTGCATCCGCCACAGATGCAACTGTTGATGCAGGTTGCTGCATAGCTTGACTTGGCGCTTGAGGAACACCTGTGGCTGGGGCATACTGCACTATGCGATCTCCATTTGGAAGGCTGGCCACTACGCTTGTCTTTGCTGGTACAGGGTTACCGACCGTTGATGCCGGTTGCGCTACGTCCGGGGCCGCGGTCGCTTGGGAAGCAGCGGTCACGGAAGCTGGGTCGACCATTGCGCCTCCTGGCGTTATGGCTCTCGGTGGATCGAAAAGCCCAATGCCAGTGTTTCCCATTGTACAGGAGGCCCATTCCGGATGTAGCGACATCAGACCTCCAGGCAAGAGCACTAGCGGTTGATTGACATAATCCGTGTACTGCGTGGCAATTTCAGATCGTGGAAAGGTCTTGTCCTGAAGTGTGTCCCCTTTGATCGACCATAGATGGCAAGGCCTCTGTTTCGAAACAGCATCCCATCGGGGCGGGACATTGAAATCTCGGTAGTCGATTTTCTCGGAAGGCCAGGCGTCCAGGTGGGCGAGGCTGGTTTTGCAGTCGTAAAACGTGTAGAGGGATGCAGCCGGGTAAGGAACGGTCATGCGAGAGATTGAAGGACCTGTTGTTGGCTTGACGGTGTTGTATGGCAGGATTGCCCTCGCATCCCTATACACAATATAGGCAGACTCTGGGGCTAGCGAGGAGCCGTCCAATACCACCGGCGCCGTCGCCTGCGCTGGCTGCGCGCGTGGTGTGGTCGCATCAGCAAGTCCAGCCGAGGCATATGGCGTGGGCCAGTACAGTAGATCAACTTCGCCAACCCAAATTTCACAATGACTGTCTAGAACTGGACTGCATACAGCTGGCCGGGTGTATGTCTGGTTGAAGGGCAGCTTGTTGACATAGGCGTTCTGAAGACTATGATAATACTTGTCATACACACTGGCGCATGATGAGAAGACGCTGGTGACTGTCCCATTTCCGCTGATGGATGCATTGTTGGAGAATGGGCTCGTGAAATTGAGCTGGCTGCCCGTAGGACTCGTAGTGATTGGAGACGGCCTACTTGAGCCGGTACCGGATCCCAAGGCACCGCTAGAGATGTTGAGTGGACTGCCTGGCGTGATAGAAGGCGAGAAAACAGCTGTTCCGGTGCGAAAGAGGCCAGTCGAGGTGATGGCACCAGTTCCAGGGTTACATGAAGATGACTTGTATTCAGATCCAGACCCAGTGCCACTGCTCCCCGAGGTCGCCGATGACGTGTTGAGGACATTTGACGTCTTTGACGTTACGATGGATTGGCTGAACGCACCACTCGGAATCGTGGCAGAGTCCGTGACTCGCGAAGGCCCAATTGATTTTCCATCATTTGACGACTGACCACCAATGATGCTGCTCGACGAGAAAAGACCGGAAGATCCCGACGAAGCTGTCGTCGACTGCGAGCTTAATGAAAGGCTTTGCAGAGTATCCGTGAAAATGGACGATAAAGTATTGGAAGGAAACGAGCTGAAAGAAGCGCCCGAGGATGTTGTGGAAGTAAGTGTCTTTGACGAATTCCCAGATGATGTCGTGTTAAATGCTATTATCCGTCAGCTACCGAGCTCCTTCCTATTCGGACAGCAACAGCGATGCGCCGACGGTTGTGTTGCCGATAGGCGCCTTGTTCCATCGTCTGTTCGGCGCGTGCGTCTCTGCAGGTCCATCATATGATAGCGTACATACCAGAACAAATTACCAGGTCTATTACCAGAATCCCAAAAGTCCTCCACATGAAAGAGTGTGACGACGCTCGAAGCATCTAGCAATCTTGTCTTCCTGCCAAAATCATACAGAGGTAATACTGCTGCAGGGCGTTGGCTCCAGCACTTGGATACCAACGAACCGAACTGCAATCAATTAAACAATTTTGACCGAATGAACGGTGCATGAGATACAGATAACGACGGAGATGTGTGGGAAAAAGGAAGGAGGGAAAATGAACACAACGACAAAGTAATAACAAGGGACACGCTCGGCCTGCGCCCATGGAAGAGGGCTGAATACATCTGATCGGATCGCCCATCCGGTCCACGTTGGGGTTGCATCTGAAGATTGAAGAGCTCCATGGCGCACGGCGCAGCCAAACATGCCCGTTTCATCACACTTTAACCCCTGAATGGGCAAGCTTGGCGTCAGATGCAGGAAAAAGCTGGGAAATGAAGCTAAACGAAATTAGAGCTGAGCTGTTGGTGTCTGCCCTATCGCAAAAAACGCGGAGTCATTCGCTGGAACAGGGGTCATGGCGTTTAGTGCCCGCCGCCATGTAATGCAGTCAGAAGTGAAAGCAAAGCCTCGTGGGTGGGAAAAGGATTTCTAATTTCCTTTTGGGATCCATATTATGATCATTTGATCCTTCGCTTCTCTTGGTCTCTTGCTTCCCTCAAGAAATTCTCTGTAAGCGAGGCGAAGTTCTGTGCGTGGCAAAGAGTGAAATTGTTTGATCATCGGATAAGGTACAGCATGGAAATATTGTGCCCAGATCGGCATATGTGCGGAGGCACGAATTGCCCCTGCTCCATTTCAGCTGGATGTGAACTATAGGTGAGGCGGTAGCCGTAATCTCAAGTCATGTTGCAAATCATGTTCAGACGCACATTTTTGCATTCTGTTCCGTACGTTCGCGGCGTTTTGTGAAAATGTTACAAGGGCAGTAGCTTGGGAGCAAAGCTTGACCGATGTTATTTCATTGCCTTTCACTCACGGAAGAATTGTGTAGACTGTGAACCAAATCTCCTTGAGCATTTCTAAACTGCTGATCAAGCCATTCTCGACGCGCCCGCCTTGTGAAGATCTTCTCGGCCTCAATCAGCCTCACAGGTTTCTTCCATCTGTTCAATGACCCTCCGCCATATCCTCCCCCTTCCCTTACCTGCTTCGCCATACTCCCAATGCCAATCTTCGATCCCTTTGGGCTTAGGCGCTAGTGATGTAGCAATCGAAGATAGTCACCATTTCCGGCCCCGTTACGTGGAACCACAACTCCACAAATTTGTCATGTTGCAACATTGACTCCACCAGAGTCGTCAATCCATACATGATGGCTTCGTATTCCGGCACAACGGTGGACTCAGGGCTTGGGCGGTAGCCGATGCGGTAGCCCGTCGAGGCAATGTACTCATAGTTGCGATCCAGGAAAGTGTAGCGGTTAGATTTGGAGGCGCGATCGAGGATGCACTCGTAGATGGTGAAGAAGACCTTGAGCTTGTTGAGGGGTTCACCGAAGTCGGTAAGGACCAGGGCGTATTGATTGTTGAAAAGTTGACTGGCGTTGGCCGGTGTGGATGGAGGTATATACAAAAGGCGATCTTGAGTATTGTTACCATTGGCAGCGGCTGTCTCGGGGGCCGAGCGTTTGGTGGTCGCGACATCCCCCCCCACCTGCGATGGCCCCTCATCGGTGTCCAGCGCTGTACTTAGGACGACTTCCGAACCGTCCGTCGTCGCATTAGATCCAGCAGCAGGGGTGATCGCATTGCCCAATGGTGGCGGCTCAAGCTGGTATATCACACCACCTATCCGACCTGTTACACCCGCAAGTATGAACTCATACCTTCCTGTGCGAAAATCTCTATCGTGGACAGTTTTGTTCGCACCTTTCCAAAGACCCCAGAGAGCATGGCAGACTAGGAATCGAGATGGGTCCGATCCAGGCGAGCGGGCAGCGCCTAGAATGAGGTTTCCTGCCTGGGGGATGTAGATGTCATGACCTGGCGCTCTAACATTGAAAGGTCTCAAGGCATAATACTTCATGAGGTTATTGGTCAGGTGCAGCATGTTGATGAGTTGAAATTGCTGGCCAGGAATGCCGAGCACTTTGTCGCTTAGTGAGAAGCCTGGTGTAAAGGGGACGCTGAGCTGAGCTGGGTTGGCATTTATCGAGGCGTTTCCATCGCTAGGTAGTGCGTTTGATAGTCCGACGAGCTGACAGGACAGCCAGCATAGGACAGCGACTGCTTGGTAGGAGATTTGTAAGAGCATTGCTACCTGGCTGCAAGATACAAAGCTAGTTTCGAAATGCTCCGCGGTCAATGAGAAGCCAATCCAGAAACGTATCGTGACATTTCGAATGCTGTTGAAAGAAAACGTTCGGAGAGTATACAACCTGTTCAGGAGTGTATGGAGTGCCGGTTGAGAAGCCTTCTGAACAACCCAAGGGATACTGAAGACTTCTTGGACAGAAGCACTGAAAACATTGCAGACAGATCTAATAACTCAGTGAGACAGGAACAGATCGTATATGCATTTACGTGTTCCAGCTGGGAGACAGCCGGGTTCAGCCAGCGCTTGCGGGGCAATTGTTCCGACCAATATACATGATCTGCACGGAGCCGCTCAAGCGACATTCGTAGAAATTGAGACATGTTGCACCAAATCTACGGAGTACTCAAGTCACTCCACCGTGGCCGAGGGGGCGAGAGACATATGTGGGGCAGGAATGAATATCGCACGGAAGCTAATTACACCGAGTATTCATTTTGAAACAAGGAAAGCATTCACCAATAGGGAAGCTGCTGCCACATGGGTACACGAGGTTCAGGTAATGCCAACTTTAAATTGGACATGCACATTGCAGAAACTGTATGAAAACACACGATCACGTCAAGGAACCATGGAATTAGCGTCGTGTCATCCAAGAGACCCTGGAGTTCACTGAACCTCACGTTCATTGAAGAACATAAGAACATTGTCGAGATTATGACGCACAAATAGGATGCCAAGGCCGCTGAGTCACTAGCGTCTGCTTATCGATACAAGTATGAGATTATCCGAGACCGGCCCCTCGGGCGGCACGCTTTTTCATTCACAATTCAATATCTCGAAATTGCAGTCTCTACGTTGTGGAAAGACCATGTTCACCGCGATACTACGTGATGTGACGATGTAAGGATCTATCCAATGCGGACAGCTATATGCGGCTGCCTGATCTTTGTCACTACATCAATTATTCAGCGCGTGATTCCCCTCGAGCGTTTGTAAGCACTTTGCTGTAGATGAGCAGGCACCAGGGAAATATATATTACCCTTGACGATTCATGGGACAATGGATTGTCATGACAGCTCTGCTTGATCTTCGATACTTTCTTCAGCCTTTTCCGTATGACAATGTCTTCACAGAATGGCACCATTGAGCTCCAGCCCATTCCACCTCCGGCAGCCGTTACCGCTACTCCAAAAGAGCAATTCCCTTTCCAGATCCAGGACGCCAATGACGATGGCCACAGACTATCGTCAGATCAAAACTCACATTCGGAAAGGGCCGTCGAGGTGGTACAGAGGTGGAATCATCCCCGCATCAACACATGGCGCCTGGCCGCCATCTTCTTCGCCTTCATTGCCTTTGGAATGAACGATGGGTCCTATGGCGCACTCCTGCCTTATGTACATGAGAACCGATCACCCCCACTCACTGTAGTCTACCCTCGTACTGACCTTGTGGATGCCTAGATACAAGATGACTACGACCTGTCCTACACTGTCGCCTCCCTCGTCTTCCTCTCACCCTTTTCCGGTTACATCCTGGCAGCTCTGATTGCGGATCGCTTGCATGTTCGCTTTGGCCGTCGTGGAATGGCAATGTTCGCCCCCATCTCCAAAGCGATATCCTATATTGTGATATCTGTCCATCCGCCATATCCAGTTGTGGTCGTCTTCCTCGCCCTCACCGGCTTTGGGAATGGCTTGCTGGACGCCTGCTGGAATGCATGGGTTGGTGTAATGGAACATCCACATCAGATCCTGGGACTGCTGCATGCATGCTACGGCGCTGGTGCCACCATCAGCCCCTCGATAGCCACTGCAATGATCATAAAATATGGGCTTGGGTGGTGGCAATTCTTTTACCTCATGACCGGCCTCATGGTGGCAGAGCTTGCCGTGTGCACCGCGACATTTTGGCAAGAGACGGGCGCCGCATACAAGGAGAAGAGCAGGAACAACACGGAAGAGAAAGGAATGACACGAAAGGCGATCAAGAACAAAGTGACGTGGATCGCCGCTGCCTTCCTGTTGGTTTACATGGGTGCTGAAGGTCATCGGCCTCCTGTTCTTCCTCCGATGCCCAGCTGACAGCATTCCATAGTATCGACCGGTGGATACGTCGTCGTCTTCATGACCCAAGTCCGCAAAGGAGAGCCTTTTCAATCTGGTATAACGGCCACCGGTTTCTGGCTAGGTCTCACAATGGGACGTATGATCCTTGGCTTCGTAACCCCAAAGATCGGTGAACGCCGCGCCGTCATCATCTATGTCATCCTCGCTCTTGGTATGGAACTATTGTTCTGGCTTGTGCCCCAATTCATCATCTCTGCCATTGCCATCGCACTCGTCGGATTCTTCATTGGACCATTCTATCCAGCTGTCATTGTGATGGCGACCAAGCTGCTACCAGTCGAGCTGCACGTAGCAAGCATCGGCTTCAGCAGTGCGTTTGGCGGTAGTGGTGCTGCCTTGTAAGTCAAGATATTCTTCGTGCTGGATGACCTCGTGACCTTGTCCATCATCATCATTACATTGACTGACTTTGGCCGTCAGGCTTCCGTTCGTGGTAGGTGCTATCGTTCAGGCCAAGGGAGTCAGCACACTGCAACCAATCATTCTCGCCTTCCTGGTGGTACTTCTGGGTATCTGGCTTCTCTTCCCCAGAGCGCCAAAACACCAGCATGAGCATTGACGGAATGGGCGACAAAGCGAACCAGAGGATATGGTGAATGTATTAGTCGCGCCGTAGACATCGTTGTCAATCGCTGTGTATATCACCACAAGCGATAGCTTGGTTCTGTATTACAGGAACGAGGACTACGATTACTAAAGACCATCAGATTGGCTAGCTGCTGTTCACAAGGCGCCCCACGAGAACAGAAATCTGTAACCTCGTTTTCATTGGCAATCGAACGGGCAGCGGCATTATATCTAAATTCTACCTGATTCGATTCCATTTCAGCCTTGGGTAAACTCTTCATTTCACGTTCAAGCGAATTTCCACCTACTTCACCACGCTCTTCCCTCACACCGGTCCCTCACACCGGTATAGTGAGGCCACTATGCCCATTACAGTGGGCTCCGTAGGCGACATCATCGCCCTGATGCAGCTTGCGGCCAGCGTCAAAAAATGCCTCGGGGCCAGTCGAGGGTCTGCGGCCGACTTTCAAGGGGTCGTGGAGCTGATGGACAACCTTCAAGAGAGCCTGCTCGGAACGCAAACGATGCTGGAGAGCATCGACGAATATAAGGGGGCTCTTGGGTCTTTCGATATCCTCGAGCAACGGAGACTTGTCCTTGCTCAAATTCATCGATGCAGAACTTGCATCTCAGAATACATGGAGCAGATGCAGAAGTACGACAAGAGCTTAAGCAAAGGAGGATCGAAGAATGCTTTGTTTGACATGTTTCGGAAGTTGCAATGGGGCACGAATGAGAAGGGTACCATGGAACGCTTTCGACAAGACGTTCACTTGCATTTGGGAATGTTGAACTTGCAGTCGGCCAATCTGAGTCGGTGAGCTTGTTTTGTTCCATCTCAAACCCAGACTCACGTCGCCCGTACGGTGGAGAGACACAGGCATGATACTATAAAGACCTATTGTCGAGAGGCCTCAGAAGAACGTCTACACATCGCCTCGACCACGGCATCGCACCTGACGGTGATCGAAAAGCGACTTGACTGCGTGGTGCCAGCCGAACAACCGATATCAATCGAGTCTTTCTCTAATAGCACTAACTTTCCGGCTTTACCCATGGATCGATTCTGGAATTGCAGAGTTGTGATTGTGCGAGATCCTATGGGAAGACCATGGCCCTTCCCAATGGGACTTGTATCGAGCTTGGGCGTACGTTCAACCAGCTGACTTTGATCTCTCACGAAGAGTACTGACGAGTTTCAGGCTATGGAACATTCTTTCAATACCTTCTTCGAAAACAGGGATACCAGGCATGAGTGGCGCCAGAGCCGGGAATACCGTCTACGCAACGTACGCCTTGGACAGAATATCAATCGCTATCAAGATTTTGATTCGTGCTCCCAGCCTGGTGAACTGTTCGATCTGTCTATCGTTGTGGTGGCAACGCTGAGCCTTCTCGTGGGTAAATCTCAATCGTCTTTGCGGCGACTTCAGCAGCAATCTTTGCTCCAAACTCTCAGAGACAGGCACCCACCCCCAATCAAGCTTCCCAACTTCTTCAAGCCAAGCAAGACCGTCCGGGCCTTTCTGATAGAGAGGAGGTCACTGGGCCCGGCAATTTATTGGCTCTATCCAAGATTCTATGACTTGCACTATACTTGCATAGAATATCGGTCAAATGGTTCAATCGACAAATCCACCTTGTTCACCATCTTCGAGTCTGGGCGGCCACAAGGGTGTTTAGAGCCGGATGGGTTTTTAGATATGGAGCTGCAACACGATGCTCAGAAGTCGATCTCTCTTTCTCCGGTGCGGGGCTGCAAAATGACGCTCGGTAGTGAATTCATCTCGTGGCAGAGCAATCATTACTCCTGGCGGGGTCGCCGATCCGTATGATGAAGCTGGAGAGAGTCATCACTCGCTGACCGTGATGGGCTCTGAAATTGGCAGAAGGAAACAGAACAAGAGAAGAAAGGCCTGTAAGACGCGCGATCGGGTCATATCTTTCCAAAGCAGAAGGCGTTGCCTTGGGACGCAACATCGCAGGTTGTCTCACAAGACCCGTTCTCTGGCTCTCAAGCAGATCCAATGATACAGATAGTCCCGCAGATGGGCACAGCAGTGCACGAATGATCGCTATTTCTGACATAGATGCCACTGAATCTATATCATGTTGAGAATTTTACTGCCAATGTAGTATAAGTATTGCAGCATCGCAAACACATATCCGACATCTGATCTTATGTATGAAACGCCAACCCCCTTCGAACAAAATCGAATTCAACGTTCGCTATCAATCTGACTCCACAAATCATTCACAATTTCTCCACCGCGCTCCACGTTCTGACTCCCAATCCAAATCTTCAATCCCTTCTTACCACGCTATTCTCCCCATCAACCATCAAAACCCCTTCCCCTCCCCCAAACTCTCCCCCCCACCATACCACAACCTCCCCTCCCTGCAAACCAACCCCTTCTCCTCCCCGACCGTCCACCCCCACTGTTCCTCATCCCCAAATTCCCGCTCCAACCCCTCATTCACCTCCTCAATGCACTTGATCAACGCCCCCACCCTCCCCGTCTCCCAAATACTTTGGTCTACGAACCGCGCAACCGTCAAATGCGCACTCGGCGCCACGTACCGACTCGTCACCTCAATCCCCGCGGAACGCGTCACGAGCTCATACACATCCCTCCGCAAATGATGATACGTATACCCTGTCCCGTCCCCCGTGGCGGCGGGGAGGAACGATAAAGCGATGGCGCTGCCATCGTAGTTGACGCGGGGTCTCACCAACGTGGCGCGGTGGGTCAGGGTTCGGTTCGTGATGGTGGGGAGGTGGGGGAGGAGATTGGCGGTGAGGCGGGGGATGGCGGCGGGGGGGAGGGAGTGTGCGATTTCGAGGACGGTGAGGTGGAGGTGGGAGGGGGGCATCATCCACAATGCTGGTTACACGAAGGGGTTTTTGTCAATAGGCTTGAAATGCATGCATGGGACGTGGAATTGTAATGCTTCTGCTGCTTGCCTTTTTTCTCCTTTCTTCATGGTTTCTTTCATGGGGAGAGAAGAAGACGGGACAGGGCGTGAGAAGGGATACACATCTAGATGCGGAAAATTGGGTGAAGAGGGGGGGGGGAGGAAAGAAAACGACGACGAGCGCTGATCAAGGAAGTAGAGAAGGATGGATGCTACTCACCCCCAAACCCTCCCTCCACCAACCTCCGCTGAATCCCCTCCACCAGCTCACGCACCCGCTCGGGCGGCCGCGCCCAGAACACCAGACAATTCCGCGGGTCCACGAAGCCCGGCTCGTTGAGGATGGAGGTGAGGACGGGATCGATGGTGAAGCCCGCGAAATCCGGTGCAAGGAGGAGGGATTTCTGAGTGGCGGTGCGGGAGAGGCGGGCGTGCGAGTAGTGGGACTGGAGACGTTCCTGTGTTGTTTTGGGGAAGGGGTGAGAGGGTTGTGAAGCAAGTGGAGAGATGCTTGGGAGGGGACAAAGTGCTGGAGGCGAAGGATTGGGTGGATGGGGTAAGAGGGCTGCTTACAGGGTCGTGTTGGCATTGTTGGAGGAGCTCATCATAGGGGTTCTTCGAAGGTTGCGGATCTGATGTGGTGGTCCTGGATTGGGCCTCCATACTCGGCGAGGATGTGAATGCTGACAGAGGTTGTCAGGAAATAATCGGACGTTCGCTAGCATAATCTTGACACAATGAAAAACATGCTCTTTTCAAGTGAAATAAAATGATGGTGTGGAGTACGTAGTCATGGCGCTTTGCATCGGGTTGATTACGTCTCTACATCCAATCCAGGACTTTGACAACACTTTGAGATGAGATTTGAATGATCTGCAATTAATCACACGAATATACTTGCACCCTGACCAAAAGAAATACCAGTAGGGAGTCGAGCCGTGAAGCGGATCTCGCACAATTCACAGTAAGGAATTTGAGCTTACCAGATTAATATAATGCCTCTGAAGTTTCTAGTAGGTTAATAGTTTCATAAGTGTAGGCAGGACGGTGATGATAAGTGTAGAGGAAGCATCGTTGTCCCTACAAACGTAAATACGGCTGCACTCCGCAGAATGATAATGTTGGACCTAGAACCCTAACCCTAGTCTATCATTGCCCAATCAATGCTCAATACCTTTTACCTCCGCAACTCATCCTTCCCTTCTACTACATCCCCCTTTTCAAACATCTTCAACCAGATACGAAAAAGCTCAGATTCCTGCTCTGCCATCGTCTTGCCCGGATCCCTCAGCCCCGCGTCAACAATCCTCCTCAGTCCTGCCCTCAGAATCTTCAGTGCAAACATCGTCCTCCAATCCTTCACACTGAACCTGAGCCGATTCCCATCAATCACAATCACTCCAGCATACATCTTGAACTCGGCATCTCCGCACAGTAAAGCGATTGCTATCTCTTCAACCGCACTCGTCTCGTGTGCGTTGTAGAACTTGCCACCACCACTGCTTGCGGATTGCATGATGTGGTAAAAGGAGAGGTATTTGATCTGCTCCTTGGAGTCCAAGGGGCGTTTGTTGACTGATGATGGGTGGAGGGAGATGATTTGGTTATTGGCGATGCTGCGCCAGCCTTTGCCTTCGCGCTTGAGAATCTTGGGGTAGAAAGCCATGGCAATCACGGAACTCGTGATAAGGTCGTTATTGCTATTGGTACTGTAGTGGTCAAGGATGGGCACGAAGGTGCGGCGAGAGCTATATGAATGATGCGAGCGCGCACGACGGTTCAGCGCTGATTGCTCCTCGGCGTTCAAGGTCACAAATCCCGAGTCAACGAGGGAGGTCATCAATTGGCCTTTCAGATCTTCAATATTGAGCAGTGTAGGAATACTTAGGCAATTCTTGCGACAGAACTGCTGCTCGGAGGCTCCCGTTGTATTGCAGACTCTGCGCCAGGCTGCATAGGCGTTGTAGATAGTTAACAGGTCGGAGTTGCCCTTTTTGAAGAACAGTCGCGCCTGATCAGCCTGATTCCGAGACGCAATCGTCGTCAGGAACGGAGATTTGGATGACAAGATCGCGGCAATACTCAGAGCAACATCCAGACACCCGAATATCGAACCAA
This sequence comes from Ramalina intermedia, assembly GCA_003073195.1. Classification (NCBI taxonomy): domain Eukaryota; kingdom Fungi; phylum Ascomycota; class Lecanoromycetes; order Lecanorales; family Ramalinaceae; genus Ramalina; species Ramalina intermedia. The sequence goes on from PEKF01000023.1 coordinate 147,395, forward strand.
GCAGAAGAAGCTTGCCAAGGAAGACATCCAACGGCAGGCGGGCCAGCTGTCTGCCCAGAATGGTGAGCTCTTGGAGAGATGTCAATGCCTTCACATCTTGTAAAGCATCGATCGCTCGCCTCACGTTCTTCGCTGAAGGAGGATCTAAGGCTTCTGAGAGCGTCTCCTCAATGCCCCCTAGCTTGCAGATCTTGACTCGAAGAACGAGATCTTGTAATGACAAGCGTAGCATCTCAGGCACCTGCTCCTTCGGCATTCGGTCAAACCGGCTCTGAGAGTATAGGTGAAAGCACAGTCCTCTCTGAACACGACCGGCCCGCCCTCGTCTTTGCATGGCATTAGCTTGGGCAATAAAGACTTCAACCAGGCGCGAAAGCTGTCTGCGCTCGTCAAATCGCATCTCCTTGTGCTTGCCGGTATCAATGACACAGGTGATGTCTGGGATCGTGATCCCTGTCTCTGCGATGTTGGTAGCTAGTACAATTTTGCGCACGCCTGGTGGAGGAACGAGGAAGGCTCGCTCTTGGTCCTCTGTTGCTATTGTCGAGTGCAGAGCAAATACTTCGCACTGCTTCGAGAAAGCTCGCTGGCTCAAAAGCATATCATTGAGGCGGCGGATCTCAGCGATGCCAGGTAAGAAAATTAACGTCGCTTTGCCGTATTCCTTGTACGAGCCCGAATGAATCTGCTGCATCAATTGCACAATCAGCTCATAAGGAACACGATATTCATTGATCTTTTTCATCGTTTCACGAGTCTTGGGAGTATAGCTGTTTAAGTCTCCAAGTCTCTTTGCGTCGTTTTCCGTCATGACTTCCTCATCTTGGTCCACATCGTCCATTTCCACGGCTTCTCCACCAGCCTCACTCAGCCTGAAGTTGGTGAGTTCGACAGCATCCTCAAGAAATCTGGCCTCAACGGGGAACGTGCGACCTGGTACCTCAAAGATTGGGGCTTGGCCAAGGTAGTGCGAGAATTTCTGAGCATCCACTGTGGCGGACATCAAGACGACTTTGAGCGACGGCCGGCGCACGAGAAGTTTGCGAAGGATGATGAGCAAGAAGTCACTGTCAATGGAGCCTGGTACATGTCAGCATCAAACACGATACACGTACACCTGGAGATCGACAGACGTTCATGAACCTCATCAAGGAGGAGATGCGTGATACCGTCAAGCGTCTGGGACCCTTCAAGCATACGCATGACAATACCAGTTGTGGCGTAGACCAGCCGTGTTTGCGCAGTCACTTGGCTTTCCAGTCGAATGGCAAAGCCAATCAGGGATCTCGTTGTCCCAACGTCGGTCTTTCTCTCACCCAATTCCTCGCTAACACGGCGCGCCAGCGAAATCGCAGAGATTCTTCTGGGCTCGGTACAATAAATCTTGCAAGGTCGGCCTTGCGAGAGCTCATGTTCGAGGATAAAAGTAGGTACTTGGGTACTTTTGCCGCAGCCTGTAGCGCCGCAAACTATCACCACCTGATGATCCTCGATGGCTCCAAGGATCGAGCCCCGATATCGCCAGATGGGTAGCGTCATCCTTGAAACCAACATCTTCTGATAATTCGAGGAGGATTGCTTTTGAGCCCAAAGAGCTTTGAGCATATCCGGTGGACTCTCGTCCTTTGTCGTAGCGATGTGTATCCTGGACGGAGCGTCGGACTTACTTTTGGCTAGTCTAGAATTGCCTTCTGTAAGTACATCGATTTCGTCTGGTGTCTTTTCAATGAGACCACGTATACTCTTGATCACCTCACGGTCTGAAGCATCAGCCCTAGCCTTGTTTTGCAGGACCATATCGCTCCATAAATTCCTCCAGACAGACGGGAGTCGCAGATGTGCCTTTTCCTCCTTCGGTGATGCAAAGAACACCAAGAACATTGCCACGGTACAGATATAGGCTTCTGACTGAGAGGTCTCCGAACATGCTATGGTGGACATTTCTAACCTCAATCGCGAGGATGATTTACTTTTGATGACGACGGAGCTGTAAGGTGAGAGCGTGCATGGTTCTTGCGGCTTCGACCATCTAATCTTCACGGAGTGTCGGTATGAGAACGAGGTTTTTGATATCAGTTGGACCATGATTTTGGACGAAGGATCTCTGTTGCATGCTCAATTTATAGTCAGTCTGACATGAAGAATGTCTACTCACCTTGCTCTACAGGCTTCTTCGAACACTCTTCTCGGCCCAATCCCTGTCCACTTACCAAAGTCAACGATTCGGACGATAGGTTCTCGAACATCAGCTACGGAGGTCGTGCCATCAATAGCCCCAGCCTGTTGGTCTGTCATTGCCGGGAGTGCACCAAAGAGATCCCCAATCATGAGCTCGTCCTCTGAGCCTGATTCATCCTGCTGGGCAAGACTGGAGTTCTTGATGTCCGGCTTTTCAGGTGGCGATTGCCGATTGAGGCGCCTCCTCTCAGCAGATTCTCTATGCAACACAATTTCCTCAGATTGCCACAGCATGTCTGCGCTTGTATTATCGAATAGTATGTCGGAAGCAATTTGGCTTATTTGGGACTGGATATGAGCGACTTTACGTCCCCTCTTTGTAGACTGCGGCAAGGTTTGTGACTTTCCTATACGACGTTTCTCAGTCCCCCCGCTTGGGGCCAGATCGGTTGGTGCTAGATGGTACAGCCGCGTGCGAAGCTTCAAATACCTCTCAAGCATCTGTTCAGGCTCGACGTCGCTGTCGAGATCACTGAGCTGATCATCTGTTTCCAAATCACCCCCTGAAGGCTCAGACGCTGCTTCTGAAATTTGGGTCGGCTCAGCGGGGGTAAAAGGAGTCGACACGCTCTGTGAATCTGAAGGTTTCTTAACTTAGGACCAATATATGATTAGGATCACCGACCTAGCGTATCTGTATCAGAAGATATATCATTCTCGATGGTCCTTGAATCGGTGCCAAGAACATCATAGTCGGTGCTGTCTGCCTCTACAAGTGTAGAGGCAAGCGAGTTAAGGCATTCTTCTAGACCCCATAAGCCATCCTTCACTCCACGTGGTGATGAGACGCCGCATGTTCTCTGTTGTCTTAACAAGAGTTGGATTGCCCCAGTACATTGCTCGTCAGAAAATCCCAAAGCAGGCAGCACGAGTTCGAGCCTCCATAGATGCATTTGCATGTCTTCATCGGAGTGCGAGGAGATTTTGGACGTGGCTTGAACGGATGCATCCTGGGAAAGATGATTCGTGGATTTGTTGGCATAGTCATACACTTGCTGTACAATTTCTGGAGGCAGCCAATGGAATGTACTCAGAGCATCGACCTGACTGCGCAACAAGCGTTTCTCAGTCCTTATCCTAGAGACTTGCCGTGCGGCTTCTCTCTTTGATTTGTCCCCATGCTTTTCAATGAAAGCCTGCAAATCGGACTCCTCAAGATGGGCCTCTAGCTCTTCGGGGCTCAGCTCTTGCAATGACTTACTGTTGTCGGATGCTGCAACCTCTGTAAGTTGCTCTGCTTTGGATTCGCGGAGCTCTGACTTCTGCTGAGATTTTGCACCATCTTTAGGAATTTCAGCGTTGGCTTCAGGCTCCTCCGATGGCTTTTGCTTGGAAGCAATAGACGTGGTCGCAAATCCGCGCGCTGGATTTGCTGCAGGCTTCTTCTTTTTCTTATTTGGAGCCATATCGGCGGCCCACGTGTCTCGTACGTGTCTCGTGCGTGGTGGATGGCCTACGCACTACTAGGGGAGAAAGCACCAATCGGTATTGGTTGTGTTGATTGAGATTGCTCGCCCGGATATACGCCGGAAATACGATGCATGACTCATGCAACGTCATATGGATAGGGTTATGAAAGATCACAGCCCTAGTAGAATCTCAAGACATGAGTAAGAGCAGCTTCAACATTGGGCGACCTGCTCTTTTGCTGGGTCGTAAGCTTTACAAGCTTCTACTCCACGGTGATCAGCGAAGAGCGTCGAATGATGGCAGACGCGGAGCTCGATCATATTTCTGAGGCCTTAGAGCTGAGCTCCACGAAAAGGCGTCTTGCAGGCTTGCGGAGTCTGCAGGAATTGTTATCACAGCAAGGTTCGAGGCTCTTTCTCATGAAACAGATCTCCTTGATCTGATTCGAGCCTAGATGTACCACAGAGAGTCTATGATGCGTCAATCAGTTACCTCTTCAACACCTATCCCTACTACATCGACCGTCCGTCACGGAAAGCAGTTGAAGACATTCTGAAAGAAGACCGCTTGTACCCCCCTCACACGTCTGCTTTGGTCACTCAATATGAGAAGGAATGCTCGAAGCAAGGACTCGCACAAAGTAATGCCTTGGTCCTAGTAAGATGGGGATCTGTGATGCTGGAGCATTGCAGCGATAGCTCTAATGCTTTCGAGAGTTACGGCTTGAAGGTCGTCCAAGCGTGCGCAGCAAGCCTCGAGATATGTTTGAGAAGAGGTCCAAGCAATAGGAAGAGCGTACAGGTGCATGCAGTCGGAAGATTGCGAAAAGCCCTGCGTCTGTGCACGCTTCCTGGAGGTCGTTCAAATGTACCCGCCATCGTCGAGTGTTTGACGAGTGGCTCCCAGAAGCTCGGCATGAAGGCTGCGCCGATACTCGGCGTGATATCCATTGCATGCGTCACAGATTCGGCAGCCCTCGATCCTTGCAAGCCCCAGATGTTTGCATTCTATAATCGCGAAATTCTTGGCTCCCGTTCCCCAGTGCCAGATCATATTTCCGTTGGCTTCAACCCCTTTTTTGAAAGCTTCGTTACTCTAGACGATTTGAAGCAGGAAATTATCCCGGTTTTAGAAAAGACCCTCTTACGGGCCCCCGAAGTGGTCCTCCACGGTCCCATGACAGCGTTGATTGAAGCGCTACCACCATCTGTCGATCTCGCCAGTGTAGTAGCAGACCAGCTTCTGAAGCCTCTGACTGCCAATACTCGCTCACAGAATGAGCCAATCCGCACCGGTGCTTTATCAGCCTACGAGGTACTGGCGGCTCACAGCCACAGCGAGGAGGGTGTTGAGAAAATCTGTCAGCAACTGCTCAATCTGCTGCCGCAATGCAAAGCACCTTTGGAACGCCAACATGTTTCACAAATGCTCAAAGCCACTCCATTCCTATCAGGCAATTCGGCCGCTATCTGCGACACGCTGTCAAAAACTATTAGTAAGGAGAGCAACGAAGGTGCTCTGGGCGCCGAGGTCACTGCCCTCTTCAAAAGCTTACGCCTCGCTGCTGGGTCGTTTGAGGTCAATGCAGGCGTCATACAAATAGTGGTGAAAGGTACTAAGGACAAGAAGTCGAGTATCCAACGGATTTGGACGCACGAGATTGGCAATTTTCTTTGGTGGTACCTGAACGACTACAGCGGCCCGAAAGAGGTCTTCGACAAGCTTCTGGAATCTATTGTAGACTGCTTGTTGACCATATCTGAGGACGTTCTACAAAATCCATTGGCGGCTGTTCAAAATGGGCTCATACTTGTGGCTTATGTGACCTCAGCGCTATGGCCGAAGCTTCTGCACTCGGACAACAAAGCATTGGTGAAGTTGTTACAGAAGCATGAATCACCCATTTCTCGAGCGCTTCAAACCGACAGTCAACCGTCCTTCCTTTTCAATCACAAAATCTACTCCCGCGTGGACCCTCAAGATATGTCTTGGCTGATCCGTGGTTTGGCTGCGTGTTCTGAACAGCTCTCTGGCTCCTCTTTCGACGTAAGCGTAGCCTGGGGCCAGGCTCTCATTTTCACAATCACCACCGCTAGCTTGCCCTCAAGCACGCGGACTGCGGCAGTGGACAATCTGCGCTCCCTTTATGATAAACAGCGTGGACTTGTCTCGGAAATCATCATAGAGGCCCTCTGGAAGTGGCATAATGATGTTGTCACCAGCAAGAAAGATACTCCCGCAATGACGGCTAAATCAGGGACTGCGAGACTTGTTCACGTACTCCGATCTATATGTCCTCCAGTCAGCTCATCGTTAATAACAAACGGTGATGTGGATCACACGCAGCCACAAAAACAGCTAATAGACATGCTTGTCCTTTGCCGTCCGGAGGTCATACCAGGTGCCAACTGGATAGAGCTCTGCTTGAAGATGGGTGAAGATCCTGGAATGATTGCAAAAACGAGGGCTCCGGCATGCTTGGCTCGTATCGAGAGTCTAATGAGCGCTCAGGATGTAGATCCTGTCCAAGCGGTGATTCATGCCGCTTCTTGTAATGCTGCTGCAGAGCTCGCGTTTGTGAGTCCAGAAGTCATTGCACCGTTGCTCGTAGACCGCATACGAAAGGATCTGTCTCCTGACCAGCTTCAAAAATACGAGCCAACGGACATTGCGATTGCTCGCACGCCAGAAGGCACAGCATTTGTGGACGTACTGTCAACTCAAGCTCAAAAGAATGTAATAAGCAAGAACTCGCCAGACTACGAGATAGCTAAATGGGAGGAAGAAACCCGAAGTCAGCTCGCCAAAAAGAGTGGAAAAGAGAGGAAGCTCACCGCAGACGAGAAGGCGAAAGTCAATGTACAATTGCTCAAAGAGGCTGCGATTAGGAAAGAAATACAAAAGACTGAAGCCAAACTGAAGAATGGAGCTGGTCTCATCCGTGCGCTTGCTTCTGGTGCGCCAGTCGAGCCGAGATTCTGGTTAGGATGCTCCGTGAATTCGCTCTTGGAGGCCATTCGCGCTGGCGCAGGAAGACTCGTGGGTGATGCTGCAGACGCTGCATTTCTCTCGTGCTCCCTATTGGTCACTCCGCGACTTGGTGTGCAGCGTCAATTTGCCGGAATTGCCATTCTTCGTGCTCTAGGGTCAACCACGATCCCCGAAGAGATGCTCCAAGAGCCTTTAGCAGATCTGACCACGCGAATCCTATATCGTCTCCATTTCGTTGGGGGCCAGCGGCCTCTTGATGTGGTGTCTCTCACGTACATATTGCCATTCATACTGGCGATCCTACGCGAGGGTAGCTTGGGAGATTGCGACTCGGATACTGCAGACGAGCAACTCACATTGGCGCTAGAGATTGTTGAGTTTCATACGAATGAGTTCGCAGATATCACTCTGCCAAGAGCAAAAATGCTGGGGACTCTCGTTCAGTGTATGCAGCAATTCAAACAGCACTACAAGATACTCAAGGATTGTCTCATGGGCATTTGTGCAGCTATCGCGCCATCGATTAGCGAAGACGAAACCAATATACTTCTCGATGGCTCGCTTGTGCCAGAGCATGGCGTTCGCAATGCAGTCTTACAGGCGATAAGGGACCATGCCGACCTTACAGATCTGGATTTCTGCGCGCAGATATGGCTTGCAAGCCACGACGATCAAGAAGAAAATGCGCAGCTGGGACACAGGATATGGGAGGAGAATGCGCTCGATGTTGAAACGTCCAACAGCTTTCAGCTCCTGCCTTACTTAGCGTCTACTGACCGATCCTTACGGAGCTCAGCTTCTCGCGCCTTGGCCGAGTGCATTGGTGACGACAAAGCAGCTTTTGATCAATGTCTTCACCAATTAGAAGATCAGTACCGAGAGCTTGCAAAGCCGAGAGTCCCTGAAAAAGATGCATACGGCATGCCGAAGAAGACGAGTGTAGTCGATCCATGGCAGGCAAGGAGCGGTATTGCAATGGCTTTTCGAGAAATGGCCACCTCGTTTGATGAGTCAGAACTGGTGGCCTTCGTTGATTTTCTTGTGAAAGAAAGTGCTGTCGGTGATCGTAGTGCGATTGTCAGGGATCAAATGATTGACAGCGCAACGACGATCATTGGTCTGCACGGCGCTGCGAAGCTAGAGGATCTGATGCGAAATTTCGAGACTGCCCTCGAGCGGTCGAGCAAAGATTCAGACGTTGCTGACGCCGTCAGTGAAGCTATTGTCATCTTGTATGGCTCACTTGCCCGTCATCTCCCTCAGGATGACGATCGAATCCCTCAAGTCGTACAAAGGCTGCTAGCGACCCTTTCGACACCGTCAGAGACTGTGCAATATGCCGTTGCAGGTTGTCTTCCACCTTTGATCGTGATCTCGAGCAAGAAGACATCAGACTACATCCAGATAGCGATGGCAGAATTGCAACAGTCCAAGAAATTTGCCGCCAGGCGAGGTGCTGCCTATGGACTTGCGGGTATTATCAGAGGCAAAGGTGTCTCTGCACTTAGAGAGTTCCGGGTGCTGTCCTCATTAAGAGCGGCGATTGAGAACAAGAAAGACATCAACCAGCGTCAAGGCGCCCTCTTTGCTTATGAACTGCTAGCACTACTTCTCGGACAGAATTTTGAGCCCTATATTATCCAGCTGGTGCCTCAACTCCTCGGGAGCTTTGGTGACGCAAGCGCTGATGTGCGTGAGGCTTGTCTTGACGCTTCCAAGACTTGCTTCTCTAATCTCAGCTCCTATGGTGTGAAGATCATCTTGCCCACATTGCTAGATGGCCTTGACGAGTCTGCTTGGAGAAGCAAGAAGGGAGCGTGCGACTTGCTTGGTGCGATGGCATATTTAGATCCCCAGCAACTTGCGATCAGCTTACCTGACATCATACCGCCATTGACAAACGTGTTGAATGACAGCCACAAGGAAGTCAGAGCTGCAGCAAACCGCAGTCTTCAGCGCTTTGGCGAAGTGATCAGCAATCCAGAAGTGAAAGGTCTTGTCGGCATCCTTTTAAAGTCACTCAGCGATCCAACGAAGTATACAGACGAGGCGCTTGATGCCCTGATCAAAGTCTCGTTCGTACATTACCTGGACTCACCGTCCCTTGCTTTGATTGTTCGAATCCTACAAAGAGGCTTGAGTGATCGATCCGCCACCAAGAGGAAGTCTGCCCAGATTATCGGTAGCTTAGCGCATCTGACGGAAAGGAAAGACGTAGTCTCTCATCTCCCAATCCTCGTGGCGGGTCTGAGAGAGGCCATCGTGGACCCAGTACCGGCAACGAGAGCAACAGCCTCCAAAGCTCTAGGGTCTCTTGTAGAGAAACTTGGCGAGGATGCTCTGCCCGATCTCATACCGACCTTGATGGCAACACTCAAGTCTGATACAGGAGCTGGTGATAGACTTGGCTCTGCACAGGCGCTGAGTGAAGTCCTCGCTGGCTTGGGCACAAGCAGGCTCGAGGAAACACTACCAACAATCCTGCAAAATGTTGCGAGCGCGAAAGCGAACGTACGAGAAGGCTTCATGTCACTCTTCATCTATCTACCTGCTTGCTTTGGTAACAGCTTTGCCAGTTATCTCAGCAAAGTGATCCCGCCTATACTCTCTGGACTCGCAGATGAGGTTGAATCTATTCGAGAGACTTCTCTTCGCGCAGGCCGGCTGTTGGTCAAAAACTTTGCGACTCGTGCGATCGACCTGCTTCTGCCGGAGCTTGATCGTGGTCTGGCAGACAACAATTATCGCATTCGACTCAGCTCGGTGGAGTTGGTGGGCGACTTGCTTTTCAATCTGACTGGTATCAGTGGCAAAGCCGAAGAGGATGAAGTCGAAGACAATGCGACCGAAGCAGGCCAATCTTTGCTTGATGTTCTCGGAGAAGAGAAGCGGAATAAGGTCCTCTCTTCTCTCTACATCTGCCGTTGTGACACGTCAGGCTTGGTCAGGACAGCAGCTATCAATGTCTGGAAGGCGTTGGTGGCTACTCCTCGCACACTAAAGGAGCTTGTCCCCACATTGACGCAGCTCATCATCCGGCGACTCGCCAGCTCTAACATGGAACAAAAGGTCATAGCCGGCAATGCTCTTGGGGAACTGATCCGTAAGGCGGGTGAAGGCGTCCTTGCAAGTCTTTTGCCTTCGCTAGAAGAGGGTCTGCAAACTTCCACTGATGCAGACCAAAGGCAAGGCATCTGTATTGCTCTGCGGGAGATTACTTCTTCTGCATCACAGGAGACTCTGGAGGACTATGAGAAGACTCTAATCTCCGTCGTCAGAGTTGCACTTGTCGATGCTGATAGCGAGGTACGGGAGGCCGCGGCAGAGGCATTTGACTCGTTGCAGCAAAGTCTTGGTAAGAAGGCTGTCGACCAAGTATTGCCGTACCTGCTCAACCTTCTGCGTTCGGAAGAGGGGGCGAGCACAGCTCTGTCTGCTCTTCTCACGCTCTTGACCGATAACACGCGGTCAAATATCATCTTACCGAACTTGATACCAACCCTACTGGTCTCACCGATCAGCTCGTTCAATGCAAAGGCCATCGCATCCCTTGCGCAAGTGGCCGGCTCCGCAATGAATCGACGGCTCTCGAACATCATCAATGCGCTCATGGACAATATAGTGGCGTGCAGGGACGAGGATCTTTGCGGCATACTAGAGGAAGCTCTTGACACCATTCTACTATCTGTAGACGAGTTCGATGGGCTCAACACTATGATGAGCGTCATGCTGGGTCTGCTCAAGCACCAGGACCACAACAAGCGTGCTATGGCTGGTGCCCGCTTGAGCCATTTCTTTGCGAAAGCAGAAGTTGACTTTTCCCGCTATTACCAGGATCTGATTCGGGTACTTCTCATTTCTTTTGACGACTCTGATCAGGATGTCGTCAAGGCCGCATGGTCTGCTCTGTCCGAGCTGACCAAGCGCTTGAAGAAAGAAGAAATGGAGTCTCTAGTCTTCTCTACGAGGCAGGTATTACAACAGGTTGGGGTGGCAGGGGCCAATCTGCCGGGTTTCCTCCTCCCCAAAGGCATCAATGCTGTCTTACCCATCTTCCTGCAAGGGTTGATGAATGGAACTGCTGAACAGAGAACGAATGCCGCCCTGGCTATCTCGGACATCATTGACAGGTCAAGTCCGGACTCACTCAAACCGTCTGTCACCCAAATCACTGGACCTCTGATTCGTGTCGTCTCCGAGCGCTCTGTTGACGTGAAATCGGCTATCCTGCTCACACTCAATAATCTGCTTGAGAAGATTCCTACATTTCTGAAACCTTTTCTCCCCCAACTTCAGCGCACTTTCGCAAAATGCCTAGCAGATCCCTCTAGCGAGATACTTCGCTCGCGAGCTGCGAAGGCCCTTGGAACCTTGATCACGCTGACCCCACGTGTTGATCCCCTTATCACTGAGCTCGTTACGGGCTCCAGAACTCCTGACATCGGTGTACAGACTGCCATGCTCAAAGCTCTCTTCGAAGTGGTCAGCAAAGCTGGTTCGCACATGAGCGATGCATCCCGCACTTCGATCCTTGGTCTCATTGATAGTGACATTAGCAGCGCCCCCGAGTCCTTCGACACCACAACTCTCATCACCCACGCCCGCCTCTTCGGCGCCCTCATCAAATCCTACCCATCTACGGCATCTCCTAGCTCGCTGATCAAGTCTCGCGCCCTCTCTGCCACACACATGACCGCACTCTCAATCCTGAACCTCAACGCCGTCCTCCTCGATGCTCCTACCACCCTCACCGACTCCTTCGCTACAGAAACCCCCGCCCTCATCGCCCACGGCATCACCAATGCCAAAACCCCCTTCATCGCAGATCAGTGCGTCCTCGCTGCAGGCAAATACCTGCTCACGCCTTCACACTCCCCTTCCCACACAGACGGCATCATCACCGCCCTGGCCACCGTCATCAACCCCGGCAGCCCCGTCGACACCCGCCGCCTCGCCCTCGTCGTCATTCGCACCGTCAGCCGCACCTCACCTTCCCTCACATCCTCCAACCTGGGTATCCTTGCACCACCCATCTTCGCCAGCGTGAGAGACGCCGTCATACCCGTTAAACTGGCGGCGGAAGCAGCATTCCTCAGCATCTTCCAAGTCGTGGAAAGGGAGGGCGAGGTATTTGATCAGTACATGAAAGAGGAGGGCGCCGCGTTGCCGGCGGCGCAGAAGCGGAGTATGGGCGATTACTTCAAGAGGGTGGCGTTAAGGTTGGGGGTCCAGGCCAGGGAACGGAAGGAGGCGGAGGGTGGAGCTGGAGGGTTGGGGTTGAGTATGGATGAGAGGGAGGATGAGAGGGAAGTGTGGAGTGTTGGGAAGGTGGAGCTGGGGGATGGGGTATTTGGGATCGGGGGAGGGGAGGGGTAGTATGTTGAAAAGGCCGCTCTAGTCTGTGAGGTCTGTGAACAGGATGTGAAAAGCTTTTTTTTGTAATAGGATGGCCAATTACAGAGCAGCAGCTTACGACCCCGAACGTATGTATTTATGAATATGATTTATCATTTTCTCAACATATTAAACCCATGGCCATACTTGGTGTAATGCATCTAGAGCAGTAGCTCTCAATAACGTATATCCTTTCCAGAATTTGGCCAACCATTTCCCCCAAAATTCAGTAATTTGATACCAAGATTTAAGTTATGTCTCTAGGGTTCAAAGCATATTATCCTCGGAAATCCGGAGTATCCAACGAGATACAACACTTGTATTAATTCTACAAATAAAGAATAATGGTTCGAGAACCTCTCTACATCCTTTTCAAAATGTCTCAATCAATACCACCATCCAATACCCACAGTACCAATCAATCCACACCAATTTTTCCCCTAAGAGCAGTATTTTTCACCCCTCCAGCAAACACAAAATTGTACAATCCTGAAGGTACAAGTCTGCTTACGCCAGCTGACTGTACTACCTACCCCATACCGCGTAGGTCACCTCTATATACCCATGGTCAGTGAGCTACCAGTAAGCTTGTATCAACTGATTCCAACTGACGGCCCTCATGTCTTCCTGCAGGATCCCATAAAAACACACGCATCCCACGGCTGACAAAGCGCCATCTCTTCTACACTGCCGGTCGTGGGGCCCAGCGGGCTCTCTACGTGAATGTGTGTGCTCCGCCTCGAATTCAGGCAATTCCCTAATATGCGTCTGTGCAAACCTTCAAAGAAGTCATTGAGCATCATCACCACAAACCCCCCGGAGAAGATTTCAAGCCATCAAAAAATGTCGGTGCGCCAACGCCATCCTCGGACTGCGTGCAATCGTATCCCGGGGTTGCGAAATTCTCAACGAGCCCACGGATGGGAATGTTTCCAAAAGTATTCTGAGAGATGAACCGGTGTAGGCCGCGAGATACCCGCGGCCATCGTCCTACCCCGAACGGAGACGAACATAGAGAAGATCGTGCAATGGGGCGTGGGATCCGGCATCCTGTTTTTAACCAAAGGCGCCGGTGGTAGCGAATGGTCGACCATTGGTGACAGTGGGTTCATGATTTGATCTGCAACGCTACTCTGCTGTTGCCGTTGATGGGAAGGCTCGGACCGCCACGATCAGGGGGGGATCACGCAGAAGGAGGTTGCTGTGGCGCTTGCGGACGAGCGGCTGTTCACTGGTAGATTCTCCATACGCTGTCCAAGGCTCCCTTATTCATTCTTTTCGCAGCATTCGGCAACGGGAACATCGTAGGAGTGACAGGCTACGCACTCGGCAGAGGCTCCGCCATCACCAATTCCATCACGGGGTTCGGATCCGATCCGATCATCTCGGCTCGGCTCATCACAGCAAAAGCGGAGCTCGTGGAGGTCACGCAGGAGCAGCAGCCGGAGCTTCTTTGGGCCATCCGCGGGGCCGGTCATTTCTTCGGGGTCGTCACGGAGCTCGTCATCAGAGCCTACCCTTTCTCTCTATTGGGGACTGAAGACGGCACCATCTGGAGCGGTGTATTCGTCTTCCCTCTCGATCGCGCCAAGGAGGTGGCGGAGGTGATGGATACCCTCGTGGCGGACAGCCGCTACGGGACTTCGGGACTTTTGATGATCGCGGCACCACCACCGGCTAAGGGAGAATCCCTCGTTATTGCTGCGAGGCATATTGGAGATCCGGCAAAGGCGAAAGAGGCATACCGACCCCTCTACGATCTCAAGCCGCTGGTCGCAAATGGCGCGCAGGTACCCATTCAGAACGCCAGCGACGGGCGGGAAGCGTTCACGTCCAATGGATTGTTCAAACGGTCTGGTATTGTGGGTCTCCGCCGCTTTGATATCGATCGATTCATGAAGACGGTGGAGGTGTGGCGACAGCTGGTGGACGAATGTCCGGATGCTTTGAGCACGTCGTTCAATTTCCAGTGGGACTCGCGACCGGTCAGGACTCCGGACTTTAATTCGGCGATGTGTTTGCACGATATTCGATATTGGCAGTAAGTCTTTCCAAACTCTGGCAGCAATGTGTCCCTCTCCCGTCGTCTTGGGACTTACGCGTTTTTGCCGTACAGGAATAACTTCATCTGGCACACTAACCCCCAGAACCGCGGCAAAGTTGACGAGTACAACGAGCGTTGTATCAACATAGCGCGCGGCCCGGATGTGGCTGAATGGGCCGACTATCAGAATGGAACGAGCAGTGGTCCGATCGAGCGGCGTTTCAGGGGTAAAGACAGGCTCGCCCGGTTGCAACGTCTGAAGAAGGAATGGGATCCTACTGGTGTGTTCACAACCCAGCTACTTGAGTAAGAAACAGGGTGTACAGCTCCTCCCAAAGTCTTGCATTCTAGCACCTCGCAAAACCAAGGGTCTCGCTTCCGTAATGAAGTAAGCCCGTATTGGCTTCGTCGCCTTTTCGATGGCTTTGGTTGCCTTCTACATGCCTGCACAATGCTTGCGAGAATCTGACGAGGAAAGATTCTCAAGCGATGCTCCCAAGTCTTGAACCTCCTTTGGGAGTGTCAGCGCTGTCATGACACCCAATCATACTATACTGATCTTGATCCAGCATCGAGAGCGAGCGGATGGATACTATACCGCGGTACCCGGCCACCTGTTCACCACAGCACCTATCACCTATCTCACACCATCCTGTGCAATCAGGGTCTTGCGAGTTACAGCCTTTTTGAAGTGACGCTTGCAATGCCTCATTAAAGTGTATCAGTTTGCTCCGACTTTGGGGCCTACCACAGTCTAAAGTTTCGCTCGCTGCACGGAAACCACCCATTGGGCTTATGTATCGTGCCTGCGCCTCGGATTAATCATCACGATTGAGATAACGTCACCGAGAGTTTTCGTAGTGAGACCAATACAATGTACAGAAAGAATCGGCATGTCCGAAGAGATCACTCCTGGGGGGCATAGTGTTACTTTACAAGCAGAGGTCCTGAAGGCTATACAACGCGAACTGTGTTCAAGCGTTTCGGGCGCAGTGGCAAACTTGTGAATATCTCTTGCGAGGTAGTGGTTTTAGGCTTTTTAGCCGTTACTGACATTACTTCGAGGTACTATAGGGCTGCAAGCGCGATTCAATGGCCGTTGTAAATGGCAAAGGCCTGCGTGTGGTTGACATCTCTGGATTCCCCTTCTTCGCCCCTGTTCATCCTTAATTAAGGTCTATGACTTAATCATAAGCAAAACTCACCTGCTACCAGCGGTTTGCTCTAATTCCTCAGATAGCAGATAAGTTGCTCAGGTAAAAGTTGATCGTTGCGTAATGTGATAACACTCTAGCACAAGCCAGTAGCGGCCACTTCATCGCTCATACCTAATGATCTTCGACTCTCTCTCTCCAAAAAGAAATAAAAATTTACAGACATTATACTTCCCCTGAACCGCTCACGACCAACCCACCTCAATCTCGGACTCACAGTCAAAGCACTCTCGAATCGCTTCGGCATCTCCAGCCCCGCGTGCTGTGATGCCATCAATCTGTATGTCACTTATACCCAAGATGATGTTTGAAAATTTTCGATGGAAGATGGAAGCCAAAAGGCTCAGTGACATGTTCCCCCCCATACGAATCGTATCATATATGACGAAACAAAGATACTCAGCAACATGATCACGTAGCCATCGCTTCAGTACATCGAAGTCCCGGGTGGTTTTTGGTATCGATTTCCCATCGCTTGTGGATCGGCGGCGACCAATGACAACCTGCATGGAATAGGCAGCCAGGAAGCAAACCATGCGACATGGTATCTTTCGATGGGAAACCGCCTGTATACCGAAGATCGGTCAGTCTTCGTCACCGCATCGGCGAAGCCCCCGAGTGCAGACGATCAGGGGATATTGACGGGCTTACCGAGCATATCGTCAGCGCCCCACTCATTTAAGCGAGGTGTATGAGGGAATCGTGTGTGAACACCAAAGGCTTGGTCGCTTTCCCAGAATCTTTGCTATAAGCTAATTCTGTGGCCTGTTCGTCTCTCTGTACTTTCGAAATAAGCCATTGGGAACGGGTTGACGATGTTTTCTCAAACACCAGCCCTGATTTTTGAAGGAGATACAGATTTCCAAACCCTGTCACCTCCTCGCATCCTCATCATCGGCGCCGGGATCAGCGGTCTGGTACTGGCTCAAGGCCTACAGCGCAATAGGGTGGACTATGCAGTATGCGAACGAGATGCCTTCCTAGATTCCCGTCTCCAGGGTTATCGCATCAAGATCGGTGGGCAGATGGAAGAACGCCTCCGGGCTCTGCTCCTCGATGAGAAGCGTGCCATGATTTCGAAAAGACATGCGCCACGACGGTGCTGGGAGAGACGGATGTGAATGCGCCGGGTGGTAACCATACTGGCGTCCCGCAAAGGGTTCGTGTCCGAGGGAGAGACTCCGCCGTATACCATCGATCGCGGGGCTTCCCGTGTCGAGCGTTGACGCTGGGAACCGGGGAGCATGTGCATTTCGGCAAGCAATTTTGTCCGGTATGAGAACGAGGACGTGGGCGTTCGAGTGTCTTTCAACTATGGTAGTGTCAAGCAGGGGACGCTGCTTGTGGGCGCAGATGGGGCGCGCGCTCTGCTGTGTGCAAGCAGTTCCTCCCGAACCACAGATTTGTTGATGCGGGAAAGTGCTGCATCTGCGGCAAGACCTTCCTGGATGCGGAGATCAAGAACAGGCTCCCTCGGAAGTACCGTAAATCGATGACGGTATTCCGAGATGCAACGCCTCTGCTGCAGTCCATCATCGCCGCCGGCCTTCGCTCCGACATCGCCATGGTGACAGAACCGGTCGGATTTCCCGAGTGCGGAATCTCGAGGCGAGACGCTCCAGGATTACATCCGTTGGGGTCTCCTTTTCCCCAGCACCGCCTGCGGACTGATGGAGCATGCATTGACAGAGGAACTGAAATTGCGGCCCTCGCAGCTGGCGCTGGACATGACCAGCGAGTGGCATCCATCGATCCGTTCATTGCTAGAGCTGCAGGACTCGTCTTTGACCACGGACATGCGCATGATTTCTGCGACTCCACATATTGGAGACTGAACAACATCAGCGCAGGTGACACTGATGGGAGATGCAATGCAGTGCACCTGATGTCGCCGACCAGCGGCGTTGGTGCTTTAGCTGCCCTCAAGGACGCTGCGGGCTCTCGCTGCAATCATTGTGGAGCATGGGATTTCGTCTCAAGTTGTGAATCAGTATGAGCAAGTCATGAAGGGTTCTGCTGAGGTGTGCCTTCGCAGGAGCTTCGTGGCAGGTGGAAAGATATGCTAGGCTTGCCAGAGGTGGAGAAGTTGGAGCATGCCTTCCTGCAGATGTTGTCCCAGTTACACCTCAAGCATAACCCCTTCATCCGCAGATACGAGATCCAGGATTCATGAGCCACCCCTACTCACTCACCTACTCAGACTTACTTACATCACATACCATCCACCTACTCCATGAATCCATCCACAATCCACAAACCCAACATAGTTGCCCCTCAGCACCGCTTAACCCTCACAGATCTTCGCTGCCACCGTGCCCACCCCCAGCGTTCGACTGTACGCCCCCCTACTACCCCTGACTATATTATAGCAGAATTATCCGTTCCAGTCTCGCGATTTACCTCGGAAAGTTTGTAGCTGTTCTCGCTGTTAGTCTGATTGCGTTGCGTAATGGTTGTTATTTGGAGTAGTTGGGTTGTCGATGGCGAAAGCTTCTGACTAAATTGTTGAGTTAACAATTATTCCAATCTTGGCGCCTGTGAGGGTAGGTCGTGGGGTAGCTACCGATTATGATGCAACTCGTCCAATCTGCAGCAGGATCTGTCGGAGGTTGCTTCTGGTGAGGCAGCAGTATCGATGAAAATCGTGAATTAAAAGCTTGCGGCAGGTTGCAATGAGTGGATACATAGCAGCCCGAAATGGGGACGAAATCGGTGATGACGGATAGCTTCACTTCAGAGGTGTTTCGCATTGTATGTCTGATTCATGAAGATCCAACCTTTATGGATGGGACATGATACTTGTCGGCTCCCCATGAGCTTCTTGATTCGAACAACCGTCTCACATCTTACTCCTCGCCATGCCCTGCCCCTTGGGCATCTTGCGATCCACACCCAACCCATCCAACTCCCCCTTCTTATGAAAATGCGGCGCCACCTCGACCAGCCACTCGGGCGTGATCGGCAGGTTGCCCCTCATGTACTCCTTACTCGTCATGACCAGCTCGTAAAAGATGACCCACTTGGGCCGCTCCTCCATCAGCGTCGAGCTCGGGTGCAGGTACACGGTCAACCCCCCGCTCTTGACGGTCCGATAGCTATCCCCCCCCTTTTGCAACCTGGCCGCATTGGGGAAGAACCCCGCGGTGATGGCCTTGGCGATGACGGGGATGTTCGAGGGGCCGGCGGAGGTGATGGTGACTTCGACGCGGTCGCACAGCTTGGCGAGTTGGTCGCGCACATCGCGGGCGCGGGTGAGGGAACGCTGCTGCAGGTAATTCTCGCGGGCCCAGACATAGGAGAAGTCGCTGTCGACCCATTGATTCCAGATGTTGAGGAGGGAGAGATGGTCGCCGCCTTCGCGGACGGTGAAGCGGTTGCGCGCGCTGTCGGCGAGGAGCTTTTTGTCCTTTGGGCGGTAGAAGAGGGCGGAGGATTCGCCGAGCATGGAGATGATGGAAAGGACCTCATCGACGCAGCCGTGCTTGTCTGCGGCAAGGATGGCACGGGCGAGCATGGGATCCGTTGGGAACTCAGCCATCTGGCGGCCCATCTTGGTGAGTTCGCCCTGGTCATTGAGCGCACCAAGGGCGTAAAGGTTTTCGAGTGCACGGATCAGCGTTTCAGCTGGCGGCGGGTCCATGAAGTCGAACTCGATGAGGTTGTTGATGCCAAGTGATTTCAGAAGGAGGACAACACTGTTGAGGTTGGTGCGCTGGATTTCGGGCATGGTGGAGTCATCAAGTTCATTGTGGAAGGCGAATTTGGTGTAGAGTCGGAAGCATTTCCCAGGAGCAACACGACCGGCACGGCCGCTACGTTGATTGGCAGAGGCACGGGAACATGGTGTCACTACAAGAGACTCCATACCAGTTCGAGCGTTGTAGACGTTCTCCTTGACGAAGCCAGGGTCGATTACGTAAACGATACCGTCAATAGTCAAGGACGTCTCAGCAATATTGGTCGCTAGGACGACCTTCCTGGCGTTGGGTGGTGTGGGTTCGAAGATCTTGGCTTGGAGCTCGGAGGGAAGATTGGCGTAGATTGGGCAGATGATCATTTCCGGAACCTTGGAGCCCAGCTTTCGAGCAGTCTCTTGAAGGCTCATCTCGGCTGACTCGATCTCTTCTTGACCTGTGAGAAAGACAAGAATGTCGCCTCTACCTTGGGTGATGTGGATTTGGAAAACGGTCGTGACAGCAGCTGCCAGATAATTCGCTTCGGGTTGAGGGGTGTAATGTATGTCGACCGGATATCTGCGTCCTGGAATGTTGAAAATAGGGGCGTCGTCAAAGTATTTCGCGAACTTCTGAGCATCCATAGTGGCGGATGAGATGAGTAATTTGAGCTCAGGCCGGAATCTTGCGATATCCTTTACCAGTCCAAACAAGATGTCTGTATGCAGCGTCCTCTCATGAGCCTCGTCGATCATCAAAGCTGAATAGGCTCCCAAGTCTGGCTCGGTCAAGAACTCTCTTAGGAGCATACCATCCGTCATGTATTTCAGGATGGTCTTGTCGGATGTATTGTCTTCGAACCGGATGGAGTACCCAACCTCATTGCCCACCTTCTTCCCCATCTCTTCCGCCACTCTTGCGGCTACACTCATGGCAGCCACCCTTCTGGGCTGCGTACAACCGACCTTCATTCCATCCTTTGTGTAGCCGGCCTCATGCAGATACTGTGGGATCTGCGTCGTCTTTCCACTGCCGGTCTCACCTACGATGATGAGCACTTGGTAATCGTTGATCGCCTGCAACAGATCATCTCGGAACTGGTAAATCGGCAGGCTCTTTCTCGTGTCTTCGATTTTCATGGCTTTCCCCTCCGCAACCTTCAGCTGTTCTTGAAACAGCCTCTGTTCCTTGGTCATTGGCTTTGCATCGCTGTCCAACCGGGTGTCCATCACGAAATTGATCTTCTGCGTCTCATCAAAGACATACTCGTAATTGCCCTCGTCCACTCTCTCGGTGCTCTTGATCTGCGCCCGTGCCTTTTCCGTCTGCTCCTTCTCCCATTCCTCTTGCTCTGTGACGAAGCGCTCTTGGCCATGCTCATCTCGATCCACATATCGCTTGTATAGCGCTTCCTCCTTCTTCTTCCTATCAAGCTTCCCCTTCTCTGTGATGTAGTCTTCGGGGAGCATATACCCATCTCGGTAATCATCGATCCGCAAGCGCTCCTCCGCCAACCTCAACACCTCTCGATTCTTGGCAAACTCCGCCTTCTCCCTCGCGCTCAGATCGGGGTTCTCTCTGAGCTCACTGGACTCGTCGGCGACTTGTTTCCTGAGCAAGGCCAGCTTCTCCGTCTCGCGCTTGTTCAAATATTCCTGTCTGGACCGAATGCGCAGCGCTTCCATGGCTGCCTCCTTGTTTGCGGCATCTTCAGCTACTGCCCTCCGCCTTTCGGCCTCCTTGTTTCCCCTCTTCGACGATCGATCTTCCGTGAGCTTCTTGCTCCTCTCGGCATCCTTCAGATTCAGCCTCCGGGCAAAGTCGTCTCGTTCGGCAATGTCCTCCTCATCTTTGATCCGCTTCTTCGTCTCTTCATCGAGCTCGGGCTTGGGGCTTTGCGGGGATGCCGTCCCATCGTTGAGGCGAACTCTTTTCTTCGGAGCTTCTTCGAAAGCTTCCTCCTCGGAAACGTATTCCTCGTCGCCCCAGCGATCGTCGAATTCGTCCTTGATTTTGCGGACGTGCCTTTTGGAGCTTTCGTTTTTGTGTAAACGAGACGAATGACCGTTCTCCCGTAGAGAAGCCATCAGTGATCTGCGGCAGACGGAAAAGCTGCAGGACGAAGCTCTCTATGAGCAAATGTCAAACGTTGCGAGGTTCGGACGAGCGTGTCTAATAGAATTCCCACAACGCTAGACCCGTTCTGGACCGTCCGGATATTGATGCCTCCAAAAAGTTTCTTGACGATGTTATATTGCAGAGAAAATTTGGTCTACGATACTTTGTAGGTTACATTGAAAAACTGGGGTCGTATCGTAATACGTTCTCGAAGCAAGATCTGAATTTCAGATAATGAGATTAATCCTAGGCCTACATTACAATCTAGTCGAGATGCATTCTCACGCGCAATGAAGGAGGAAAGATACGTCTGTGGGAGGGAGAAAGCGAGAGATGGGAAGGGGGGCGACGTTGCTGTGGCCATTTCAGGGATCGAAAAGGAGAGCAAATAACAGAGCAGGGGCGAGAAGCGAATTGCATTGACACACAATATGCTATTG
Source organism: Ramalina intermedia (assembly GCA_003073195.1). Classification (NCBI taxonomy): domain Eukaryota; kingdom Fungi; phylum Ascomycota; class Lecanoromycetes; order Lecanorales; family Ramalinaceae; genus Ramalina; species Ramalina intermedia. The sequence continues at coordinate 168,918 of PEKF01000023.1, forward strand.
CTTGCGCAGAGACCACCAAAGCTCCACAAAATGAAGTCCAGACCCCTCAACAAAAGTAATCGATAGGTTTTCCAGGCTGTGCTGAGCACCCAACCGACACTCAGAGGTAGAGGCCAAGTAGAAAAGCCATCGTATCGATTCGCACATACTTGCGTGCTTCTCTCCTTCACTGTTGCCCTAGCTTATTCGTTGTCCTCTCCTAATTGAGCATTCCTCTTGGCCGTGATGCGTTCCTGCTTCCTCTCGCGGGCGGCCTTGTTCTTGTCACGCTTGGCTTGCATCTCCTCCTTGAGGATGCGCTCGCGCTGCTTCTCGGCTTTGGCCTTGTGGATCTGCATGGTCCATCAGTTATCTGCTGTTGTTTTCTCTCTGGTACAATAATATGTAGACATGCATGCAACCTTCCGCGCAGCTCTTGAGAAGTTTGTCGCAGCAGCAGTAACCGCAGAAATCTAAACTCACATGCTCAACCAACGCTCTCTTATGCTTGAACGTGTTCCCCTTGCTGAGATGATACAGCTCATGGTAGAGATGCTTGTCGATCTTGCCACTGGCCCGATACTTCACCAGCAGGCGCCTCAACACCCGCAGCCTCCTCATCCAGAGGACCTGCTGCGGCATGCGTGCGTCCGCGGTACCCTTCCTCTTGCCGAAGCCGCGGTGTCGGCCGATGCGGCGGGCGGCGGTGAGCTCTCGCGCACGGGCTCGCGAGTGCATGGTGACTTGCTTGCGGATGATGAAGCCATCGGAGATGAGCTTGCGGATGGTCTGGCGGGAGTTGGCGTTGGAGATCTCGGAGGATTCGTTGGGGTCGAGCCAGATCTTGCGTTTGCCGCAGCCGGCCACGGAGGCGGCGAGGCGTTTCTGGGTACGCAGATTCATGCTAGAGCGGGCGGGGAGGAGGTGTCAGCCGGATGATGAGATGATAAATTGGGGAGGGGATGCAGATGAATGACGCGGGGATTCTGGAAGGGATAGCAGGGCGATTGACGCTGAAGAGAACAAGTGTTGGGGGAGATCAAAATGGCGAAGAACAGAGAGGAGAAAGGACATACACTGTAACGTTGATGCGAGAGTGGTGAGTCGCCAAATGGCTGGTGACAAGATTGACGTTGCTGGAGAACGACTCATAAGGTCGTACCGTGGGAGGGCACTAGCGTGAGACTAAGCGACAAAATCTCTTGGCATACATGAAGTGGAGTCAGAGCACACTCAAGGATTGAGCACGTCCAATTGCCACGGAGTGCAATCGATCGAGGCTGAGATGAAGCTGTGCACTAAAACGAGTCGGTTCGCGAATATGGCAAGTGCATTCGCAACATTGGTGAAGAAAACGCCTGCCCCAAGGATCGCTATTCATAATGAATCAGGTTTCGCGAAGACAAAGTCCATGCAACCTGCACAAGCCATTTTGTCACTTCGAACACTCAGATGCTCATCTGCTTCCATAATCCGCAATTTCCTTGCCTTATGCAGTAGCTGCACTAGGCTGCGCCGGGGTATCCATGACCTGCTCAACCTCCACCTTTGGCATCGGCGCATTGGTCCCTCCCAAATCCGTAGCAGCTGCCTTGGGGTTTTTGCTGTAATAGTTCGAGATGGCCGACTTGATCGCGTCTTCTGCAAGCATCGAGCAATGTACTATCCCAACCCATCAGCTTCTTCGTCCCACCCAGACTGTTTTGCTTGCATGGGGATACGTACGCTTGACAGGGGGCAAGCACAGCTCCCTCGCAATCTCTGTATTCCTCACTTTGCCCGCATCTTCCAACGTCATCCCTTGCACCAGCTCTGTCAGGTAGCTACTGCTTGCGATGGCGCTCCCACATCCAAATGTCTTGAATTTCACGTCTGAGATGGTATTGCTGGTAGGGTCGACTTTGATCTGGAGTTTCATCACATCGCCACAAGCTGGGGCACCGACGAGTCCGGTGCCAACATCTGTGGCGTTCTTGTCCATCTTGCCGACATTGCGGGGAGAGGAATAGTGATCGATCAGTGCTGGAGATGTTAGTTGCAAAGACAAATGTAGGCGAGGTATGAAGGATGAATTGCTCCAATAATGATATCAAAGGTGGTAGACATATCTTTTTCATGGTAGCACCGTTGTGATGTTCTTGATGCGACCGTCAGGGCTGGCCTGGTGGTGGAGGCGATGGAGGGTCGGACGGAGGCGGAGAGCGATGCCCTCGCAGCAGCGCGAGGAAGGTTCGAAATAGCTCGTCTCATGATCAACGTAATGACCCAACGTGATTCTCGAATTGTTGGTTGGTGCTCTGATGAGGGTTGTCTGATTGTAGGTATGTGAAGATTGATGTTGGAGGTTCTGGGATCCTTCATGCTGCGGGTCTTTCCAATGACCGCATTCTAGCGCCTTAGCGCGAACTCGGCTCCGAACGTTGATCCGAGTGGCGAAAGATCGCCTCCGGCCGAGGGGCAGAAGTGGTGGAAGCGGGAGGACTGTAGCAAGGGCCATTGATTTCCACTTTCTCCAAAGATGTTTGATAGCTTTATAGCCAGTCATTGTCTACCTATGTCTAGGCAATAAGGTGCTGCCAAATGTACCACCATCAGGCGGTATGTTTGAGACGCCAACGCTATGCAAACCGCTGCACAAGACATGTCATAGCATTCGTCCTTCCTGTCTCAGGTGTTGAAAAGGCTTTTGTTCAGATCTAGAGGTATCACATTTCAGCCATGACATCTTCATCCTGGTCGAGCTCAAGTCCATCCATCTGGCCACTCCACGCATTGCCGTCCCCACCACCGTTGGCTGCGTCTTTCTTCATCTTCTTCGCTTCCTGAACATAACTTCTGTTCAAGCCATACTTCCGCTCCGACTCTTGAACGTGTGACATGATCGTCTTGACCTTGGTGATCTGGCGAGATAGGTCATTGAGTTGCTGCTCTTCCGACCGCTTCCCCGAAGCCTTTTCCTGTGCGTCAGTGAAGCGAAGAACCCACAGGGAAGGCTCCTCGCCCGGCTTCGAGATTGTTGCGTTGAGTTGACCAGTACTGATCAGCTTGATCACGTACCGAGCTGTTTCCGCGTAGTCATTTGCATCCGGCGAAGTCCTCCTGGTAACCTCCGAAATGAAAAGTGCTGCGTAAGTCGACTGAAGTTGTAGTATGGAATATTTGCGGTAGGTGTGAAGTACTTGGCGGACAAGACCAGAATTGCAGTCCTCGGTCCAGAGACTATTCCCGGCCGTGGCTTCGGCAACTAGATTGGCAACGCTCTCCTCCTTCTGTATGCCGTCGCGGAACACGTCGGCCAAACCTATATATGGCTTGCCCAATTGCTGGAACATCTTGGATGCTTGGGTGTTGGTCGTCTTGGGTATCGATGGCACCTATGTTACTTAGTATGTAGGCTGGGTAGTCATCCCAACATTGAGGGAACTCACTTTTCCTCGATGTAGGAGTGAGACTAAGACCCACTTCTTGTAAGCCTCGACTTGGATCTTACTCGCGGTGCCGGCTGTTGGCGATACCATTACAATCTCCAGGAACAGTAGAGCGCGCTCCCAATCCTTGAAGGCCATGTAGCACATTGCTCCCCACAAGAAATACTGGAGATGTTCATGATCCTCAATCTTGCCCGTTAGGCCAGTAAGGCTATTAATATAAGTCGAGCTGGATTCATGATGCGAACATAGAAAAGGGGAGAGCGGGTCGGCAGTGTCCTGTGTGGCTTTTTGAGTGGTGGTAGGAAAGTGGTAGATGTCTAAGTCGAGTAGGGGCAGCGCCGCGGTGTAATCTTGAGCCAAGAGGCACAGCTGAGGAAGGAAAGGATGGGATGAGGTGAATGTGGCGCCTGAGGAATCTATTCGGAGAATAGCTGTCCTCACGGGTGCAATTGCAGCAGCGGGCTATGTTTCTTTACTTAGAATTCTCGTATTGCTGGAGACGATACATACCTGTCGATGACCCAGGGCAGCTATCGCGGTTGCTTCAATGAGGTATCTCATCTCAGTCCCACTGTACCGGATTTGTATTGGATCAAGATGATTGATAAAGTCCAAAGCTTTTGCCCATAATGGAGATCCGGGGTGATATGCGTCTGCAATCTCGAAGCTTTTCTTGTTTTGGACAGTAGCAAGAGCAAGGAGGACTCGCAGATATGAGATAGAGTTGATCGAAGGATTCAATATCTGGCGATGCTTGTCAGCACGTGAGCATGTTCTTTTAGATCATTGTCGCACATCAAGCGGATGCTCTCCACCTTTTGAAGTGGCAGCCAAGCGTTGGGGGGGGATTTTGGAGAGTGTTTGACAATGGGCTTTTGCCTGCTTGTCATATTCGGCCTCTGTGAGAGGTGGTGTAGGTGGAGGATGCGCTGGAAAAGCGAGAAGATGGCTGAGGGCGGAGTCCATGACGAAGGAGAGGATGTGCAGGTAGGGAACGTCAGCACGAGGAGGTTTGATGAGGGCAGAAGCTGTCCACGCAATCTATTGTAACGCCCGCATCCAGACAAAGATCTAAAGAGCTTGGTCAAAGCATCACCGTTTGACATATGCATGACATAGAAACCCTTCAGGCGTCAACACCCGCGGAACCCGGAGAAACTTAGACGCCCGAAGCGCCAACCTTGAGAGCGATCCTCCGATATCGTGGCCCAGTCACAAAAGTCTATTCATGACAAGAATTCGCAACATTGCATCTCACACGAGATCAATTTGGTTGACACTCACCATGATGTTATCTTTGTCTTGATCCCGTAACCTGAATTGCGCAGCTTGGATTGATTCTTCGCTTTCCGTAGGTTTCAATCGGGCAATACTGCCATGATCTTTTTTCTATCTTACTCTATTGAAAAGAATAAACCTGGTGATGTCGGTCACGGATTCTTCGCCTCTGGAGATAGCGAAGGCTGCTTCAATATCTTCTCGAAGTTTGGCGATCCTTCCAGCGGAAGCACGCAATGATGCCTTGACTGCGGTACATACAGCCCTGTCAAGCGAAAGGAGTAATATCTTGGCAGCGAACGCCGAGGATCTGAGACTTGCGGCGAAAGCTGCTGAAGATGGCGAGCTCAGTCAGAGTGTACTCAAGCGGCTGGACTTAGGAAGACAGGGAAAGTACGACGACATGCTCAAGGGAATACTAGATGTCAGGGCATTAGAAGATCCAAGTAGGTCTTTCGATTGTGCGTCCTCGACGATCAGATACTGAAGTATGGTACAGATGGTCTCAGGGAGGTTGTGCACGATCGTGGCTTTTCCAATAGCTGGCGTAATCTCCTAGACCCTGTACTTCAATAGTCAACAGAGTCACCCTTCGTACAAAACTAGATGACGGCTTAGAGCTCGAAAGAGTCACCTGTCCCATCGGCGTCCTTCTCATCATCTTTGAGGCTCGTCCAGAGGTTATCGCAAACATTGCCTCTTTGGCCATCAAATCTGGCAACGCTGCCATCCTCAAAGGTATTTGGCTTGTTAATAGCTTTCCAATTTCCATCTTTACGTTGTCTATCTTGCTTCTCATCCATCTATTGCATGTCTAAGAATCATCCTCAGGCGGCAAAGAAACCACCCTCTCCTTCCTCGCCATCGCCCGCGTCATCTCCACCGCTCTATCCAACACCTCCGTCCCCAACGCCGCCATTCAGCTGGTCACAGCCCGCTCCGCCATCGCCTCCCTCCTGACCCAGGACCACTACATCGACCTCTGCATCCCCCGCGGCTCCAACGAGCTGGTCCGCTACATCAAGACCAACACCCGGATCCCCGTGCTCGGCCACGCCGACGGCCTCTGCAACATCTACATCCACTCGGACGCCGACGCCGCCATGGCCGTCAAGATCCTCCTCGACGCCAAACTGGGCTACCCGGCCGCCTGCAACGCGGTCGAAACGCTGCTGATCGATGAATCCGCGCTTGCCGGCGTGGGCGCCCGGATCGCCGACGCGTTGCTCCAGGGGGGAGTGAGCCTGCGGTGCGACGCGCTCAGCAAAGCCGCGCTATGCGCCAGCGATCTCGACGCCGGCAAAGCGGCGATTCTGCAGGATGCCGCCGAGACGGACTTCAGCACCGAATTCCTCGCCCCGATCCTTGCTATCAAAACCATCCCGACCCCTTCCACGGCGACCTCCCCCATGGAGGCGGCATACGTCTCCACTTCTCTCGCGATCGCTCACATAAATGCGCATTCCTCCCACCACACCGATGCCATCATCACGGCCAACCCGGTGATGGCGAAGCAGTTCCAAGCCGGGGTGGATAGCGCGTGTGTGTTCTGGAACACGAGCACGAGAATGGCGGACGGGATGAGATTCGGGTTCGGCACGGAGGTGGGGATCAGCACGAACAAGATCCATGCGAGGGGGCCCGTGGGGTTGGAGGGGATCGTGATTTACAAGTATTTGATCAGTGGGCAAGGGCAGGTGGCGGGGGAGTATCATGACGGGGAAGGGGGCAAGAGGTGGAAGCATGAGAGGATGGAGGTGTGAAGAAGATCCATTGGGACATGGGATGTTTGGAGAGAAAAGCAATTGCTATGCTAGCAATTGTAAACCATTTTCTGCGCAATGTTGGGTTTGATGCTGTCAAAACAGCAATCGCAGACTATGAGTTACGGAAAAAGCATCTGTTCCCGATCCAAATGTTCACAATCACAAAAGACGCCTGCCTGTTTGAGATGGGTGTTTTGAAGTTTCCATGTGTTGATATCTACGAGGTCGTCTACATGAATTGACTAAAGTGGCTTCGTGCTAGAGCTGCCGAAGCTTCCCGTTTGGCTATAATCGAAGAGAGAGAGATCACTTACCGCAGGTCTGCCAACACTCCGTCTTACCATTCCCCATGACTGTCTCGATTAGTGCACCAGACCCACCTATTCAGATTGAACACCGTCGAAGCACAGTGGATGGCGGGCGGGTATCACATGGTTAGACTCGGATGTGCTCGTAAGGTTTGTGGTGAGTGTGGGATGGCGGTGGATGAAAGGACGACGGGGGGATGACGACGAGGAATGACGACGAGGAGCGACGACGTGGAGAGGCGACGTAGAGACGTCGGGGGAGGCTTCGATAGTGGCCTGAAGTGAGAGAAAAGGCTGGATAGTCGATGAATGGGAGACAGCATTAATTCACAACAGGGTCGGCGAGATTCTCGCTCGTTTGCTGTTGGAATTCGAGAAGGGTCATCGGCAAGGGGGGAATGCGGAATCGGGTACCGAGGGAAGCAGGGAAGGGTAGATGTTTCGGCGACGCGGTGATTGGGTTTCGGCATCGAAGGGCTCGTACACGAAGGAGGGAGAAGAGGGAGATTAGAGAGGATCGACCGTGTTTCGGTTCGGCTTTCGAAATCGCTTTTGGTTGGCTTCAGGGAGCATCGTCTCGACCGAGCTGTATGCACCATAGTTTTTAGATGGACTGCTCGAGTCACAAACTCCACCACTGAAAGCCATCCCATCAAAAGCGTGCTGACAGGAATTGATCAGGCACGACAATCAACCTAACTTGGATATTCCAAACTCATCGCCCCCATCTTACTACGAGATCTGACACAGGGATGTTAATATGGACTGAAGTTCAATACCTGTTCATCGGCTGTGGAGAGCCTACTCAGCGGTGTCAAGCTCGTCGTGTGCGGGGACGGGAGACATGTCATCTTGACGTTTAAGTCAGCAACTTTCGGATCTCAAACATCATCTTGACTGAAGTACCTTTCCGGTCGTCTCCGTTCCGATCGTCTTCATGGTCATCGTCATCGCGACGGCGGTCAACGTCCTTCATTTCGCGGTCGCGATCGTCGGGGCTGCGGGATCGTCCTCTATCACGTCGATCATAGTCGCGGTCTCGACGGTCGCTCTTGCGAGGAGGAGTATAGTCATCACGAGAGCGGCGTGGTGGAGAAACAGAACGACGTCTTGGAGAACGCTCACGGCGAGGTGGACCGCGGCGTTCGTCACGGCCAGAGTCAAAGCGCCAGGATGCGGAGGGTGGGGTTCGGGCCCACTGCACCTTGAAACATCAGCGACCACTTCGTATGAAGAACCAGCAGGTTATCATACCTCGATCTTCAGGAGGTCATCCCTGCCAATATACTTGTTGTGCATCTCATGGTAGGCATCGTCTGCATCACGACGGCTCTCATATTCGACAAAGGCGAAGCTAAATATTGTTCAGAGAGAGAAAGATGAGGAGGGAATTTGGGAAGACGTACAGTCGGCTGGAAGCACTTCTAGGCGCTGGGATGTCACAGCGGACGAGACGTCCATAGCTGGTGATTGGTGTCAGCTGAAGCTCTAACGATACCAACGATACCCCTTCAGGTACCCAGGGACTCCGAGGTCGATGAATGCAAAGCTACTATCTGTAGCTTCTGTGACGCAGGGATCGTCTTTGACATCTTCGAGCCGAGAGAAGAATTCTGCGTATGACGAAGGAGCGAGGATCAAGGACGTCCGTACCGTTCAAATTCGTAGGCCAAATCACGAGCGCGTGTTCCATGACCAAAGCCCGTCACATATAGCGTAGTCCCACCTCGAGACATGATGGCCAGTCTCTATACTTTGGCTTCAGGGAGAAGTGAAGGTTTGCAAGAAGTACCGAAGTGGATGTAGCACATGCATCAAGGATGAAGATGAAGATGAAGATGAAGAGGATGATTTTACAGCCTTGAAAAGAGTTGAAGTGAGGCATTGGCTCATTGGCTGGGCCTCGTTAGCGCGTGCTGAGTCAACGCCAAGGCTCGAGCGAGAGAACGGGACGATCTGGAAGGAATCAAATTTGATATCGAATAAAATGACTGGCTATCGAAAGCCTCCTCTATTATTTCAGTCATCGAAGAGGGACGCGCTCCGCAACCTGCTGACAGAGATAGTATGACTTGACCTCCTGGGAACGCCGCCTTTCTATCTTTCCATCTGCCACCTTCTGCCAAAAGAAGACCTTTGCCAGTATTGTCGCTATTCCACATGACTTCAGCCTGACACCAAAACAAACATCCATTTCGCATGCTGCCTATGGACTCTGCGCTCGAGAGCAATATCGAACACTCCCTCTCTCCTCTCCAATTCCCGCAATACCTCAATTCACTCCAAATCAACCGTCCGCCACCCCACCGTTGCAGGTTGCCACGACCCTGAGGACGGAGTTGCCTTATCGAGCAGACCCTGGTGGACCCTCTTTCATCATCTTTTTTTTCTCAAGCTGGCCTCCTATCCTTTGCCTTCAATCAATCATACCAGGATTGATTCAAGATGAGTGTCGACAGACGCGCTTCCTCCACAGTCTCGGGTGGGGGTGAAGCATCGTCAACAATGCCAAAGCCAACAACCATGCCACAATTACCCGAAGAACTCACCCGCATGATCCAAATCCGATATGCAGTCTCACAGCCTTTCGTTGCATCCTTCCTCGCCGGAGGTGTTGCGGGCGCTGTTTCAAGGACTCTCGTTTCGCCTTTGGAAAGACTGAAAATTCTCCTCCAGGTGCAAAGCGGGGGTCGGACCGAATACAAACTGTCTGTACCCCAAGGTCTCGCAAAGATGTGGCGGGAAGAAGGCTGGAGAGGTTTCATGCGAGGGAATGGCTCGAATTGCATACGCATCGTTCCCTATTCGGCCGTCCAGTTTTCCAGCTACGGCTTCTACAGAAGAGTAGGTCCTATTTCTCATCAACTGAGATGCATCCTCATCATGCTGACCTCCTTCAGCACCTCGAAGCCTCCCCCGGGGCGGGCCTACCTCCTCTCTATGGCCTCTTCTGCGGCGCCTGCGCTGGCATAACCGCCGTCTGCTTCACCTATCCCCTTGACATCGTCCGCACCCGCCTTTCCATTCAGTCTGCCTCCTTCGCCTCCCTTTCTGCGACACAAAGGAAGAACTTGCCCGGAATGTGGGGCACCTTGGTCTACATGTACAAAACGGAAGGCGGCCCGCCTGCGTTGTACCGCGGCATCCTTGCTACCGTGGCTGGGGTAGCACCATATGTGGGACTCAACTTCATGACCTACGAAGTTGTGCGTAAGTACCTCACTCCCGAGGGAGAGGAGAACCCGTCTCCATGGCGGAAGCTATGCGCGGGTGCGATATCGGGTGGATTCGCCCAGACATGCACATATCCGTTCGATGTGCTGAGAAGGAGGTTCCAAATCAACACGATGAGCGGCATGGGGTACAAGTACAAGTCCATCTGGGATGCGGTCAGGACCATTGTGAGGCAGGAAGGAGTGAAGGGAATGTACAAGGGCATTCTGCCGAATTTGCTGAAGGTGGCGCCAAGTATGGCTAGTAATTGGCTGAGCTTTGAGATGACCAGGGACTTCTTGAAAGGGTTGGATCCAGATGCTCCACAGGTGGCCTGAGGAAAGTCATGTGAAGGGACAGGCTCGTGTGCTACGTGGTAATATGGACCGTTGCATTTCTCACACGGCGATCGGGCGGGATGGCATTTGATACCCAGGCATGTCACTGAGGCGGTATGACAGCATAGCATTTCCTCAAACAGAGCCACAAGCAGCGCTATGGAAGGCTAGATTCTTGGACATAGACCATGGATGAAGAATTGCGATAGAAGAGAACCATTGTGTCTACCATCCTCTGTTCGCTCTAAATGTACTCAAACGCAAGCTGGAGGGATTACATGCTACGAGGTTGAATGTCTCGCTCACCTATACAACCTTCACAGTATGAGGCTGAAAGTCCCGCCAAGATATCAATTCCTCGTCAGCCCTATGAAAACCCGCTAAATCTTAAGCGAAGAATTCCCACCACCACGCGCTAGCCGACCACCCAAAGACAAGCCTCTTGGACACACCACTCAACAAGCACATCGGATACTGCAGCAATGGGTACGTGAGAAACATCCGGTTTCGTTCCTAGTCTCTTCTGCTGTCTCTCTGCGTCTTGTGCGGCTGTGGAAGTATTCACAGAACAAATGGAAGCAATTGCTGACGATAGCAACCCACCCCAGGTATCGATCTCGACAAGCACCATGTGCGGTCCGGGCACCGCAAAGCTCCCAAGAGCGACAATCCCTACCTCAAATTACTCGTCAAGCTGTACAAGTTCCTTGCTCGTACGTAATTCATCTCTCCCTCTCTTCCCTCCCTCCCTCCCTCCATACCCCCACGGATTTCCCTACCCATACCACACACATCAACAACCTCTTCACCCACAAAACCCCCTCCTCTATTTGACTCAAGAAAACACTCAAGCCACACGTATCCCATCCCCCTTTCTTGCACTTCCACTTGCCCCTCCCCCCCCCCTTGCTCCCCAAAGAAACCCGGACCACAATTGACACACCAACCCCCCCCCAGGCCGCACGGACAGCAACTTCAACCGAGTCCTCCTGCACCGGCTCTACATGTCCCGAATGAACCGCCCCCCCCTCTCCCTCTCCAAACTCGCCGGCCACGCCTCCCACGCCTCGGACTCCACCCGCACCCTCGTCATCATCGGCACCATCACCGACGACACGCGCCTGCTGACCGTGCCCAAGCTGTCCGTGGCGGCGCTGCGCTTCACGTCGACCGCGCGCGCGCGGATCTTGAAGGCCGGGGGGGAATGCTTGACGATTGATCAGCTGGCCATGCGGGCGCCCAAGGGGTCCGGGTGTTTGTTGCTGAGGGGGAGTAAGAATGCCAGGGAGGCCGTGAAGCATTTCGGGATGGGGCCGCATAAGCATAAGAAGCCGTATGTGGAGAGCAAGGGGCGGAAGTTTGAGAGAGCGAGGGGGAGGAGGAGGAGTAGGGGGTTTAAGGTCTAGAGGTTCCTCGTTTGGGGGGTCCTGGGGCTGGGACGCTCTTTGGGGAGTGCGGTGTGGAGGATGTGCTTCATGGTGGTGGTGGGCATTGGAGGTGAAAAATGCAGCTGAGGTGGGCGGGGGGAGATGATAGGCAAAGCAGTAGCTGGATCAGAGAATGGTTGAATCAAGAGAGGTGGCTTTCTTTTGCAAGATCATCGATCGTCTCTCATTGCGATATCCTCGTCGTCATCATTATCTGACCCCCTATCGGCTGCCATGCCCGCTGCTTCCTCTTCGCCCACGCCAACTTCTTCCTCCCCCACCAGGGCCAGATCTCGCATTTGCCCCTCCCCAATCAATCCTCCACCTCCGACTTCCTCCTCTTCCCCCTGCTCCCCCTGCAAGATCTCCTCATCCCCAACCACCCCCCTCAACCTCTCCTCCTGCTCCACCACCACCTCCCCCTCCTCCACCCCCTCCCCCCCACCATCCCCCCACCTAACCCTCCTCCCCCCATCCCCCACCTCCACCCCCAAATCCCCCATCCTCCTAACCCTCCTCCCACCCCTCCCCCTGCCCCTCCCCCTCCCCCTCGGATCCCCCCCAGGCCTCCACCCAACCATCCTCACGGCATCCCCCTCGCCCCTCACTTTCTTCATCTCCGCCACCCGTTCCAGGAAGCCCGTTTGCCGCTCCCGGCGCTCGAGGATGGGATGTCCCGTCGTGGGTGGGGGACGGGTTTTCGTGGGCTGTGTGGTGACGACAGGGCGGGCGAGGAGTTTGAGACGGGAGAGGCCGAGGATGGTGGGGTTGGGATTACTTGGTGAGGAGGTGGCAAGAGGGTTGGAGGGGGAGGCGGGCCCGGGGGTGAGGAGGAGGTCGGTGCCGAGGGTGGTGGACCAGCGGCAGTGGTAGAGGGTGTTGTTGTGGGTCAGGTGGGGGGTTGGCGTGTGGATGTTTTTGAGGGTGATTTGCGGAAGAGGGGTGGGTGGTGGGGTGGTGGTTGGAGGGGGTGGGGACTCGGTGGCTGGTTGAGGTTGTGCGGAGGAGGAGGGTTGTGGTGGTGGTGGTGGTGTTTGGGGCTGGGTGTCATCATTGCGCGGGCGGCGTTTTCCGGGGTAGGCGCCGACGGGCTGGGAGGAGGAGATGTCGAGGATGACGTATTGTGTCTAAAAAGCGATATGGTCAGGTGTGAGCGTGTTGAGTGGGATGTAAAAGAACTGAGGGATGGTCAGGGAGAGAAAGTATTACCTCTGTTTCAGTAGGGTGGTATTCATATTCCCAGTCCGAGTCATTGTCATCAGCAGTGTCGATGGTGTAAGGGTGCGTCGTGGGCGCATCTGCCATTGGCTCGTCGGATGTTTGCGGTGGTGGGAGGGGTATTGCGCCGTCCATTGTGACTGTAATTGTGGGTTGCGCGGATGTTGCCTCAGACTTGATAGAGCGGAGGGCGAGAGCGTAATTTTTTTTTCTTCGAAGTCGCCATAGTAACGCTAGCCGAGGTGTGAGTGAACGCTCACGTGTCCTGCATAGTGAATGAAACTTCCAAATTTTAGAATTATGCACTGAAGTGAATTGTTCCTGCAGAATCATTTGCTAAGGTTCGGAACGTTGGTCCTCGGTCGACCAGGATCTTGATAACAGATCTTAGCGATGCGGATGCAGCGGGCGCTAGCTGAACCTTGTTACCGTCTTGATGACGCGCATCTGCATAATCGTAATCGATACCCGAAAAGCGCCGGGCTGGAAGACAACAATCATCAGCATGCATATCGCCGATAGATAAATTGAGTCAGCATTTGAAACATATAGCTACTACCGTACACTTGCCTCCGATCATTGATCATCAATCTATTGCTTTACCATTGAGAGACATGCGAAGGTAACGACGTAGCCGCCAGGGTGTGGCAAGAGTCAGGAACAGCTGGGCGCAATGTCGGACAGCTCCATAGCTTCTGAAGAGGGATTGGATGATACAAAGACGTCGTGGCATCGTTGGCGCCCTTCTTCTCCCACAATCCTCTTCGTCAAACCTTCTTCAATCTGGAAAGGCAAGCGCGTCGTACGACTACACCCCAACCTATCACAGTACAGACAACATCTCCCAAGGATCTGTTGGAACATCTTCCTCGCTGCCTTCTGCTTCGCCATCTCATGGTCTCTGCTCAATTACTACCTCATCTTCTACACTCCAACATGGTTCTGCTTGCCAGCATCCAAGATCCTCTTCCTCTCTGAAGGGTCATGCGGTCCGCCTCCCTGGTGGGACGCTCACGTCGTTCCCCCGTCATCTCATGCGAACAAGTCGAATTCCAAGAGCGAGATACCCCAATACGTCTTTGATTATGCGCCTCTTGTACACCTCTTCTCCGGCGAGACCTTCTGGCCTTGCGACATGGTCGAGCATCTGAACCACACAACTCCAGAATTGACCTATGACCCAATTGAGGGCCTTCGAGGGCTGCTCAACCTCTCCAACCTCGACCAGCTGAATGATTATGATAATGGCGCTCACGTCTACCTCACTAGCGATGATAATGTCGAGGACCGCCCTGACTGGCTTTTGGGAGAATCCAACATTCCTTCAGACTTCTCATACGAGTCTCCTTCCTCCTTTCCCCTACCAAGCATACTGCGCAATCGATCTCCCAAGGCAGTCAAGACCAAAGGAGGCGATAGCGACGCGCCTGCCGTGATGCTCACGGTGGAAAAGGGGAATGGCATCCTTGATGCCTTCTGGTTCTTCTTTTACTCATACAACCTCGGCAACAAGGTCTTCAATATCCGCTTCGGCAACCACGTCGGTGATTGGGAGCACACCATGGTCCGCTTCCAGCACGGCGAGCCCAAAGCTGTCTTTTTCAGTGAACACAACTTTGGAAGCGCCTATAGCTATGATGCGGTAGAGAAGATCGGGAAGCGAGTATGCCCATCCAAATTCCAATCTTCCTGCATCTGTTTCACTGCTTTACTAACTACTTTTCGCTCTTCCAGCCGATCATCTACTCCGCGACAGGCACCCACGCCATGTACGCCACCCCCGGTCTCCAACCCTACATCCTCCCCCTCGGCCTCTTACACGATCAAACCGACCGCGGTCCCCTGTGGGATCCATCCCTCAACCTCCACTCCTATACGTACAACCACCACACTGACATCCTCCGCCCTTCCAACCACACACCGCACTCCCCTACCCAGTGGTTCTACTTCAATGGGCATTGGGGCGACAAAGCTTACCCACTAAGCGATAGTCGGCAGTACGGATTTCTGGGGGAATACCACTATGTGACGGGGCCGCTGGGGCCGCGTTTCAAGCATCTAGGGAGGCGGAAGGTCTGTCAGGGGTTATATGAAGATCCATGTGATATCAAGCACAGGCTGGGCGAGCTCGTTGTGGGCAGATTGGATGATATTCCGAAGGAGTTACCCGAGGGGTGGGATGAGATGGTGGATGGGATTGCGGAAAGAAGTAAGGAAGGCGGCAGACACACGACTTTGGAAGACGAAGGCGTTGAAGACAGGCCCATCAAGGAAGAGAGCAGGCAAATTCCTGTTGAGCGGATTGACTTACGATAGCATCCGTGGGCAATTTTGGGGGACGTGACCATGAATAGACAGACGCTCCTTGACGATCACCATGATATCAATGAAAGAAAGACAAGGCCATTATACACAATTGCAGGACTTCAATAGACTTCACAATTCGAAAGACAGTATCGATCAGCACGCATGACATCCAAGTTGTCAAGATTTTCCCCGTCTTTCAGCATCAAAGCCCAGCGAGTCTTCTATTCTACCGTAGACCTCGTTCAGAGTGAATCCTTCAATTGACGTCATCGGCGGACCCTTGCCCCTTCCCCGAAACTCAATCCCACAGGATTCCACCTCTCTACAAACCCTTGAGGTATCTACGGACATGAATGCAGCATTAGCGGAGGTACTCCACTACATCACCTAGACCCTTGTGCGGGCGAGAAAGCTTGCCCATGTCGTCATTGTTGCAAAATCAAACTCATAATGGAGTTACTTGAGTCCATAACTCCTGTAACGCCGACGTGCGCTCGGCCGAAATCGGGTCACCGATGGTTTGCAGTTGATTCGATACATATGAATTGCCATCTCCCTCCGTTCTTCCCTTGATGTGGAATGCGTTCGATGCATTTCAAGAACTTTCATCTCTCCTCTATCTTAAAAGCAAAATCGTCGTCCCGAGCTCCATCTTACGTACATTATCAGACACAGCGTCCATTCATCCAGCAAAAGAAACACTTCCATTCCCCTCCCCCTTTTTCCCTAAGAATGTCCAATCCCACTTCCCCCTCCCCCTCAAAAAAGTCCATCTTCATCACCGGCGGCAATGCCGGTCTCGGCTTCGAGATAATCAGATCCCTTCTCCGCTCCCCTTCCACCAACACAAGCTACGACATACTACTGGGCTCCCGCTCCCTCCCCAACGCGCACACCGCCATCGCCGAACTCCGCTCATCCTTCCCTGCCACCGCGTCCACCTTGACCCCTGTACAATGCGATCTCGCCTCCGACACCTCCCTGACCGAGGCCATCGCCACCATCGCCGCCCACACAGAACGGGGCCATCTGGATGTCCTTGTCAACAATGCGGGAGCGGCGTATGACACTCGTATTGCGACGGGGACGATGGGCCTGCGGGAAGCGTGGAACGCGAGCTGGGATACGAACGTGACAGGGACGCAGGTACTGACCAGCTTAGCGGTACCGCTACTCCTGAAAGCGGAGGACCCACGCTTGATCTTCCTGGCGAGCGGGACGAGCACGTTGGCGGGGACGGAGAGTCAGGAGAATGACATGATGAAGCGGTTGAATTTGAGTCCGCCGGCGGGATGTGCGTAGCGAACACCCTCTTTCTTTGCTTGACTCAAAATGCTGCTTTTTCTGTTCTTTACGTAACGACGATGACTAACATTATTTTTTAACATAAAGGGCCCAAACCCTCCACCACCTTCGGCGGCGCAGCAAATTCCTACCGGACCGCCAAGACGGGACTGAACATGCTGATGCGCGAGTGGGTAAGGGTGCTGGGGAACGACGGAGTGAAGATTTGGGCGGTGAGCCCTGGGTTTCTGGCGACCGGGTTGAATGATTCGACGCCGGAGAAGTTGAAAGCCGTAAGTGTTGACATCTCCTGCGGTGGCAATTTGTTTTGTCTGGCAAGCGGGAGGAATGTGTGGCAAAAGGCGAATAAATGGGATGGATATTGCTGACGCTTGAATGGGACAGATGGGCGCGCTCGATCCGGCTATCGGGGCGGATTTCACGGTCAGTGTGATTGAAGGGAAGAGGGACCAGGATGTGGGGAAGGTTATTAGGAGGGATGCCGTGCAGGATTGGTGATTGGTTTGGTGGAACGGCATAGTAACGTACACACTAGTTCATTAGCTTAGCGCGGTACGGTCCATATCAACACTTGCTCCGCGACAACCTCTCACCCACAAACCTCTCACCCACAAACCTCTCACCCACAAACCTCTCACCCACAAACCTCTCACCCACAAACCTCTCACCCACAAACCTCTCACCCACAAACCTCTCACTTACAAACCTCTCACTTACAAACCTCTCACTTACAAACCTCTCACCTACAGACATCCTGAGGCTCATTCGTTTACAACAGCTACATTCCGCAGATCTCTGTTCCATACGACACAATCCATTATTGTCGATTCTCACTCTAATTGTCTTCATGTCTCCATCACAGACTTCTCAAAAAGATGGCGTTCAGGCAGTTGACCTGGAATCGCTTGTTTCGTCATCACTCAAGATCTCGGAAAAGCCTATCAACGGCCTGTGTGATTTACCCGTTGAACTCCTTGAAAAGATATGCAGGTATCTACTTGGAGACCAGTTGCTCGAGTTCGACTCACCTACTTTCAAGACCAAAAGACCAAGGTCTAGGTTCACCTGTTATCGAATGCCTCTTCCCCAAGATATTGAGGCGGCTTCGGAAAGATACGAGGCAGTGCGATTGGACACCGGTGCAGATGCAAAAACTTCGCCATGGGATGCGACCTCCTCCTCGAACCAAGATATTGCAGTAGCGAACAGTTGGGCAGGCACCGGGCTGATCCCACCACACATGCAGATTAAATTTACCAAAGACATGTGTGTCACCAAGCTCGATCTTGGTGCCATGGCGACATGCTGGAAACTCCGTGTTCCAGCAGTCCGTATGTTTTGGTCAACGAACATCTTCTCATTCGAAAACCCAGTCTTATTTCGAGATTTCATAAGATACCATGGCTTGGACGTTTTGCGTCAAGTCCGTCATTTAAACATTCTCTTTCATCCAATCATGACCCTCGCTAGATGGTGGCATGCGGCCTTCGATCGGCGTTCCGCCCTCAACGTTTTCCCGAATCTCGATACTCTTCATGTGACGCTGACTCCCCGCTGCGACGGTAAGGAACCATGGGCAACGCTTACCAAAGTCTGTACAATTCCCGTCCTCAAATTCTGGAAAGCCAACTTCAGTTATGTGCCTCTGACCATTGGACGGGCACTCTACGAAACATGGGGAGATCCAGGATTCGCTCATGACATGTCGAAAACGTTTCTCTTTGGTCTGGCCACTGGAGACAGCTTTCTGAAGGACGTTCAATGGCAGCTGAGTCATGGTCTCACGGCCAAGAGAGGACAGCTGTTAGACGCTGCATACGGTGACGACGTTGACTGGCGTCCATCAGTCTTTCCCTTCGAGGCACCGAAATTCCCCTTTCCCCTGGAGATCGCGGACATGGAAACAGACCTACCAGTCGCCGAGCACAGCGATGACGAAGATTCCGATTGAGCTATGTATTTGGTCAGGACTTGCACGAATTGCATTACTTCCACGCATACCTAAGCACGTTGAATCGTCCAGCTCCTTGGTCAAGGCGGCTTTATGAACGGAGGGAGAGGTTATTCACCCGCTATTCGATGCACTTGCTTTAGATGGCCAAGTTATCTCGCATGGTAAGCAAACAGACTTAGCTAAGCCTCGCACCTGCCGTTGAGCCTTTGGGATCAATGCCTTACTGACAAAATTCCACAAACTTACAGATCGACATAAGCTCACTGACGGCATGCTTCTTCGCAATGTTCCGACTTCGTCCTTGCTGGAGGTACTCTGAGGCGGTGTACCTAACGGAAGAAGCGGCAAGGGATTAGTCTTACAGCGAACCTATTTGGTCTCAATTACGATACTCAATTTGTAGCATATCCCTTCACTCACTAGCTTCCAGCACAATTCTCCATCCACTAGCTTCCAGCATAGTCCCTCAATTGCACTCTCGTCCTAATACCCACCAATATCGTTCTAGAACAACCAGGGAATTCTTGAACTGCTTCAAAGCAAATTGTGCTTTCTGTCGACTACACATTACTAGCTCAGATAATAAGAACAAAATTATGGTTCACAGATTTGCTCTCATGAATTGAATGATCTGCATAACCAATCTTCCTGCACCAACTCCAACATCCTTCTCTGTAACGTTGTGTATGACTCGTGATTATACTTCCAAAAACCCATCTTTCTACCATACTGTAAAGTAACTCGTGAAAATGTGTACGAATGAATATCATCCCCCCCCCCCCAAAAACCCTTCCCCCTCTCCTCCACCGCCACAAAAAGACCGCGGGCTCCATCCACAACGTCGCGGAGCCAGCTGTACCACCAAAATCCACTCCAATATTACATTACAGTGCACTCGCCCAACACCCTCTCAGCCGCTTTTCTTCAGAGAAAGGAGAAATATCTCTCAAGCTTCAACAACGGTACTTTACCGCCCAGTTGAAGGCGATCAGGACTAATCCGCTGGTACCACTATTCCCAAAAGGCAGGGTCGTGGAGAAAGGGTAGGTATAGGATGATCGCTCATCGTTTTTGGTTCTAAGGGGGTCGGATGAAATTGTGGTGGTTGAAAGGTAGCTGTCGATGATTTCCTTGGGTAAAACTAAAACAGCACAGAGGGATAGAGATATTAAAATGCAACAGTCTTGATAGAATGGCTATAAAGTGACCCCTTTTAACAAGATTCATGAGAACCGGATTCGCCGATGGAGGTGTTAGGGAGCTGGGCGTGCAAGTGCGCTTTGGGGCAAAGGCTGGAGTCATCGCTTCGGGGTCTACATTGAAATATTGATCTGGATAGCTGCTTCAGGAGTAATATTTGCCTGTACCAACGTCCATTGAAGGCTTAGCCGACACCGTACAAAATCCAAAGGAGGGACTCGATTAAACGGAGGAAGCCTATCAGCGTGCGTGAGCAGGTTGATCATCTGGCGCTCGAAATGTTCAACAATGTGTAGTTGCTGGTGGGCTGGTTTGACCTCAAGCTTGTCATTTACCCTCGCGACGGTCCTCGATATAGCTCCCGCACTTCGTTGCTTGGAGAGGAGTCTTCGATTAAACGGCTCAGTCATGTTCTGATTTTTGTCTTCGGTAGTGGCAGGTGTGTTCGCTCCGTTGCACGTTGACTTCATGACCGAAATCACAAGGTCACAATAATGGGAGACTATGGCTATTGCGGAGTCTGTCAAAGCCGATTTAAAGTGTTTGCATAACCCCTAAAACCCATATCCGATCAATTACAAGTTGTTCCATCCAAGTCACGGATAATGTTCCAGGATGCTAAAGGGGTTCAACCTAAGAAGGCGGTGTATTACTAAGGGCGTAGTATGATTAGAACACAAGTTGGTCGTGATCTTGCTTCATTTCCACACTTACCAAAGTCCTCTCTGTGACCTTTCTACTACTTATTGTATTGGCATACTTTCGTTCATTGATCATATGTTTGTGGTCAGACAGTATGGAATACGATCAGCCTTGTGAATCCTTCATGCTGTACGCGGAGTGATATTCTGATACGGCATTTTCATAGTAGCTCGAGGCATATAGTTGATTCATTGCCATCTGGTTTAGAATCTTAGCTTCAGCATTCGCGTGCATTGGAACCATATCATACATGAAAGGAAACGGCGCCGAGGATGCTGGGGACTTAACCAAGTTTTTGAAGAAATGAGGACTTTTGTGCTCTTCGTTGGCAGGCTTGGTAATGACTTAGGGTTGATGCTCATGTGAACGTTCGGACTGCATTTCACTGCACTCGAAACAAGATATCGATGAGGCATCTACAGCTTTGTAACATGGGATTGCAATGATGACATCAGTCCCAGGGCCGATTCAAGGCTGACTCCGTTGCCGGGCGCCTTGCGCTAGAAGGTAGTGACTAGAAGTCGGCTTGCCACGAGTTTCAGGCACAGCGACGCCCCCTCCTTGGTCCTTGGCGTACCGGTTCATCCGCAATTTTTGATAATCTGATTAGTCGACGTATTAGCGCTGCGTCTGGCCTTGGAAGCAGACCGTAGGATGAATGGGTCATCAGCCTTGTTGAGGCTGTGCTAGCAGCTTTCTCGTTGCTGAAAGGGGTCCACTTATGCGAGACGACTTAAGCGAGAGTCATCAACAATGATCCTTGACAGATTGGGATGCATTAGCGTTGACTCGCTTGGGTAATACGATTGCATGAAATAGTATTTCAAATCTGGTATCTTATTGGATGAATCTGGTATCTAGTCGCATGAAACTTGCAACACTCATCATACGGATTGGTGGCATACATTGCACAAAACGTCGGCGAGCTTACGTGAAGTGCGACGGGCGATGACCTTCAAGGGACGACATAGATGTTGGATGTGGGCCAGAACACATTCGGAAGACTCGACCCGTTTCGAGTGTCATTTGTGCGACACTGGTGCCCGAGGCCTTACAAAATATAAGTAATTTCGTCGGTCACCAACTTTGATAACTTCGTTTCTAGCTTCAAATTATCGTAATACAGCGGCGTTTTGATTAGAATTAAACGACAGCAAGGTGTGCGTAAGTTGCAAGCCCAAAGGCGCAGTCGGTGCAATGTTTATCTAGTATCCCTGCCTAAGTCCGCGCGCAGGCCTGGTGGCCCTGGAAGTAATGTGGCCGCGCTAACGTAAAAAAAATAAAATACGACTGAAGTTTAGAAACTGCCCACCGCCACCAAAATGATCGCAAGGTCACAAGTGAGCCTTGGGATTGGACCGTGTGCCCTCAAGCAGGCTTGCTTCTACCAGGGAGATCTGACATGCATGCGGCGCTAGAAGGGGTCTGAGGAAGAACTCATGGAGAGGTTCCCATCTTCTGTGTATAATTACTCCGTAAATACAGGTAGAGAATAGTCAACATGGTATTCATATAAGTGAGGTATGTAATTACACCCAGCTAGGTAACCCGAGCCGGAATAGTATAGATCGAGACTACATAGTCTTGTATGTGATAAAACGGGGTTTTTACGAACGGTATACTTACAATTTACATAGTAAATTTGGAACGGAGGTCTTCTCCCATCTCCCAGACCCCGCGTATCACTCGCATTTTAGCCAGCAGTTGTCATCTCATACTACGCACCAGAGACACACCGGCGATTAGCAACAAACTGACTGAATGCAGCCATGTCCTATTTTTCGCATCCGAATTTAAATAGCTGGTCTTCGCCTGGCGCTCGAACTGATGATCGCAGCTTTGTGAAGCAAGCCTTCGAAAACACACAATACAGCATTTCAGCCTTGTGCAAGACTGTACATCCTTCTTCAATTCTCACACCGTGATCACAGTCAGCCGGAGCGTCTCTCGTAACTTTACACGATGGCGCCAATCTCGCTCAATAACCAAGATGCCTGGGCCACAAACCCATACAGTCTTCTCACCACACGCATCCTTGTGATTGTTGCCATTTCGTTCCTGATCAAGAAACTCGTCCAGCTGGTGAGGATGTTTTGGCTGTCACCTCCAGAATCGAGACTCAGACGTCGGTGATTACCTTGCGCATCTCCGCTGCCCTTTATTGACTTGGATCAGGTACAGGGCTCGGTGCTATCGATCTGGCGATCGACCCTGACACCATTGATGGCATGCCTGATACCCAAATCGAGATGTCCATGCAAGAGCCTCAGACCTTGCGGCCACCACAGCCTACTCACACGCGATATGACCCTCGGAGGAGCATTTGAAGGTCGAACACGCACTTTCGTGAACCTGTCACGCTGGCGGGTGTTTGAAGGATCTGACGATGGTACAATGACTGTCTGAGGAGGAAATCCAAACACGATGTGCAAGGATTGGGACGTTGGATGAACCTGGCAATCGTCTTATCGGGAAGGTATCCGAGCGGATGACCTTCAGGACAGACGCTTCCGCCCCCCAGAGGTGTGCACTCCATGGAATATAGAACTTTCTTTCGTCAGCACCCTCATTGGGGCCAGGAGTTGTGACAACATTACCATCGAGACCAAATGCTTTTTGAGGCGATTTCAGAGAGCCCTACTTCCTTCAACGCCTCCAGCTGTTGACTGCAAATCGCTAACAGTCTGACCTTGTGTCCCAGCATGCTCACGTCTGCACAGAAAGCCTTGTATCGGTCGAGGGGGGCATTCAGAGTCAAGCTTTTGACAGCGATCTTCCGCTCAGAACCGTCCGACGACGTCTGCAAGCTTTGTCATGTCTTCCAAGAAGAAATCGTTCTCCCCCTTGACGACTGCCATATCTTCATTGATGTCATCGGTCCACCGATGTATGTATACAGTCTTCATCCCAGCCTCTTTCCCACCCCGAGTATCATAAGCATGGGCAGCAACCATGACAGTCTCTTCCGGTTCCACGTTGACCAGTTCCAATGCCTTGCGATAGCTCTCCGGAGCGGGTTTGTATACGCCGAGAAGCTGGCTCGAGAACAACATGTTGAACTTCAAGCCGGAGGACTTGCAGAGATCGAGCTGCAGTCGGGTAGTGCCATTGGCAAAGACAAAGACCTCGTATCCTGCATCCTTCAACTGCTCGATAGCAGTGTAGACTTCTGGCCAGGGCGGCATCGAGTGCCATGCCTCAATGCATTGATTTTTCGTATGGCGGTCGAACATTGACTTGTATTCCGGGTGCTTGTCCAACAGCACGTCTAGGGTCCTGAAGATCGTGAGATCGAAATCTTCAGGAGGCTGGTTGGCGGCCAGTCGAGCGGCATTGGAGTCAAAGTAGTCTTGCCGCCATTCTAGAGCGAGCTTCGATCTCTCGCTTTCGGGTATGGATTGCGGTAGGACTTTGATTGTGCCACTGTGCCAGTCCAGGCATGTACCCATGAAATCAAAGAAGACTGCTTTGATCTTGGAGTTGGCCATGCTCTGTCGTGCGGCCCTGCATACGCTGGCAGCAGTTTTCTTGGAATTGTCACATTGCATAAATGCAGAACCTCGGCGTGAGCAAACGCTAGCCAGCCTAGCTCCAGTCTAAGCTCTATCTAGAATAGCTTGATCTCACCCTCTATCTTGAAATCTATTTCGAGATGGACATGATCTCAACCTTCAGAGTCTGAGCTCCTGAAACAGGATCACCCCAATTGTAGGCGACATCTGAACGAGCAGGATGCGTTACAAGTATCTTATAATCTGGGCTCACCATGTCAACTCAACAGGAGCCTCGATCGAAAAGATTCAAGGCATGTCGAGCGTGCAGGCGCCAGAAGATGAGATGCGATGGAGAGATTGGAAAGCCGTGTAAACGATGTAGGGACTTTGATTTTGAATGCTTGTTTGACTTGATGACCCCACGGGCACCACGGGGACATCCCAAGTCTGCCAAACCTGCATCGGGTCCTTCATCCCTGTCCAACTCAGCATTCTCCCCACAAAAGTTCCATGAACCGCAAGCGAATGATGCGCAAGCTTCCCCAGACCCGTCTTCACCGAGCTCTGGCAGAATTGCATATAATGAGCGCCTAAACTTTACCGAGACGCTGGAGTTTGATCAGGCAACCAACCCGGTATCAGCAATTCACGTTATGACATCCAAAGCAACGACCAACTCAAATGAACCTCATGCATTAGCATCTAGGAGAACTGGGAAGTCGTATTCTCCAAACGAGGAGCTGGAACTTGCCAACGCATTTGTGCGAGACGCCTTTCGAGATGAAGGACAGGCCCGCGATCTGTTTCATTTGTATGCGACCAGCGTTCTCTCATCATGATGTCTGACTGACAGGCGTTTTAGATACATGGCGAATTGCCCACAATTCTCGCCCATCGTGGATCCCAACTTTGACACCTTTGACTCTCTGAGACAGCGATCTGCATTCTGTCTCGTTGCCATTCTTTCCGTAGCGACGTCAGTCGATTCTTCCATCACTTTGACACACGCAGGAAATGCAAAGACGAGGCAGACAAGCTAGCTGCACGCAGTCTGTTTACTAATCCATGTATATTAGAAAGCATTCAAGCTACTATCATTCTTGCGTATTACTCAGAGAAGTCATGGTTTGCTATTGGTCACGCCTTGCAGATGGCTCAAGACATTGGCCTGCATAAAGCTCTTCAAAATTACATTCACAATTTTCAACGAGCGTCTTTGTCCGCAGATGAAAGAAAGCAGAAATTTCTGCTCTTTCGAGAAGTCCGTGTCTGGGTCGTGCTGCAGCACATGGAGCGCGAAATAGCTCTCGGGACTGGAAGAGAGCCTCGTTGTGATCGTATTCCGGTAGCCCAACTGAGACAGATCAGCTCTGATATCGACTTCCCTCCCGCGGTTTTGAGGAGTGTCGCAACGGCCGAGATTATGCAATTACGACGTTTGTGTCATCTGCATTGACGCAGGAAGTAATTACTGACGAGACTTCAGAGGTGCTACAGAATCGGATCTACGCCATAGACGGTCTTCAATCTATGACGGAGAACCTTGAGCTACTTGAATTAAGTCAGATACAGGATTGGTGGGAGTATTGGAATCAAAGGCATATTGGTAAGGCTAAAATGATCGCGCAAGCCGAAAAGGAGCATGACCAAGAAAGTGCTGAATGAGGCTGATCGTCGTTCCCTCGAACAGATCTTCTGTACCCCCCCGAGTCTCCTCAACGACTATGTCTCAACGACCAGAGAGACATTGTCCTTATCATCCTTCATTGTAACGCGCTTCGTCAAGTGACGTCTTTGCAGCGTGCTTCGGCCAATACCGATACCGATGACTCCATCCTTATAAGCGTGATTCACGGACTTGAGCCTCTGATAATACATTACCTCGACTTCGCGTCCAACATGACTCCATTCAAATGGCACCTACGGTGGTCCCCAACCTACTCAGCATTGCTCATCTGTTTTATCGGTAAGTGCCTTACGAGAATGAACGCAGACTCATGCTGAAAGACCCTATAGCCGCACTTGCGTTGAAGATCTCTACGCACCCCAACTCTGACAATCCCCTAGCATTACGATTGGCCGCGAAGAATGCATCATTGTTGCTAGAGCAACATTCACGGCCAAAATATGCCTCTCTTGTTGAAGGGTTACTAGCGCTAGGCACACCTGTTCATGCGTCGGCCAGTGGGAATGACGCCCCGACAACGACCGTTCGCACTGATGCTGCTCCTTCTATATCGCCCAACCATCTGAGACCGGACCGAACAGCTCAAGAGGATGGCGCCGAGATGAATGTAGACAATCTCAATATGGACTGGATGCTCGACGATGGACTCTTCGATCCGATGACATTGCTCAATGAAGGAGATCCATTCAACCTCAACTTTGCAAATGATCCTACTTGACAGAGCTTTCTCCGAACAAAACTTGCCAGCGAGGTGGTGAAGACGCTATTTGGCCACCCCAAAAGGCTCTCCCGAGCCGCGAACTGACGGGCTGCATTTCCGGGAAAGTCCCGAGAATGCGACGATTGCGTAAAGTTCGCTGCTTTCATTGTCGCAGTATCATCTCTATCACATCATTGGAAAAGATTCGCCATCATGCAATGGATATCATACAAGATGCTCGATATGAAAGAGGTCCTGCAAATTGAGCATAAGCACTCCCAATATCCTGTGTTTTTGAGAATTTCCTGACAAATATTGGTTCACAACACATGTACCATGTGGTAGCGTCGAACGAAAAACCGAATCAAGCTCCTGAAGTTAATGGTCGTTGATGTGCACATCGTCAATGTCCATCACGTCTTCCAGGTGAGTAGATAGGTCGCGGCATTCCAATGCTCGTACCAACCTCGAGATCCAGGGGTGGCTCAATGCCATTCGTCAGCCCCTCGTCAGCGTCGAGTTCAAGCTCAACACCCCATGGCTGGCGAGTGTTATCTGTCCTCACGCTGTGAACATCCATGTTTGCGGTGAAGCGGGAATGGTGGAGACTCACTCGTGGCAGTTGGGCGATCAGATGCCTCGAGTCTCCCTCGAGTATATTGCACAAGCTGCACGAGGCTGCGCAATAGGAAGACCATCCCAAGAACGATGAGAATGCGGATGACATTGACGACGTATGGATTGCTGGTCCAGCCATTGTTCTGTGATGAACTCGTGTCAGACATCTTTGGTACGCTTCGGACTCCAAGGTTGAGGCTGTATGGCCCGAAGAGCTAAGGATGCTTAGTCTCAAGGTGTAAATACAGGGATATTGCGATTGGTCACAGCGTCAAATTCCGTCAGTCTCCAAGGCCAGTAGTTGAGATTGGATCAGGAGTGGGAAAAGTCATCATGAACATTGGAATAATGGGAGGAAGGTGGAGCTTTATAACCCAAGGACCCCACAAGGCTCTCATAGAGTCGTGAATTGTCTGCATGCTTTTTTCCACAGCTTCAGAACAACCCAATGTGGTACGGAGTGACATTATTAACGATGTGGCAAAATCCCATGATTATGTGATGACAGCGACAGCGAACGATTGGTTTAGCAAGACGCCAGGAAGCAGGCAGAGTGGTCTCGTCTCTGGGATGATCCACTTCCTTGCGCCCATCCATTTAGTTGCGAATAATAAGGTCAGCGCTACGGCGGCCGAGTGACCATCCACCTATCATCTACCTTTGGAAAGCGGATGTCTTGGTCCAGGGGGGGGGGGGCACTTTTTTCTTTTATTGGACAGGCCAAGAACTGTGGCTCATTCAAACGTGGTCCATTTATGTCCCCTGGCGAACTTGGTCTCTACTGGCTTCTTCCTCTTTCCTGCTCTACTTGCCTCCTGCACCGTATCATGCATCTGCCTGCATCCCTAGCTTACCACCATCTTCTTAGATCCGATATTTCTGGGAGGCTGTAGTCGATCTCAAAGTCCGGCTGTGATCCTCGACTTCGTGATGTGCGCAATTCCTTAACCGAGGCTTTTGCTTCTGGGTTCCACAAGGTAAGGCTCCTCGTTCGCGTTAGTCGAGCAACATTTTTACTCCCCTATTTGCCAATTCCCAATGTTTCAGCGCGACCCTACTTACTGTCACGTGAGACGTGACACTTACAAGTGCCAATTTCTTGCCCTGATTTTATCAGAAACGAATGCTGTGCTTATGTGAACGCCTCCCATAACTGAAGGATTTCTGCGGGCCACTTCAAGATGTATATTTGACGATTTCATGTTATCCGAAGTATAGTGTATGCAGACTTCATGTCAACTAGGTTGTGCAAATTGGCAACCTAGCTCAGCCTTGATCTGAACGCTGGATCTAGACATCCGATGCCCCAGGCATAGTCTGAGGATTTATTCTGTTAAAACGGAGAATGATTTTCGAAATGTGGCAGGCGTATAAAGCTTTGGCAATCTCGAACTCTCATCACGGCTGTGGAAGTTTGGCGATCACGGTGCACCATTGAAAGCAGAAGAAGGCTGGCGACAGCTCGCCAATGAATAAGTTGACAGACAAGAATCATTTGGTACTGATACGTGCTCTCTTTACTTGGCTGTGTACCTACTGAGGAAAGAGCGCAAGTGGAGCTTGGGTGTTCTCTCAGGGGACTAGCATATGGTCGGGCGCCACTAATAGAGAAACACCTGAAGGACGAGATGATCGATGAAAGGATGGGCAGCTCCATCTTCTCGAAGAAGTCTTCCGGGAACCCAAGCATGGAACTATGACCCTGCGAACGTGCAGATACACAGGAGAAGCGGCCGTCTTTTCAAAAGCGTCAAGCACAAAATCTATCAAGGGCCAGCCACAGCGAGACATCTGGCCTGCGGATGGAATGTCAATAGAACAAGACCTGCCATGTTGACAACCTAATTTACAGATCCAGGCCTGCATTACCTACTAAAACAAAACATCCCCCACACCATACTACCACTCCCCGCCGCCTTCGCCCCAGCCATCAACCCCTTCTTCGTCTTCTCAGAATAAGCCCTATCAATCTCCCCTCCCCTCCCCTCCCTCACCAACCCCTCCTCGTACGCCTCCAAATCCTCCACAGTCTTCTCATAATGTCTCTCCAAATGCCCCGTCAGCTCCTCGAACCCCTCATCCCGGAACCCTCTTTCCACCATACCCTCCCGATAAAATTCGGGAGTCGCATAATGATCAACTGGGATCCTCTTAATCACCTCCTCCAACGCCCTCGGATCCGCCTCTTCCGTCTCCATCAAATCCGTGAACACGACTTTGCCCCCGCGTTTCACCAGCACGCGATCGATCCCATCCAATATCTGGTTCCGATCCGCGGAATGCAGGAACGCATCTTGACTCCACACGACCTCGTACCCCCCTTCCTCTAGGACGCTGCAATCCTCAAAACTCCCCTCCACCACCTCAACCAACGCATCCAACCCCGCCTGCGCATTCATCCGCCGATTCCGCTCGTTTTGCACGGGACTGAGGTTCAGGCACGTGACGTGGCATCCATATGTCCGCGCTAGATGCCTTGCAGCGCCACCGTAGCCGGAGCCCATGTCTAGCACGCGCGTGGAAGGGGTGATGGGTTGGGCGCGGGCGGCGAGGCGCTCGACGGCGTGGTGGGAGGCCGCGGCGAGGGAGAGGGTGGGGGGGTCGTAGATGCCGATGGAGATCTGGGAACCGCCCCAGATGGTGTGGTAGAATGTGTCGGTGGAGGGGTTGTCGTAGTGGGCGCGGGTGGCGGAGGTGGGGGATGCGGGACGTGTAGTGGATGCGGGACGTGGGGGCGGGGAGGGCATAATTGGCTGGGGGTGAGAAGCTGGGCGGAAATGGGGGAAGTTTGCGTTGTACGGTGCAGGGGGGGAGTATGTGCTATAGGGACAACTTTGCGGATTCCCCTGAAAAGTGAATGTTTGTGGGTTGGCAGGTAGACGATTCAATCTTCAATTCGAAAGTCTGATGTAAACGCGGGGGGGCACATGGACGCACGCTGACGCAACGTGTAAGGGTCCCTGAGCCGATGGCTGTGGCCCGGCCCGGGAGGGGCCTACCAGCTGAGCCAACTCAGCCAAGCCCCCTTAGCCTTGTGCCCCAGCCCCACTTTCCCCAAGAAACCGATGGGACGGAAGTATGCACTGAAAGGATGTATGGCTGCTGAGGAGAGAATTGTGCGCGCATGTGAGGGAGCGTGAGGAAGAATCAAGTGTTCTCCACTGGCCGGTGGAATATTGAAATTATATCCGATGCCTTCAAGAAGGCGAAGAGCTTTGAGGTCTTAGACCTTTAGAAACTCCCACCCGACACCATCCCCACTCTCTATCTTTGCCAGCTTCTCTTCGCTTTGCTCCACTTGGATCCCAATTTGCAAAAGGCTCTGCCACCAGTGCTTCATGAGCAATATGCAACCACCCTCTGGCGTTGGTCTGTTGCAAAAATGCTCCCATCCCTGATGACGGTCGGCAGAGCAGGACAATTGTCCATTCTTGTCGTGTCCTAAGAATTTGCCGGAGACAGTGTTCTGGAAGCCAAGCCAACCTTTGTTTTCTACGCATATCCAGTGGATGGAGCCACGACCACCGGGCTGCATCAGGAGAACCTTCCCGTCAAGCAGCGTAATCACATGCCCGGATGAGACTGAGCGAGTGATGAAAGTAGAGCCTGGCCAGGGTACCAAGAGGGAGCTGGACCTAGCGCCGCTGAGGAAGTCCTGATGATCTGGGACGTCGGTGGCGACGAATTCGGAGGGCGTAGTGCCTGTGTATCTGCTGGAGTCGTCGTGACTTTGGGACGGTGTAGGCTCGACTTGGTTGAGGTCCATGATGGCGTTGTGTGAGCGACGGTGCATCAAGACTCTCGATGAAGGATCATGCAAAGTGTTGTAGTGGTGGTGGTAGGAAGGAATTCATTGAGCCATACGATCTTCATGATAAGCTCACAACACTTTGCTCGCGACACGGCATCGCCTGCAACACAGGAATGGAGCTCTGCTCAACACATCCTGCATGAGGTGGCGATTTTCAAGCCGTAGTGCCATGTGTTATACGACAGATTCAACAATTAAGGTAGGGAGTAAGCCAATGTGAGCTGGATTTCCGCAACCAATGTTTTAAAGTTGCGGGTTGCGGGGCGGGGGCGGGGGCGGGGAGGAGATGATTTGGTAAGGCTACAGGAGGGGGCGGAAATGGAGATTGCGAATTGACATTCTGCGCCTCAAAAGTGAATCTACTTCAACCCGTGAGTCAATAAAGGTTTTCTCCGCGGAACGTGGTTCACGCGAATAAGAACATGGGGGCACGTTGATGTTGTGAGCCTGTGACGCAAACGTGCGACGGGCAGCCCGGGGAAAATCAACCAACATGGCCAAGATTTTAGAACGTCTGCTAAAGACTTCACCACGGGTAAACGGCAAAAGAGGATCGAATCTTGCGTGATTTCGCGCCATGAACTAAGTATTTACATAATCGGGAACAGATTTTGCGGGACTCAATCCATCTCTGCCCCAAGGCCGAGGACTGCACGTCATCTATCACTCGAAGGGCGTCTCGTATGGCTCTTCCGCCTGCGGTGTGATCCGGGCAAGATGTCGCCGTTGACCTGTAGCCCAATCCAGTGTGGCTGAATGCGTTGTGATGCGGTTCTAGAATTATCAGCAGAAATCACCCAAACGATAAGGACGATACTGACATCCCAGACAACGACCGTGCCTTTGGCCCACTTTACCCTGGCTTGGAAGTCGGCACCAAACGCGATGTGATCGTAGAGGAACTTCAACAAGTTGTCGCTCTCCTCTTTCTTATATCCCACAATATATCGGGTGACTGCGACCTTGTCAGAATGCTCTTCCGTACCACGATTTCGACTCTGAGATCTTACACTGCGGGTTGATATACAATGCTTTGTCTCCTGTCGCTGGATGCGTCCTGACCAACGGATGTACACTCGTGACCGGCTCTCGCCGCACTACTGAATCTCTCGCCTTGGCGGAATCTGCTTGCTCGATTCCAGAGTGCACAGCCGTCAGGCCATGTAACCTCTCGCGAAAGCCCGGGCTGAGCCTTCGGTAAGCCTCGACCATATTACAGAATAACGTATCTCCTCCGGTTTTCGGGGTGTCTAAAATATACAAGAATGTCGTCCCCGGTGGCTGCTTCTCATAGGTCACATCACTATGCCAAGCGACAGTCGAGTTGCGGGTCTCTAGCAAGGTTTCTCCAGAACGATCGTCCGCTCCTCGATGGACGACGTGAACCTCCGGATGGCCTGGTGGAGCACCGCTCGTGGGATGGATGTGGTGGCGGCCGAAGTAGCCTCCGATTTCTTTGGCCTTCTCGATCGGGAGATCGCCAAAATCCTGATCTCTGAATACGACCACGTTTCGCTCAGCTGCGAACAGCGCGAGCTGGTCTTTGCCAGCGTCTGAGAGCCGGCTCAGCTGCACGCCCGAGAGTACGGTACCAATGGTGGCTGTGAGATCTTCTCTTTGAACTGAGGGACCTGATCGAAACCCAAAGTCAATATCGCCTTATCATACACGATACAGCCAAAGCAACAGCTAAAGCCGCTCAGCTGAAAGAAGATTGAGACCAAATATCATATGCTCAATTACAAAGTTCTCCGAAGCCATGGGACAATCCTCCGAGATCAACTTACTCAGCAATTCTGGCAAAGCTGCATCCGCGTCAAGGCCGTGCTCCTTGTGCGTGAATGTCTCGAGTGGGGGATACTTCACGTCTGCATCCCATATCGGAAGGTAATCGAGGTTCTAGCAAGCGAACTTCAGCGCAATCTCTATGAAATGTGATGATTGGAGTACACTGGCTGCTGGGTGAGTGGCATCACCCTCTTCTTCTAACTTCTTGTTAAAGCTTTTGGCTCCTGCAGCTTGCTCTTTGTAATTGCCAAACGTGTTCGGGAGTACGTTGGAAGGGTGGGTCGCGGTCTGGGTTGCGATTGGTGCCATTGTGAAGGATGCCGTTGGTCTTGGAAATGACAGCTGCGCGTCATGTTTATATGCCTTTTCGGTCACCTTCCCCGCTCGTTCACGGCTGTAACGTGCTTCACCGCGATTGGAAATGATGTAATCCGATTCTATACGAAAGATAAGACTAATTTTCCTCCACGATGATCATTGGTTCTGGTTGACATGGGGCTAGGGGCTATGCGCGTTGCCTGATATCACGCAATAGGGGTCGAGGACGGATCCTGCCTAAACCGGAAAGGGCACTGGGCATGATCACGCCTTTGCTGCATATTATCATCAAATCTTTGACCAACGATCTATAGGCAGGAAGAACGTACCGTTCATTCCACAACTTCCTTCCCCCACTGCTCTCCCGTCCTACTAGTCAACGCCGGTAGGAGATTATCGTGCATAGTGCATCGGAAATGATGCCAATTGGTCAGGGTCCCTAATCCACACATGGGGTTCTTAAATGTGCAAAGATATCGATGGATGGCGTCTTCCATACTAGCAAGACGAAGCTTGCGAGGCGAAGCTGTCCAGCTCAAGGTTTTTAAGGCCTGACCCGCATGCCGTGGAGTTCTGTGTTTCTTTGGATCAAAACCATCGGCAATGGGAGTCGCATCAGTGACTGCGCAGCAGGAAAGCGACAACGGCTCGCCTCACCCAGAGCCAAGGAAGACAACAGCCGCCAGGCTGTTCTCGACCCTGAAGCCCCGACGTGGCAAAGAGATATCATCTTATGCGAGATCTCGACCTGCTCATGACAGTCTCAGCGGGAATGAGAGTAGCGAGGTGATCTCGAAAGGGGGCTCTGACCCCAAGGCCGAAGAGCGGAGCCTTGAGAGTTACTACGTACCAATCGACACCTACGAGGGGAGACACAGATACGACCCCAAAGCGACATGGAGTCAAGCAGAAGAGACTTCATTGATCAGGAAGCTAGGTATGTCCCCAAGACTTCCCTCATGGGATATTTCAACAACATGGCGTAGAATTTGCACGAAGACCATGGAGATGTGGCGCTGACCATGTATACCTTGCTCAGATCTTCGGGTCTGCGCTTATGTTTGCCTCATGTTCTTTGCCTTGCAATTAGACCGAGGCAATATCACCCAGGCACTGTCAGACAACATGCTGAAGGATCTGGGTATGAATACGAACGATTATAACACCGGACAGACCATCTTTTATGTCTCCTTTCTGGCTGCGGAACTCCCGTCCCAGCTCGTCAGTAAGAAGTTGGGGCCCGACAATTGGATTCCAATTCAGATGGTATCCTGGAGCATCGTGGCCAGCTGTCAATCGCGACTGACTGGCCGGGCGACATTCTGGTTGACTCGATCCTTGCTAGGCATTATCGAAGGCGGCTTCATTCCTGACGTTATCCTCTACCTCAGCTACTTCTACAAAAGCAAGGAGCTGCCCATCCGATTGAGTTTCTTTTGGGGTAAGTGGATGGCAGAGGCGTCGAATCCACTTTCATTCATGAGAATAAGAGTTTGCCTTGCATGAAGCCATGCTGATGCCAGTTTTCCACGTAGGAGCGTACGGTCTCACCTACATTATCTCCGCATTTCTTGCTTATGGAATTCTTCATCTCGGAGGAACGCATGGCCTGCATGGGTGGCAGTGGCTCTTCGCGCTCGAAGGATCGCTGACTGCTCTGATCGGCATCATCTCGTGGTTCTACCTCCCACCTTCACCTTACCAGACGGCAAGTTTCTTTAGGGGCAAAGAAGGGTGGTTCACGGAAAGGGAAGAAGTCATCATGGCTAACAGGATCATTCGTGATGATCCCTCAAAGGGCGATATGCACAACCGGCAAGCAGTGGGCCTTCGTCTGCTCTGGCAAGCTCTGAAGGACTACGACATGTGGCCCATTTACCTCCTCGGCTTTACTTGGACGATCCCAAACCAGTGCGCAACAGCCTACCTCACCCTCATCTTGAGGTCGTTGAAATTCGATGCCTTTCAGACCAACTTGCTTACAGTACCGGCATACACGCTCTTCATACTCCAGCTGATCTTCTGGACGTGGATTTCTGAGAAGATCAACAACCGCTTCCTCATTATCTTGATCTGTCAGATCTACATACTGCCGCTGCTGGTTGGATTAGAGACTCTGCCTGCTGGGAGTGGATTCGCTTGGAGCAGATATGTACTGAACATGATGCTTGTTGGTTTCCCTTACGTCCACGCTATCATCGGTAAGTCACAGAACTCAAATTTCTCAACCATGGGTGTGCTGTCTTAATAACCACGCGCAGTGGCCATGACGAGCCGTAACGCAGGCTCTGTCCGCACCCGAGCGGTCGGATCCGCGCTTTACAATATGTGCGTCCAGGCTTCGAACATCATTTCCTCGAATGTGAGTGGAAATCGCACAGCCACACTCCGACCTTATTCGAAGTGTTTAAGCCTAACCACAAAGCGTGATATTTGAGCGTTCCCGACTGACACTTGGCCAATTTGGCAGATTTACCGTGATCAAGACAAGCCTCTCTACCGCACTGGCAACAAGGTGCTCCTAGGCTTAGTGGCCTACAATATCTGTCTCATTATCTTTGCCAAAGTCTATTACAAATGGCGCAACTCATCGAGGGAGAAGACCTGGAGCGGTATGTCTAATGCTGAAAGGGTGCATTATCTGGAGACAACAAGTGATTCCGGGAACAAAAGGTATGGGTTTCCTAAATCACACGAGCGGTGGAGTGCTGATTCTCCGTGTTACCCAGGCTTGACTTTCGCTTCGTGCATTAGAGAAGGTGTGAGAGTCACTCCGCAGCATGTGCTTGGCTGGATTTACAAAGAATGTCAAAGTCCTTTGTGTATGCTGTGTTACGTCAACTTCAGATACTGCTGTATGGTAAGCAGGATCATGATGATCAAGCCCCGCACGACAACAAAAGAGGCGCTTCTTGGCCCTAGTCTCAGTTGCTTGGAAACCCCTTGCCCGCCGAATCCGGAATCCCCCCTCCCTCTCTCTCCTCAGCATTCAATCATCCTCAGCTCATCAAACTCAAGTCCTCCACACTACCATTCCGAATCCCAAGACCCCCCCTCCCCGCGATAATACCCCCAATCCCCCCTCCACTCCCCCCCTCCATTCCCGCCCACCAACCGACTCGCCCCCACATTCACGGCCCGCCCCTCCTCATAATCCCACTCATACCTCCCCCCCTGCTGCCTAGCCTGCTCATCCCTCCTCCTCTGCGCCCTCATCTCCCGCTCCCGCTGCTCCTTCTCCCTCTTCTCCACTTTGTTCGCTTCGATCTTCCGCAACACCTCCTGTTTCTCGCGTTTCTCCTTGGCCAGTTGCTGCGACACTTCCTCGGCGTGCTTGGCTTGGATGGCGCGCGCGGAGGTCGGGTCGGCGAGCAGGGCGGCTTTGCGGGCGGCGGCTTTGGCGCGCTCGGCGGCGAGTTTGCGTTGCTGGTCGGCGCGCTCGGCAGAGCGTTGGCGGGCTTGCTCGGCTTCGCACTTGGCGGCGCGGTCGGCGAAGAGGGAGGTCAGCGGGGAGTCGTTGGTGGGGGTGGGCATGTTGGATGGAGGGGGTTGTGGTGTTGTGGTTTGTGTCGTGCTTGTGGTGGTGAAGGGGTTCTGTCGTTGAAGGTGAATCGGGTTGGGAGCGGGGTGATATTGTGAAGCCTTTGTGTTGGATGTGAGGTTTGCAAGCTGTGATACTTGAGGTGAGGTTGAGGTTGATTATGAGGCTTTGCGGTGATGTGATGGTTGGAAAAGAATGAAAGGAGATGTAAGTTGAATCCCGGTTATTGTTCTGGTCAAATTGGAAAGGAAGGAACGATCACTATGAGGAAAGTGCTCAAGAGCAGGGGTTATATGGCGCTCAGAGGAGTGGGGCTAGGCACACGTGTGTTTCGACACTTTCATGTGTTGCTGTACGACGATATGTCCTGAGAGGCAAGAGACGCATGTGATCCCCAATGTCATAGGGCAATGCAAACAAAGAAAATATTGAACCACCTGGCTGACGAGTGGGAAGAAGGCAAACAGCATTGACTGTTTTATATGAAGTGAGTGAATCTAGTTTTAAATCACGTACCAGAAATCCAGCGAAAAATCCAAGACTAGACTACAAGTATTTTTTTCTACACTCAATTCACGCAGGATTGTGAATATCACTGTCTTTGAATGCAAAGCAGAAGATTCCATAGGTCATCCAGAATCGTCGTTTTCTTGTGCAAACCTTTGACGTTTGGAATTACCTTAGTAATCAGAAGCTTCAGATCGTACCCTGGAGAATGTATCATCGCTTAGCTACATTAATATTGAACATTGAACCCGCCGGCAGCCAGTGGCAACAGAACGGCGATGGTCAAGGAAACGACCTTGGCTTGGCTTGCCTATCGATACCCCTGAGATCCGCGCTAATGAAGTGGGAGCTCGGCTCACCTTCCTTCTGGGAGCTCCTCAAAATTGACCGCACAAAAAACTTCAATTATTAGAGTCAACGCTGTGATCCACATGACCTGGGCAACAATGGCATCACAACCGGTCACTAACGGCGCTCTTGCCAATGGCAAAGCTTCGAGGAAGCGCAAGCATCGAGCCGAGCAAGACGAGGTTGCAGATGGCGAAACCAAGAAGCCATCCAAAGAGGAGCGCAGGGAGGCGAAGCGTCTGAAGAAGTTGGCAAAAGAAGATACGCTTCCGACGAAGGATGGTGGAGGGGCTGCCGCGGCGGAAGATGTCACCGATGTTGATCCCAAAGCAGCCAAGCTGAAGAGGAAAGAGGAGAAGAAGAAGATAAAGGAAGAAGAAGCACTGCAGTCGCAAAAAGTCATCGAGGCTAAGTCATCAAGCGGCCTGAGCACGAATGTAGATGTGTCTAAAGCTGAGGAAGACAATAATGGAGCAATGAACGAGGACAGGATGCAAATGATCGAAAAGGCCGAAGCTAGGGAGAACGGCACTGTGGAAGGCAAGAAAATTGCCAGGACGGAGAAGAATGCTAGGAACAAGGAGAAGAAGAAAGCGAAGAAAGCTGAGAGGATCCAAGCTGCAGAACCAGCCAAGGTTGCTGCCTCAGATTCCAAGGCGGATGTTACCGCTGGTGCAAAGACGAAGGAGCCATCTGACCAGAAAGACTTTGTCTCCATACAGCCCAGTGAGAAGAGCGGAGAAGGAGAGGTGAGTCTAGATACTTTGTATTTGCACGTTAGACTGCAGGCTCACATACACAGGATGCATTCGAGAAAGCGATCGACAGCGTTCGGCGAGAGCGGAAAGCTGCACGAAAAGCTGCACCAAGTGCTGCACCAGAAGCAGAGTCAGCGAAAGGCGTGGAAGAAGTCGTGGAGCCCGCGAAAGTCGCCACTGATGATGACTTGAGCGAGGAAAGAAGGCAGCGCAAGGAAGAGGCTCGAAAAGTGGCACAGAAATTGAAGCCAAATGCTACTCCAGCCGACTCTAACACATCCATCGAAACTAGCATGAATGGGGAAATGAAAAGGCAGAGGGAGCAGCGCAAGCAAGAAGCCATTGTAGAGATAGAGAAGCTGGAAAGGAGGAAACCAAAAGCCAAGGAAGCCCAGACAGAGAAGGTCAATGGAACGCTGTCAAGTCCACCTCAGGTAGATGGTGGCGGAGAAGCATCAGATCCTGCAATTGGTTACATCGAAGACTCGGACCTTCAAGCACTTCCGCAAGTGACGATTGACGATTTCCTCTCCTCGAACAACATCGCAATTCGCGATCTAGCAACCGACAGAGCTCCATCTCAGCGCCCCATTATCGATTTTAAATATCTCCCATTGATTCCAGGCCTCGCCTCCGCTCAATCTCCCTTTGCAACCTTCAAAGCGCCGACGCCGATCCAAGCCGCGGCTTGGCCTCATCTTCTATCATCTAGGGACGTCATCGGCGTAGCAGAGACTGGGTCCGGCAAGACCCTCGCATTCGGCGTCCCCTGCATCCAGCACATCACCTCCCTGCCCAAATCCCTTCCTGGCGAATCTCCGACCCGTGCCGTCATCGTATCCCCGACCCGCGAACTCGCCAGTCAGATCCATACCCAGATTGTCGCCCTCGCCGAACCGGCCTCCCTTCATGCGGTCTGCCTCTATGGCGGCATCCCTAAACATCAACAGCGCGCGGATTTGAAGAACGCACATATCATCATCGCCACTCCGGGCCGACTCAACGACCTCATTGAAGAAGGCCACGCCGACCTCAGCCGAGTCATCTACCTCGTCCTCGACGAAGCAGATCGTATGCTCGACAAGGGGTTCGAAGAAGCCATCTCTACCATCATTTCGCGTACTCCCCCTACAGGTCGCCAGACCGCCATGTTCACCGCCACCTGGCCTGCGTCTGTACGTGAGTTAGCGGCGACTTTCATGACTGACCCGATCCGGATTACTATCTCGTCTAGTATCAACGGCGCCGATGACCCGACCGGCGAACTTCGCGCCAACCCCAACATCACACAGCATGTCGAAGTAATGGACCCTCACTGGAAAGAGGGCCGATTGCGTGAACTTGTCAAAGCTTTGTCGCCGCCCTCGGAAAACACATCCCGAAAACAATCATCCATGGTCAACAAAGCATACCCGATCAAGATGCAGCAGAATCGCGTCTTGATCTTCTGCCTCTACAAAAAGGAGGCCGATCGCATCGAGAAGATGCTGCGAAAAGCCATGGCCGGGTCGGAAATTCGGATCGCCGCCATCCACGGCGATATGTCGCAGCCCCTCCGCACAGCCTCCCTCTCTGCCTTCAAGAAAGGCGAAGTTTCTGTACTGGTAGCCACAGACGTGGCAGCCAGGGGTCTGGACATCCCCGACGTGAAAGCCGTCATCAATTTCACTTTCCCACTAACGGTGGAGGATTACGTTCACCGGATCGGTCGAACAGGGAGAGCCGGTAAGGATGGTCTGGCCGTGACGTTCTTCACCGATTCGGATAAAGGGTTGGCGGGCGGGTTGATCAATGTGCTGAAAGCGGCGGGCCAGGAAGTGCCCGAGGAGCTGTTAAAGTACGGGACGACGGTCAAGAAAAAGACGCATGAGGCGTACGGGAATTTCTATCGAGAAGTGCGGGAGGGGGAGAAGAAGGAGGGCACGATGACGAGGTTGAGTTGATATGTGGGTGGGTGGTGGGAGGATCTCAAAAAGTCAAGCGAGCAGTGGTCGTATTGTAGAAAAGAGAGCGAAGGACGTATCATGGGCTAGCAATCTTCCAGCTGTAAACACGGAAATGTTCAAGATTTTAGCTAGCTACATCGAGTTGTGAGAAAATGATCAAAGAGTATGTTTACCGATGATCAAAGCTATTCTGGCTAAGCTGTCGGAGCCCACATTGATAAAAGCTTGTGAGGGTGGGTGATGTGGATGGGGGTGGGTGAGCTGAGGGGGAAGGGAGGTGAAAGGGAGGGGAAAGGGAGGGGGAAGTGGAGGGGTTTGGTGGGGATAGGCTGGGATGTGAGTAGTACTTGTACCAGAGATATTGGAGGGGCAGATGATGATCTAGGGGCAAAACAAGGACCTGGATGTAGGTGAATCGAAAGAAAGGGTGCAGAGTGGGCTATGTGGGTGAGCATTTTTTTACTAGCCCAAAACGCAGTTCAAAGAGAGCCCGGTTTGGGCGTACTTTTCCCCATCAAACACTCACCTTACCGCCCACATTTCGCCCATGTCCCTCTCTACTCCACCCGACAGATGATCTTGCCCATACTCGTATTCCCCTCCATAAACTCATGCGCCTCCCTCACCTCCGCCCACGCAAACACCTTCTCCACCGGCACCTTCATCTCACCCTTGACGATCCGCGGGACGGCGTGTTCGCACAGCATATCTCGCAGTTTGCCCTGATAGTCTTCATCTCGGCTTCGCAGGCTGCTGCCTTCCCATCTCACCCGCTTGCCGATGAAGGCGCCGATGTTTACACCTTCGGGTATGGTGGCGCCGCCCATCAGGCCCAGTTGCACGATGCGGCCGTCGCGAGCTATGCAGTTCAAGTTGCGTGGGATGTAGGAGGCGCCGATGAAATCGATGATCTTGGATGAGACGGTCGGGTCAGTGTTCTGCTGGCTTGGGAAAGCTTCTACTAGCGGGTTGGGATTTGTGGCGCTCTCGGTTAAGAGATTGGGAACGAGGAGGGCGTTTGATTTCCCTTCCTTTGTAGCTTGGTTTCGAACTTGGGACCATGCACTTACAATGTCAACTCCCTTCCCACCCGTCGCCTTCAGGATCTCGGCCGACCAATCCGTGTCCGTGTCTTTGTAATTATACCCCGCCGTCGCGCCGAGGGATTTGCAGAAATCAATCTTCGCGTCCGACCCGGCCGTCACGAAGATCTGCCCCGCCCCTTCGGCCTTGGACAGCTGGATCCCCGCTATGCTCACCGAACTCGCGCCGGCATGCCACAGGACATTCTTTCCGGGGG
Organism: Ramalina intermedia; assembly: GCA_003073195.1. Lineage (NCBI taxonomy): Eukaryota > Fungi > Ascomycota > Lecanoromycetes > Lecanorales > Ramalinaceae > Ramalina > Ramalina intermedia. The sequence goes on from PEKF01000023.1 coordinate 210,160, forward strand.
CGAACTCGCCGATGAGGTGAAGCGCTTGGGTCGCCGTGATCCACGTCTCGGGGATGCCGGCACAGACCTCCCAGCTCAGCGATGGGGGCTTGTGGATCAGCATGTGCGTGGATACAGAGATGTACTCTGCATAGGCGCCTGGTATCCTCAAACCAAGTCAGGCTGTCAATGATTCTGCCATCGATTCTTTGCGCCATGCTTGCTGTGAAGGGGGAGAAGGGGGGCTGTTTATCAAGACGTACCGCCATAAGCGAGGCCGAACACCTCATCACCCTTTTTGAAACTGCCTTCACTCTTTGACCCCAGCTCTTCCACGAAGCCGCTGAATTCTACGCCGAGGATCTTGCCCTGTTGCAGTCTTTCAGCCACCCTGTTGCCCCTCAGATGACCCGGGTGACGCACATACAGCCTGTGGAGGGAGAGGATACTTACCCTCCCTCTGCAGCAGATCCATTCGATTCAGTCCAAAGCATTTGATTCTCACGATGGCGTGGGTGGGTTGGAGGGTCGGGTAGGGTATGGCGTCGTTGATGTAGAGGGAGGAGGCGGGACCGGTGCCGTCCCTGATGTCTGAAGGATGTCAGTGGCTGGTCATTAGATCGAGGAAGGAATAGGAGGGGTCGTCGATACCGACGGCGCGCATTGTTCGCTGCGTCTGCGCCATGTTTAGAGACTGGCACTGGCGAAGATATGGGGGCCAAAGCTCAGGTTTCTGGTGAAATGAAATGAAATGAAATGAAATGAGGAAATGCTCGTTTTACAGCAAAGATACCGTAAAGGTAGGCTACCCTCGGTAGGTCAAGACGGACGATGTTGCTCCGCAGTTCAACGTCATTCGGGAATAGCAGCCGGGAATGATCCAGCGAGCAGTATTTCCCACTTCCTCGTTTGCTTCCTCTCTCACTGGGTAACGTGGATGACAAGTGAGATGTCCAGAAATTCAAGAGAAAGGTGTTTGCAAGAGGAAAGACGTAATGACATAATTTTGGAAAACAAGAAGCGCAAGTTGAGAACCCGACGTTGTTGTATCGAGCAATGTGCATGGTCATTTGCCAGTAAAACAGCCAGATAGCACCTACAACTCCGAGCGGTAAGATCCCCTCACGCGTAACGCAGTACAGCAATGCTTTCTGAATCCCGATACGTTCACGCAATACTATACCCTTTAATCAACTCCGTAAGCTTTGAACATTCGCCCGAATAATTCAGAGGAGCCGCAGCCGAGACTTGATATCGAACTCTATCGCCCAAGTGTTAGTCGTGCTCCCGATGAGGATCAACATCAAGCTTGACCACGTACCTCTGCTGCTCCTGGAAATTGTCCATCTTGGCCCGACACTTGAAATTCATCGACTTACAATTGGCCTCCTGGAACGCATCATCGGCAGCTTTGGAATCATTTTCCTTCAAGTCCATCAATTGGTCGGCCGACATGCCCATGATCTGTCTGCCTACATCGTCGAAGCAACTGAGCCAGATCTGACCTGTATGATCGCTGACGTTGATGGACATGATGTATCGGTGCTCTGGCTTTGGGTGCGTTTTGTCGCAGCGTTCGCATCGCCATTGGCCCGGATCAGTCTCAACGACCTTTTTGTTGCAGCCTTCGGAAAGACATGCAGGGTAGGAGACGTTGTCCTGCTTGATGTAGATGACTGTGGCTTTGGTGGTGAAGTAGTCGGTCGTCTCAGACATGCCCAGGTTCTCTTCCTTGATCTGCAAGATGGTCTTCATAGGATCGCCTCGTCCTCCAGCAGCAGCCATGGTACCATTCATCTGAGCGTGCGTGGCGAATTGATCGTTCTTGCCTTGAGCAAGGTACCAGCCCTTCAGTCTGTGGGCATCATCAATGTCAGGATCGATCGTCATTGATCCTGAGCTCAGCAGACTCAGACTCCGACCGCCAAAGTCGGACACCTTCACCCCTTTGAACGCGACGACAGACTCCGGGTTCGCTTCGAAAGCTGTAGCCGTGTTTCCCCATATCGTCAACCGGACCGAGTAGCCTGTGTTGTCCACAATCGTCAATTCGCGCTTGTCGTAGGGTTTGCTCGTCGTCTTGGAGACGATTTGACTGGTCTCGCCGACCTCCTTCAGCACCCCAATCGCGTCTATGGTTGAGTCTTTTTCGACGTTTTGCAGGTCCGCGATGTTGGTAAAGTTGAATCGTACTTGTGGCACTCCACTCTGCTCCTCGGCCTTCTCCACCACCGTATCTCGCTCGAACATCAACTCGTAGTCATTCGAGAGATTGGAGAACTGCTTCTTCGCCATGTTGACCCGGCAAGGACTTGTAACGTAGTAGACGCCTCCTTCGCGGAATATCTCAAAGAGCGAATCGACCTGCTCGCCAAAGGCCGTGCCTCTGATCTCCCCACTCTCATCCAAAAGATTGACGCTGAACAACTTGCCCTCACCATTCTTGTTGTGCCACGTTTTGATGTCTGACTTGTGCGAGCATCTCGCTTTGATGGTCCATTTGTGAGCGTAGGGCGAAAGGGCTTCGATAGGGTATATGTTGGCATGAGCAGTGGAAGAGCTGTTGCCGGTTCTCGAGGGGGTCGTTGGTTGATTTTGTTGCGGAGGCCCCACTCTGTTCCCATAGAATCCATTGGTCGACATGGTCGTTGACTGAGGTTTTGTATCCTCCTCCTGTTTGATCTCCAAGGGTTTCGGCTCGCCAATCTTCTCACTGACACCCAGTTGTTCCAACACCTCAAGGTCGAGCACTATCAGGATTCTGGATCGGTCAGAAGAGGACCGGACGGGGTGTTGGATGTGGGCAGACGCACTTCTTGCCTTTGACAAAATTTGCTTGAAATGACTTTAATCGGACAAAGCATCCCTTGACCAGCTTTCCTTCGTGAACCACATGATTTGCCTCTTGTAGAAATCAGCATGATGAACATCGAAGGTGTCTCATTTCCAGAAATCATGATGAGGCACTCACGGGTAGCTAGCATGCTCTGCACAAAGTTATTAATGTCGCTGAAGACCACTCGGAAGCGTTCTGGAGATCCCTCTTGACCAGTAGTGGCAGCCAGCGGCTTGATCTGGACACATTGTAGACATGGCTGGGGGGTCCCAGCGCCACCATCGGCGTCAAAGATGGCACTATACACAGCTCAGCTTAGCGAATGGGGATATCGCAAGAGAGATGGGCAAATGCAGGCATACGTCAGGGATCCCCGATCTATTGAAGATGCTGGATTGCCGGCCATATCTTGAAACAGAGAAGGGAAAAGTCGTCGAGCTGATGTAGATTCTGGGGGAAATGCGATGTGGAATTGTCTACGGAGTATGCTTGGATTTGTCGTCCGTCGATGATGCAAGACAATAATATGATACGCGTTATTTTCGATTTTCTCTGCCGAGCGCGTCTGGCGTAAAGAGGATTTTTGCCCCGCCTGTTTCTGCGGAATGGTGCAAATGGGCCACCATACGATGATGTCTGCCTGCCCCTCGGGCCTGGACGTCTCCGTAAACAATGCTCTGTATCATCTTCCTCTCCCATCCTCCGCCATTGTCTCGCACTCCTTATTGACCATGGCTGAGGACGCAGTGGCCACCAAGGCTCCCGAGAGCGACGCTCAAGAACCGAGCATATTATCTTCGGGTGACACGCCAGCGCAGACTGGCCCCACTATGGGTGTAGGAAATCCCGTTGTGTCCGAGCTCCTTTGATGGCTGTGGCTGAAGCTACTTGTGCAGGAACATTGCGTCACAGACCGACCTTCGCGTGAGAACATAATACCCATAACAAATGTTTGACGGCACTAACATCTTACACAGCAACGGATGGGCAAGAACCAAGCGGTGTACAACCCCCCTTCTGCCGCCTGACACCTGCTTCATCCTCACATGCTGCACCTAGGAACTCACCAAGATCGCAGATGTAGATGTGCGTCTCTGACCTTGAACAAGCCACCATCCTGCAGGCCTTGCTGAAATCTTTCACAGGTCTACATCGCCAAACCAGCCGACTACCCGCACCTCCCCTCCAAACTCCTCCTCCTCCTCTCCTCCGGCAGCGGCATCCACTCCCGCAACAACCAACTCCAAGCCGACAAATATGCCTCCGAAGGCTTCCTCGTCGTCATGCCTGATCAGTACGTCCTCCTCCCCCTCGTCCTCTTTCCCCCCAATAACCTAAACCCCATACTCACCCCCCACCTCCCCTCCAGATTCGCAGGCGACCATGCCCCCAACACCACCGCCGCCGCCACCGCATCCTCCACCACAACCTCCGACGAGCCCCCCAGCATGATCGACAAGGTGAAACTCGGTTTCGCCAGCACGGTCGCCACGACAGCAAAATCATTCATGCTGGACATGTGGCTCGCGCGCCAGACCCCCGAAAAGGTGCTCCCGATCCTGCATCGCGTGATCGGTGCCGCGACGGACGAGTTCGCCGATGCGGTGGCGAATGGGGGAGGGGTTTATGCGGTGGGGTATTGCTTCGGTGGGAAATATGTGTGTTTGCTTGCTGCGAATCAGGCTTCACCTGCGGAGAAGAAGCCTAGGGATGAGGAACAAGGGAAAAAGGAGGAGGAGCGGCCATTGATCAAGTGCGGCGCGTTGGCGCATGGGACCATGATCACGAAGGAGGATATTGAGGGGATCAGGGCGCCTGTGAGTATGGTTTGCGTGGAGCAGGATCCACTGTTTAGTGATGAGGTGCGAGTAGGTGGGAAAGAGCATCTGGAGAAGGAGGGGAGGGAGTTTGAGATGCAAGTGTATGAGAAGGTACCGCATGGGTTTGCGGTGGTGGGGGAGTATGCGGATGAGGGGATCAGGGTGAAGCAGGCGGAGGCGTTTGAGCAGATGGTTGGCTGGTTGAAGGGGCATTGAAGATGTGCGGTTTCTCAGAGGGCTGTCTTTAGATCCCTTTTACTGCCCTTTTTTCCAATGAGCTGCTCCATCCATCTCCCTCACTTCATTGCCCATGAATTTCCCCAATTCCCACCGCATTCGTCAGAGATCTCCATCCCTTCTTCCCCACCAAAACTCCTCACCATCATTATCACACAAATCCACACAATCTTCAAAAATAGGGGCAGCCCCCCCTTCCGCGGAGATGCACACACCCGCCCCTCTCACCCGCCGTTGGCGGATCGCATAAAAGCGCATAAAACCCAAGCACGTGATACGTTACCCTTCAGTCGTGCTTTGACCTCTCCCCCTTCCGCTGCCGGCGCATTCTTATTATCGATTTTTTACTCGATATTAATTATCAAAACCGCAGGGCCAGGTTGGCCGACCGGGTTCGACGCTGGAGGGGGGGGGGGATTGTACGGATTGGGAAAACAAGGCTTGGTCGCGGTGTTTGAATGATGGGGAAGTTTTTGGAAATACTCTAATGATCTATTGATTTGTTTATTTGGTCTTGGCCTCCTCCTGGGACTGCTTGTTGTTTCCCTCCTCCTGGGACTGCTTGTTCTTTTCCTCCTCCTCCTGGGACTGCTTGTTCTTTTCCTCCTCCTCCTGGGACTGCTTGTTCTTTTCCTCCTCCTCCTGGGACTGCTTGTTCTTTTCCTCCTCCTCCTCCTGGGACTGCTTGTTCTTTTCCTCCTCCTCCTGGGACTGCTTGTTCTTTTCCTCCTCCTCCTGGGACTGCTTGTTCTTTGCCTCCTCCTCCTGGGACTGCTTGTTCTTTTCCTCCTCCTCCTCCTGGGACTGCTTGTTCTTTTCCTCCTCCTGTGAGGGATTGAAGAGTCTCCACGCTTGAAGCAGGAAGTGCCGTTCAATGTATAACATGGCCAAACCCAACACTCCGAGCAGTGCACCCACGTTGGCGAGATCTCTCATCCCCGTGCCCACGCCTCGATACATCAATACGAAATGCCCCGTTTGAATCATCGTGAAAGCGAAACTTTCCGGGAGCACCTTTACCAGATACAATACCTCCGCCTTTTCTGCTTCCCGGTCACTCAAATACCATATCACCCCCCCGCCGCGTTCAGCAAGGTCTCTTTTTATAAATCTACCACTCCACCAGATCCTCCCCAGCATGACCACAGCGTTCACAGTCACCAACCCTCTTGCTCCCTTCCCCCACACCCCCAGCACCAACCATCCCGTGACCCCAAACAGCGCACTCGAGCCCACCATCCAGATGCTTTGCTGCCTCAGCTGCGCAGGTGTGGCGACAGCGGTGACGTAGGCTTCGAGGAGGCCATTGTAGCCTAGAAGGGGCAGGTAGAGGCAGTATGAACTCAGGACGGAGGGGGCTTCGGTGTGGGACCAGCGGGCGCCGGCGAGGGTGTGTAGAAGTAATGGAATAAAGGGGGGAGCCCAAGCGGCGAGGAGCCAGAAGAGGAGGGTGTAGAGGTGAAGGAGGGTGGTGAGGTAGGCGACGGCTTGCTGGAGCTGGGCTTTGTCGGTTGCTGCTTGATTGGGTCGAGGCTTGGCTGTAGAAGAGGTGATTTTGGGAGGGAGTAAGCGGGCCAGGAGGGAGCGGGAGGATTCTTCGATTGGCTGGAAGAGAATGCGAGCGAGGAGGCCACCGTAGTTGGATGCGAGGGCGTAGGCGCCTTGGGAGGGAAGAGTGGTGAGTAGGGCGATGAGGTAGGCGTCGCCGGAGGTGAGGATTTGTTTGAAGATTGATTGGGTGTAGAGGGTGATGGACAATTTGAGAAGGTCCGGAGGGAAAAGCTGGCTGCCGCCTTTGGAGCCTGGTCGACGAGGGAAGATAGAGAGGGCGTTGGACTTCAGGGCGGGAAGAAGGCCGTAGAGGTAACCAAACATAAGCAGGATAGCGTAGCTGAGTTGGCCAATGGCGAAGGGCAGGATCCCAACATTGAGGTCAGAATGGCTGGCGTAGATGGCGGTGCTGCATGTGACGATGCAGCGGAGGAATGTAGCTAGCATCTCTGCGGAAGCGCGGGTGCCATACAGCATCTGCTGTTGAGCCAAAGCGAACAGTGGTTCGTGAAGGAGCTCGATGATGGTGGCCAGTGCGTACAACTGCAGGGAGCCTTGGATGTAGGGGATGGACAACACAGCAGGGTCGGCATTGCGTTTGTAAAGCCATCGGAAGACGAAAGTGAGGATCGAACCAAGGCCAATAGCGAGGTAGGATAAATTGATGGCCTCTTGTACTCTGTCTTCGTTTCCCGATTCTGGAATTCCATCTCCCTTTTTGCCATCGGCATTCTTGGATGGTGGTTGCACAGAGTCCTGTCGCTGGCGCTGCAAGGCTACCCGTATGCTTTCTCGCGAGAAGTACAAGGTCGATACCGAGAACAGTTCCAGCTGGGTTGCGGCACCGAAGAAGTCGGGAGAGAGGTATCGAAGCAGTACCTGGTTGACGACGAAGGTGAGAGCTCGAGACCCGATCTGGAGCAAGATCAGGAAGCTCGCTCCACGGGCAGATCTAGCCAGGACAGACGGTGGCATGGTTCGATCTTTAATTATCAGTGTGAGATCATATCTTCGTGTGATTGCTGCTGCTTACCTTGAGGAAGTAAGACGAAAGGTGGATCTAGTTGCTGTCAAGGTGTAAACATTCAATCGAGGACCGAGTGCACTGTCCTATCCAAATATCGCGTTCATCAGCTTCTTGTCCCCCTGAGGCCCATCTCCGACGAGAAGGCATGTTGAGCGGTTGCGGTCGCCTCTCTCTTGTGGGAATTGGACTTGTCTAGAGACTGGAGTCAATAATGGACTCACGTTGAAAGAGGTGATTGTCAGTAGGAAGGCATGTATCATATTTTAGAGGCCGTTAGAGTTCCACTTGCAGATCTTGAAACGACGTCACTCGAAACGGCCAAATGTGCACATTACAGTCACACACGCGATGTGTTCAAACACGTAGAAGGGCAATATCGTCTTGGAAGTCGCGATGACTCTCAATTGTTAGCAGTCGTATGCTTTCCTATTGTTGAGAAGAAGGAGGCAAATTGTGCGAGAGCTTGCGTGGCTGAGCATCAGGCACCGGTTTTGTCAGCGCAACGTCCCACTCCGACGTTACTTCCATAAACAAACATCCCCGCCCAAGGCCCGAGGGCAACCCAATGCAAAATCCCTGTACACCACAATTTTAGCACGCATTGATTGAGCCATGAATGTCATAAAATTGCAGAGGTAGGTCCTGTCTTGGATATCGAGGGGCTTACACCGCGCTTCGGACCCAGAACTGACCTCCCGGATTGATATTCAGGAAATATCCTCAGTTCCAGCAGCAAGATATTTTCAGCCTGCAAGATGCCTTCCGCAAGCTTGATGTTGACGACAACGGGTACATCGACGAAGCGACCGTGATCAAAGCCACTCAGACGTCAGAGAGACAGCCCTATGATGTGGTCAGACAAGCACTCAAAGAGGTCGAGCTGGATAGCTCAAGAAGGGTCGAATTGGACGATTATGTTGACGTATGATCAATCGACCATGAGCATCTTTTCTGGACGAATACAAGGCTGACCCTTTGGTACGTGACAGCTCATCTCCAAAGTTCGCGATTCCTCCCTTGCTCAAAAGCGCATGACCACTGGTCCGAATCCTGCCGGCAATGGCGCCCCATCAGCCTCGGGACACAAGCCATCAGGCAGTGTATCTGGCAAGATCCAGGTACAGGGATCGTCGGCCAATGTCACCCATACCATCAACGAAGATGAACGGACAGAATTCACAAGACACATCAACGCCGTCCTCGCTGGTGATCCAGATGTCGGACACCGCTTACCTTTCCCCACCGACACTTTTGAGATGTTTGATGATTGCAAAGATGGGCTGGTACTGGCCAAGCTCATCAACGACAGTGTAGCAGATACCATCGACGAGCGGGTGTTGAATCGACCGGGCAAGAAGATCAAGACGTTGAATGCTTTCCACATGACGGAGAACAACAATATCGTCATCAACTCTGCCAAGGGTATCGGGTGCTCCGTGGTGAACATTGGCAGTGGAGACATCATCGAAGTACGAGAGCATCTGATCCTGGGTCTGATATGGCAGATCATCCGGAGAGGCTTGCTTAGCAAGATCGACATCAAATTACACCCTGAATTGTACCGATTACTGGAGGACGATGAGACCTTGGAGCAATTTCTCCGATTACCGCCCGAGCAAATCCTGCTGCGATGGTTCAATTACCATCTCAAGAACGCGAAATGGGACAAGAGGGTCAACAATTTCTCCACCGACGTCAAAGAAGGCGACAACTACACCGTCCTCCTCTCCCAGCTCGCTCCCGACCAATGCGATCGTTCGCCCCTTCAAACCCGTGATCTCCACCAACGCGCCGAACAAGTCCTCCACAATGCCGACAAGCTCGATTGCCGGAAATTCCTGACGCCAACGTCACTTGTCGCTGGTAACCCGAAACTCAACCTCGCCTTTGTCGCCAACCTTTTCAACACCCACCCCGGCCTCGACCCCATCACCGAAGAGGAAAAGGCCCAAGTCGATGACTTCGACGCGGAAGGCGAGCGTGAAGCCCGCGTGTTCACCCTCTGGCTCAATTCTCTGGATGTGCAACCGTCGGTGAATTCGCTCTATGACGACCTCCGGGATGGTAGCATCTTGCTGCAAGCTTACGACAAAGTCTTGCCAGGCTCTGTCAACTGGCGTCACGTCAACAAGCCGCCTGCTTCAGGGGGTGAGATGATGCGTTTCAAGGCTGTTGAGAACACCAACTACGCTGTTGAGCTCGGCCGGCAATCGCACTTCTCCCTCGTCGGTGTTCAAGGCGCGGACATCACCGATGGTCAACGCACCCTCACCTTAGGGCTCGTCTGGCAACTGATGCGCCGCGACATCTCAGAAACCCTCTCAGCACTAGCGCAACGGCTCGGCAAGCGGGAGATCTCCGACGCAGAAATGGTGAAGTGGGCCAACGACAAAGCCCGCGCGCCCGGCGGCAAAGGGTCAAGTATTCGCAGCTTCAAAGACAACAGTATCGGGACAGGCGTGTTCTTGCTGGATGTGCTCAACGGGATGAAGTCAAGTTATGTGGATTACGATCTCGTCACGAGTGGGAGGTCGGACGAGGAAGGGTACATGAATGCGAAGCTGGCGATTAGCATTGCGAGGAAGATGGGTGCAACGATTTGGTTGGTGCCCGAGGATATCTGTCAGGTGAGGAGTCGGTTGGTGGTGACTTTTATTGGTGAGTCCTATTCCTCCTTTTCTTCCGGATCGGGGTAGGGTGATGCAAGGCTAATCGGCGTTCGTGTTAGGTTCGCTCATGGCTACGGCGGAGAAGATGTGACGCGTGGGATTAAGGGTGTTAGCAGGTAGCCGAATACAATTGACATAACTTATGCGCTTAAAACCCTTCTGTCTTTGATCAGAAAACACTTCAATAAATTGCCCTATTGCCATTGATTTCTGAAATGTTACACGTTTTTGCCTCGAACACGTGTCCCCTCATCCTCCGCAACCCATTCCAGAATCAGCCACGGTATCCTATACCATATCCAGTGCCAACTATTGTATGGACCAGCCGTGTGTGTTGTGAGTGTTCAATACAGCAAGTATTTTCCTTCTGCGCGGCCTGTTCTTGTCCATGTCTGTAGCTGGTGCCGTGCGGGAATCTTCGGGGTCGGGACCGGGGGTGATGGGCACACGGTCACGGGATCGATTATTTTGGCAAGGGTCTGAGTCTTTGTCCTTTGTTGGAGAAGATTTCGGTTTTGGGGGTAGGCTGGGTCGATTCCAACGGGGCAGTTTGGTAGGGATGGGGGTAAGAATGTTGGTTGCGTGTGGCAGGGGCGGCGATGGGGAGAGTGGGGTTGGTTGATGAGAACGGGGGAGGGAGATAGGATGCACGGATTGCGAGATGTTTTTTTTGAATGGATGGAGTAAATGGGGAAACCAAGTTTCAAAACGCGAAATGAAAATGTTTCTGCAGTAGACATAGGAAGAATGCAAGATCTGGAATGCGTGGTGATGAACCGTGAGAATTTTCTACGTTTTCCGTGATCTTTGGGGAGTGTTCGAAGTACATATTTTCTGTATTCATCTCATCCTCAAGCCGTGGAGCAGTCTACTCATTTGATGCTGAATCAGAGGCCGCGGCATCACAGTCGCTCGAAGAAGTAGACATATGCAAACTTCTTCATCTCGTCAACATCGCCTTCGGCCTTGACGACCTTTTCGTCATTGAACAGGATCCATGCTTCTTCGTTGTTGATTGTGTCAGGCAAGGTTTTGCGGATGAACGCGACATAATGTCTAGACGAACAGGCAGAGGTCAGTGAACATTGCGCAATGCGATGGGCAAGGACACGAATGTGATGGAAAACTCACCCAGCATGTATGCTTGCGCCTTTGTGGCACACAATACTCTTCAACTGGAATCTTGCCGGCAGATTTGTACTCCCCGGCAGTTGCTTCTCTTGGGTGTCTGCACGATCCACGGGGGCTGCGGCGGCCTCGTCACCAAAGTCTCCTTGATCGTCTGGATGGCTGAAAACCCAATCCAGAGCTCTGGTGACGTCTCCACCCGTCTCCTTCAATGCCTTGCGGGCTTGCGGTGCTGCGATGCCCATGGCGCCTAAGGTTTCTATGCTTTCGGGGCTAACGTCGCCAGCCGATGGAGCATTGGATGTAGCGCCAAAGTCCATGGGAGTGTCGATGTCAGGGTCCTCCATGTGTTCGATGAGCCAATTCATCGCGCTCTCCGCGTCTGAATTGCCGGTAGCGTGGAGAGCCTTCTCGCAGCGCACGCGTGGGAAGCCCATGGCTTCTAGCTGGCTGATGGCGCCTTCATTCGGGGTGAATGAGGGTGCGTTGCCGGTGGCAGTGTCCTCAGGTAGTTCTTCTTCTGATGGCTGGAGTCCCGATGATTTGTAAGCGTCGAGGTCAAAGGGCTGGTCACCGACGACCACTGGTACATCCAGCTTTGTTGGAACCCAATTGACGAGTTCGAATCGACGGGCATTGACGGCGAGGGTCTTGGGAAAAGTTTTGAAGAGGGAGCGTTTGGTGAAGCCGTCCTTGCTCCCACATGAAGCACAGGTCAATTCGACCATTTCGGAACCTGTGAAAGTGTCCAGGCATTCTTTGAGGGTGACTTGTTCAAACTCGTCTTTCGGCTTGTCTTCATTCGTACCCCCATTGGCGAGTTGTGCTTTTCGTCTCACGGGAACGGGAATCGATATATTGTCTTGTTCGTCAGATCGATACCGTACCTTTCTACAAGACATGCACTGCAATCGCTGTTCAATGACGAAACGAAATGAAGCAACTGGATCTTGCGCGGTAGGATGTGGCGAGCGCGTGATTAGCTTGAATAGGTGTAGAAGCAGTTCAAATGCATCCTGTTGCCGCATTGTTGAGAATTCTTCATGGCCATTGCCGATCAGATGTTTCAGCATAGCTGGCGCAAGGCCCTTTTGCGTGGGGATCTCTGGAGAATGCTCCGACGCAATAACATCCGAGTCGGGCTTTGAGTAGCGGCCAGATAGCAGACCATCGGCACATTTTTGTAATTGCGTTTCTAGATCCTCTGCCGGGTTTGGAGCGTTTGGTGGAGTTCCTGTTGGGTGAAAGTATCGGGACTGGAATTCGGGGATGGAAAAGACGCATTGCAGGATACTAGCCAGATAGCAGCTATTGCCCAGGTTCTTCAGACCAGTGAAACCTTGGCCGAAGACTGGCTGCATTTCTTTGCCATCCTGGGTCGTCATGGCGAAGTCCCACCTCAGGTTCTGTTCGATCTGCATCTCAGTCAAGCTTTTCTCCGTCTTCTCACGTTCTGCCAGATTGATACCCCAGTGGGCAAGGTGTGCCGCGATCTCAGGGTCGGTCCGCTCGTCATTACATGCATAGCAATAGATGTCCGCCGTACCCTCGGGAGTTATTGAGCCGAGCTTGACGGCGACTGCATGTGATGTGTCTTCGGTATGCTTCAAGCCATGACTGTTTCCACCGGTGCCACCATACTGTGCTCGACCACATCCTAGATTTCCACATTGCAAGCACAGCCACAGATTCTCCTTGAGATCGCACATAGAACAATGCCCGAGATCTGTCTGCTTTAGTGAGAGCTCGAGCAGCTATTGGTCTACACGTACTCTGAGACTCGATCTTCCGAGCAGGTTCCTGCTCCAAGCACAGGGTATGTTCACAAGGCGTCATCTCTTGCTCCCAGGCTTGCACCTCTGCTTGTCTGGCAAAGGTGTTCGCTTTCAGTACACCATCAACAACAGCTGCCAACTTGCCACTTGTCTTGTCGACGTCGCTGACTCCACAGTCGTAACATCGGACCTCAGCCTTGGTGTCATATCGGTCTTCCTCGGTCTCGGCGGCTATGGCCAACTTGGATATCTTTTGAGGGGGCTCATCACGCTGCAAGAGGTTGTCAGCGCTGCCTTCGCCTCATGACACATCCGCTTGCGGCGCTTAGAGTTGCCGAAGAGAGGCTGACCTTGACCTTCTTTCTGCTTCGTTGGATGTTCAATACAAGAGGGTGTTTGGAGGTCTGGTAGTGAAGAGAGGCATGATCGCGATCGGAGGTACAGCCACCGTTGAAGCAATAGAGGCAAACGTTGAGGCCTGAAGGGTCGTCCTAGATGCTTTTGATAAGCTCAATCCGCAAAGGGATATTGGGTGCTTGTGAACAGACTATCGAGTCGAAACACTGGGTGCAGTCTTCGCGGTAGACTGACTGCGATGCTGTCGGGGGACGTAATACTAGCAGCGGTATTAGTAACGCATATACAAGACCATGTTCGAGAGGGGCCTTGCCCGCTGCGTTAACATGGACACACGACATGATGCTGGACTTGGTTCACAAGGCTTGGGGCTTTCGATGGAGCAGGAGGCGAACTGCGGTCTTGATGGATTCTAGGACAGACTTTTCACGATTTGCCGCGTCGAAAGCATGCAGGTCAGAGGCACTTCAAAGGCTGTGAGTTGTAATCGTGGTGTCAAGGCTGAATATTTACAAAATGCTCCGGAAATAATAATTCTGGCTCAAAGCCGGTGGACGACCGACGACGTCATTTTCCAGGCACCACCCTCCCCCCACCAGTTGTTCCAGGCGCGTCGTTAAACACCAACGACCTTTCTTCTTCTCATCATTGTGAACACCAACTTTTGTCTACAGGACGATCAAGATTAAGCTGCGAAAGTTGATGCATGACAAAGATCAACCGCATTGGCCCGCCTCAATCTCCTCCGGTCTTTCTACCGGAAGGGTAGAGGAATGTCGGAGAAGCCAAGTTTCCTAGAAACGTACTCACCATGGAGCTCTCGGAGTGCTACCCCAAAGCCCGCCGAAACGGCTGAGAGCAAGGAGAAAGTGAAGGATGACACGTCCGAAACGTTGAAGGGCAACAAGGCTTTGCCTGATCATGCAACCACTGGTCGATGGCATCTAAGTGCAAAGGATTATCCAAAGGATTGTCCCAAATTGCTGGCTCGATGGTTCTATGCGACCGATGCTCCTAAGAGAAAGGCACGGTATGTCAGTGCTTCTAATCCGAAAGAGGAAGAGGCCCTGCCAAAACCCAAGAAATACTCGGCCTTTTCCCATCGAGATTCCAAAGCCATTGAGGTAGCATTCCAGAAGCTTCTTGAGAAGGAACCAACTCAGCAGCTCTCCCGACCACCCAGCAGGTATGGCGAGTCACGCCAGCACAAGAGCAAGTCGTCCGCAGATGCTGGTCTCAAGCGGGAGGCATCTTCGATTGGGCTGGGAGCCACGAATGAAAGTGACTCGATCAGGGTCCCTGTTAACGAAGATTTCCTCTTCGACGTAGATGTCCAAAGGCGTGAGCTTGGCCCAGCATTCTGGTTGGGTCCTGTCTACGATGTTCGCCGCGGATCCTGGTTCTACCAGGAAGGATCTAATCTGAGGCCTTGTGATGAGAATCTCTCGGGCCAACTGGAACAAGGCTACCTGAAGGTGAAGCCATGGGAGCAGCCACAGCCTCAAGCAGCCGATGCAGCATCGAAGCCGGTACCTCGTCCCCCATCTGCAATCATCGACGAGAATAACAAAGAAGCGAAGGAGGAAAAGGACAATATACCCAAGAAGTTTGAGCTTCACACCCAGCGCCTGTTTGGGACATACATGAATTCCGTTGTTACGTATCAGGATGCTTCTACGGCCTGGCTGCTCACCGATGACTTCCTGTCCCGCATGAGCAGCACCGTCTACCAAAGGTTTGCTGGTGGTGGTCATCTGGGCGGCGTCAAAGTTGTTCGGGGTTACAGCGAGCAGAATAAGGCCAAAGATGCGAAGAACGATGGAGATAAGACTCCAGAAGGTGGAAAGCGAAAGTCAAATATTGCTGAGAGCGGTAAATCCGCGGAGGATGTTGAGCCTCCTGCGGACACGCCCGAAATGCAGAAAGAGGACTCGTCAATTGCGAAGCTAGAGCGTCAAATGTCAAATTTCGATCCAGCTTCGCAGGAAGCCGAGGCTCGCGCACGTGATGAGAGCGAGATCAAGGAAGGCTACAAACAAGCGGACGGCGACGACCAAGGGCGTGAGATCGAGCATCTTGTTCTCGTCACCCATGGCATAGGACAGAAGCTTGGATTGAGACTTGAGATGATGAACTTCATAGCCGATGTGAACATGCTGAGAAAGACTATGAAAGCCGTGTATCAATCTTCCGAGGACCTGCAGCTCCTGAATTCTGAGATCGACAGTCCCAAGAAGAATTCGCGAATTCAGGTCCTTCCCGTTGTCTGGCGCCATCTTCTGGATTTCCCCAAGCAGAAGTACAAGGAGAATCAAGAAAAGGACGTTGCAGATGCAAGTGAAGATGATGAGTACCCAAGCCTGGAGAATATTACCCTGGAGCCACCGACTATCATTAGGACAGCGATCCGAGACCTTGGTCTAGACATCCTCATGTACCAATCTGCTTATAGGGAGCACATCTCCGAGACCGTCGTTCGTGAGTGCAACCGAGTCTACGAGATTTTCAAGCAGCGAAACCCGGATTTCAAAGGCAAAGTCAGCCTGGTTGGCCATTCGCTAGGCTCCGCTATCTTGTTCGACATCCTTTGTCAGCAAAAGGACCCCAGTCCACCTCCTACTCGCTCAGGGCGACTGTCAGTGCCAAGAGCAATACCGCCCAAAGCGTCATCAAACATTCTGCTAGACTTCGAAGTCGAAGAATACTATTGTCTGGGCTCACCTCTTGGCTTGTATCAGATGCTCAACGGACGTAAGATCGCTGGTCGTGGGCCTCAGTGGGACAGCGCTCCAACCTCGGATCCTTTCCTTGGCGCTTCCGCCTCTACGACTGTCAGCGGTAGCAATGACGCAGATCTATTCACCATCACTGTCAATACACCCAAGTGTGCCCAGCTGTTCAACATCTTCCATCCAGCCGATCCTATCGCATACCGTCTAGAGCCACTGATTTCAACGGCAATGGCGTCCCTGAAGCCGCAACCTCTCCCATATACCAAAAAAGGAATCTTTGACGTCCAGGGTCAAGGGCTCTCAGCTATTGGCAGCCGTGTCGGACAAAGCGTTTCAGGTCTCTGGTCTTCAGTTACAAGTGGCATGGCATCCACCTTGCTCAACAGAACGCTTGGTCTGCCAGCAGAATCCCAAGCCAAAGTTTCAACTCCAACGATACAACCCAAACCCGCGGACCTAAGCGTCAATGCGATCAGAGCTGGGGGAGGGCAGTCTGAGGGTGACTACGAACAGGCTCCCACACTGATTGACGGAGAGCTTCAGACTCTCTACGCAGGCTTCGAAAGCAGCCGACGCGCTAAACAAAGCGACGGCAGCCGCGATCTGGGCGAAAGCTCCCAGTGGGCCGAATCCGAGCAGCGGTCAAAGCGGCTTCGGCGCGAGGAAGCTAAAGTGAGAGCATTGAACAGTAATGGAAGGGTAGACTTTGCGATTCAGACGTAAGTAGCATGTGTTCTTCACGGTAAGATGTTGTATCAAGGGGGCTAATTGTAAAGCAGAGGCGTTTTTGACATGACCAACCCGATGGCGAGCATTGCCAGCCACCTGACTTACTGGAGCGATGAGGACGTAAGCCATTTCATGATCTCGCAGCTGCTTTCCCGACAGCGTGTCGTCAAGCGGTGAGCTGCTTCCTGGCGCTGTTCGAGTATCATTGCGGCATTGGTAAGACATTTTGCAATCTCCTTATGGCGCTTGGGATCCGCGTTTAGGCCGCAGAGCATACGATACCCCCTTATAGATCATTTTCATCATCAACGTTCTCCATCTCCCCTTATCAGTTTCATCATCGTAAGTTCAAAAAACACCGATCCCATCCTCAAATGCCCCACCTCCATCCTTTTACCTCATCGCATTCATCCCTGGAGATGATCCATACCCAACCACCCCATTTCATACCCACCAAGTAGACCAAAACCGCATTCTTCTTTGCGTCCCCCACCAATGCTCCATGGTGTGCGGACTTCACTCGGATTGCGAAGATCAAACCCATTTCCCATCTTTATCGTCGTCCGAGCCCTTTTTGCGCATGTAGCAACATCAGTGGCTCTGTTTACGCTTTCGCGGGGAGATACATTAGACCCTGGCATGGGTGCAAAAGTCATCTTTCTGGTCATTGATTAGGATTGCAAGCAGGGAGGTTTGGGGGATGCGTTCGATTGATGGTGAGGTGTCTATTTCTCCTTTGTGGGAGGATGTGCAACACGATGTTCTGCGGGGGTTACGAGTTCCGCCTGATTTGGATCTTGCTTTTTTGTGCTAGGGGATTGAGGTATCCTAGACGAGGACGATGGGGGGGGGGGGGGTTGAAGCATTGTGTGTATGAGCTTTACAGTGGTTTTGTAGAATGCTGATCCTGCATTAGCTCGGATCAATAATCCCATACTATAATACCTCATTGCTCAAACGAGATGCAACAATCAGCTCCGATGTTCCCGGTGAGAGTCCTCCACCGCCCTTCTCCCGTCCTCACCCGGCGCAAGCTTCACATCGAACTGCCTGACGACCTTGCAAATGACACTCCTTAATATCATAAGGGCTAGGTCCTTACCAACACATGAGTATGCACCTGTATACCAAGAAGTACAAAATCAATGCTGGCTCTCTTGAAGCAGGATTCGCTTGGATAGGTGCGATGTAAGTTTATGGGAGCCGTAAGAATCCTTTACTTGCACATTATCCCTAGCAAAAAATTGTGATGTACTGTGGACAACGAACTAAGAACAACCGCGCTATCGGTCGTTCTCGCCATGATTGATAATACTTGCGATGACGTCCGACGCAGTGGAAGTGCGATTACGAATCGATCCGTTACAATAGTACACAACATCCGAACCAGCTTAGCCTAACGAGTCTTACTTAGGATTATTCGACTGGTATATGCTCTACAATCAAACTTGGTTCCAACATTCTAACGGTACACTGGGGTGCTCGGACCAGAGCTGCAAGTCCCATGCTGCGAACAAAGCAGGGCAATTTGGTAATTTATGCGCTCTTCAGTCAATTCGCCCGTGATTGCCCGAAAAAACATCGCCAGATCTTGCGTATCGAGGAAGCGAAGAAGATTGTTACGGTTGATGTCTCTGTGCATCCAGCGAGTGCGGTGAATGGAGTTGAATATGATCGATTGCAACGGAGAGGCGTTGTCGTCGGCTTCAGTGCCCCCTGAATATCCTGCGAGACTTATAGCGTTTCATGGACGACGTCATGTTCGCCGGGTGAAATGACAGCTTTGTGTAAAAAGTGCGTTCATGCACCGTCGCCAATTCCTCTGAACTGAAAAGCTAGTTCACAGTGCACCCTTGAGTCCCGGATTCCGGGGTGAAAGAATTGATAGAAAGATGCATGCTATTCCAAAAGGTTGTTGTAAAAGAAGGTCTTGAGGAGATATTTTCTGAATGAAGTGAACAGCTTTCTGCACCCAGTATGGATTCGATTTCTATCAACATTGTTGGGTCAGTGGAGTCGATGCAAATAGCAGAGGGTGTGGATATGGCGTGAGTGTAGCCGTCAAGCAAGAGGGCAGAATGTAGTCCATCTGATGCCCGCATTACGAAGGAAGAAGGGGACTGGAGGGTGAACAACATATTGGGAACAAGCCGCAAAAGAGTCTCTGCTGCTTCAAGAATGTATGACCTAAAGTGATCCTTCAGCTGATGCTCACATTGTATCTGGTGGATGTGTGAGGATGGGAGCAGCCTAAAACAAGCTAGGACTAATTGCAAATGAATTCATACCGGCTGTTTCCTTTAAAGAAAAAAATGAAAAAAAGAGCGTTGGGGTAGCAGCCGGATTCGAACCCAGCACCCTCGAAAAAATGGCAAAAGGCTAGAGCCCCCAGCCGAAGCTGAGGACCCCCCTTACGGGCTTGAGACCGGTACCTGTCTACTCCCCCGGGGGATGCCCTGGCCTTGCGACCAGTACACCACCCAAGTTTTTCTTCAGGCGTTCACGAGGAAAGGACGTTTAACCACATTGACCATGCGGAACCTCTCATCTGCGGATCATCGCTTTAATTCCAGCCATAAACCTTAATTTTGTCAACACAAATACCGCGCTAATTTTCCGGCGGCCACGAACGCGGACATCTCGCACGATGCCAAAGACTTACTATGAGCCGATTGGATCCTGTCCGAACGTTGGTTATATTTCGAGCAGCGAGATTTGAGTTCTTGGATCGAAAAAGCAGAACTGCAGTACAGCGAAGCATGCCTTTGTTAAGTACGAGAAAATACGTAACGAAATAAATCCGTCAGCAGTGAAACACCTCTCAGCTAACACGATCTCACAAGATGCATCTCGCACATTCACCCACTACTGATGCTTTATCTGCGATTCAAGGTACGTTGCTTAGACTTTGCAAACGTTACCGAATTCAGGGGCGGCCGCCCACACCCGCCCCGCGGCAGCTACCTTAGCTGCAGCCGGGAATATAGCATCATGGCGAAACTTTTGACAGAAGGCTCGGCCCGCATGTCATACCGCTGCAGGGTTCCCTGCACAAAAGAAAGTAACGCTGATACCAAAATGCCTCCGACCTTCTAGAAGCAGCGCTCTCACCACCAAATATCTGTCAGCGGGAATGGCGACACCCGACCCCCCACTGAACCTTTAGACCTCCTGATCCATTCCTCCGATGAAAATAACGATGATGACGCCGATGACACCGACGTGCCTATAGCCAATTCTCGGAACATTGCCACCAGCTTCCCCGAGGGAGATTGGGCGTTAGCGGATTTTGGGGGCGGTTATGGACGAGGGGTCATGTCAGGGGTAGATTGATGGGGTTGAAAAGTCAGGATACCAGAGGGTAGCAATGGCGTGGGTCAGGGGGGAAGTAGGGACGGGGAGAAATGGGAGTAAGACAGGGTCCGCGAAAGTTCGCGGGGGTCCGCGAGCAGCATACAGGAAACAGTAATGGTGCATGGTCAAAGCTTCCATGGAATACCTTTACATCGTGATTCTAATTGCTGTGTCCGCATTTTGTACACGGTGTCCATCGCCCACCCACATATCGAGCAACGCCCCAACAGACCTGCAAACGTTTCATACATGCCGACTCAACCATCGGGCCATTACTGCACCACGGCCCTTACCCCCTGCAATGTAAGCGCAAACACCAACCCCCTTGCCACCTCAGGTACCTGCAGACAATCAAACACCTTCCCCAAACACTCGCCACTCGCCGCGCTGCCCATGACACTAGTTAACGCGGCCGGCATCCCCTTTTCCACCAACAACTTCCTCGCTTTCTTCCTCCTCGCCTCCTTTTCCTCTTCGGTGGGTGGGGCCGGCCACATCTTCAGCTCTTCCTCTGTGGGCAACGCGTTCTCTCTGGTCTTCTGGATCATGCCAGCGATGCCTGCGTCGGTGGTGCAAGAGTCAATGAGCGTGGACTGCAGAAGGTGGCGTATGGCTTCAAGGTTTGCATTATTAGCGCCGCCACGCAGGAGGAAGGCTTTGGCGGTGTTGAGGAGGGTGAGCCGGAGGGTCCAGGCGGAGGAGAGGGTGTAGAGCTCATTGATGGTGGCGAAGAAGAGTTCTACTGCTACGGAGGTCTCTGAGATTGTGAGGGGGGTAAAAGCCATCGAGGCCTTAGGTTTGGCGGTAGTCGTAATGACAGGATCGGGTGTGGTGGCGGCGGTTTTGGGGGGATCAATCGCATTGGCGTCGAGGTGAGGCAAGATGGAAGACACCGTACTTTTGCGAGAAGGAGAGTGAGTAGTAGTGGCAGTGCTGGTTGAGGTACGTCTAGTGGCGCCATCTTCAAGGGAGTGGTGGGATGAGGCGAGAGTGCTGTAATCATCCGATATCTCGCTTGGAGGTGGGGGAAGGACGAACTGGTCTCGCTCGCCGCCTGATTGTCCAGGACTTGAGTTCTCGACAGAGGGCCTTTCAGGGACTCCGTTACTTGATGCAAGAGCTCCTGTTGTCTCTGCAAACGCCTCTTCTGCCCGGGTCTCTGCTGCTGAGGTTGGAGCTGGTGGAACTGTCGAATCACGACTGGTCGATCGCGGGCTATTTGGAGAAATTTGGCGAAGCATGTCCTCAGATGCACGCCCATCTTGGCTCGGACCAGAAGCGCCGCTCTCTGTGCTGGAAAGGTTGATACTGCTCACAGATGCAGACCCCCTGACACGGTCCACTGGCTGTTTTGAGGGCTGCCGCTTTTGACCTAGCGAGCCTATTCCCCCTAAAACC
Organism: Ramalina intermedia; assembly: GCA_003073195.1. Taxonomy (NCBI): domain Eukaryota; kingdom Fungi; phylum Ascomycota; class Lecanoromycetes; order Lecanorales; family Ramalinaceae; genus Ramalina; species Ramalina intermedia. Next base: position 231,752 of record PEKF01000023.1, read on the forward strand.
CCGGTAACACCTCCAGCGATAGCTTTGCCCCCTGTAGCAGCCCCTTTGGGAGCACTTGCTAAGACGTCCAGCATTCCTTTGCCCATGGTCTCGAACGCGGCTGGGGTGGGAAAGCCAAGCCCCTTGTTTGCGCTGGGAGAAGCACGACCTGCGTGTTGCTCCTTTTCGAGGAATCTCTTCATGCCTTCGCTCTCTGCAAGTCTCTGAAAAGACAGAGCATCTTGGAGATACTTTTCCAGCTCGATGCGAAGGGCACTTTTTGTCTTGCCTTTCCAAGCAGGTAGTGTCGGATGTCTCTCGGTGAATGCTGCGACACCAGAAATGACCGAGATGCGCCTCAAGATCTCGTGCAGGCTTTCAAATTCCGGGTACTTCCGAGCTATCATCCACCCTGGAAAGCTAGAGGTCGACGGCTCGATCTGCAACAAGTACTCCGCCACCGGCTTCGAACGAATGGTGCCCTTTTCACCGGGCACAGAATCATCAAAGATTGAGACGCTGGCTTGATGCAAGGTCAGGACCGGCGGAGCTGAGCTTTGCGGTTTCAAGGCTGTTGGAGTCTGATCTGACAATATCTGATCGAAGCTCTTGAAGTTTGGTGAAGGCTCAAGTGGTTGTGGTGAGGAAACATTAGGGGCACCATTGATACCGCAGGTTTCGTCGTTAGTTGTCGGCCGGTGCTCAAGCTTCTCACTGTCTGGAATTGGATCTGATAAGTCTTCTTCTGTGGAAGGGACTTTCAATGGAGCACTTTCTCTTGTACTTTGAGCTCTTCTTGCCTCTTCAGCCGCGATCATTTCATTCATCCGTTGTGCCTCCCTCATGGCTTCCTCCATGGCTTCTTCTGCTCTACTGACTGTCCTTTTGTGCTGAAGTTTTGACGACTCAGCGTCTTCTGGAGAAGTGGGCTTAACATTGCCGTTTGCTAAAGCCCCATTTGCCGCAGCTGCGGCATTCTTCACGATGTCTTTCTGCGCAGCACTGCTTACACCATTGTCAAGTGCCTGCACGAGCTCAGTAGTCTTCCCTTCCTCTAGTGAGTGAATGATCCATTCATTGATAAAATCCGCACGCGAGCAGCTCGCTATGGTCATGTCCAGAATCAGGCCTGCCAAGACCTCTCGCAAGAATGTCTTGACTGGATCGCAAGCATATGCTTTGGCCTCGAGGAATCTTTGCAAGATGTCCTCCGCTACAGCATTCAATTTCCGCTTTTGCTGCTCCTTGTCCAGGACGTTTGCAAGGCTACTACTTGGGTTCTTGGCGAGGTAATCATTGATTGCTCCCTCGGGTTCCGAGATGCGCGAGGCCGCAAGTGCGCCAGAGAGCTCACTGAGGAATACGATGACTATTGAGGAAGAATTGGTAAGAAAGTCTAGGAAAACGTCGGCTGGTCGCTTGCGAGATAATTGTAAGGATACTGAGAGCAGAAAACCGGTAAGCGTCTCATTGCAGGCTTTTGCGAAAGATTGATCGTCTGGCAAAATTGGCTTATACCACCAATTGACATAATCCCGGATAATGGCCCCTGTGAATCCCTCAAGTGCAGACTTGGTGTCGGGACGAAAGCCCGAAAAATCCAATTCTCTGGCGCTATTCATATCTTCGGTTTCAAGCTCTCCGTCTTGCAGGTTTTGACCCCTCCGTAGCTCAAGTACTCTTTGAACGATGTCCAAGCTCTTCTCCTTTCGCTTTCGCGTATCAGCCCCTATTCCTTCTTCTACGCCAATTGCGCCACTTCCTTCCCAAGTAGCATGGAGGACGACTCCTCCGACTGCCCCAATGAGGACGAGCCCCAGCCTGCCCAGGACAAGATATGTTGCCGCCCCGAGCCCAACAGCACATGCGCCGAGCGTTTCATTGCTCGCGTTTGAGAGGAAGTCAAGGATCTGAGTCGTCAAATCTCGGGCTCTGTTGGATAATTCAGTCGGAGGTGGCACTATGCCTGCTTTGCCAGGCTTGTGGGCATCCGGGGCAACCCCCAAGACTGTTCCATTGGCTTGCTCATCGTGGCCAGAACTATTCGGTGTAGCAACTTCATCTCTGGCTCCTTCAGCCATACTTACAAGCTATCATTGCATCTGACTGGAGCGCTCTCTTATCTGGCTCATCTTTGTATGCGCGCAAGAGGCTTGGTGGTGGAAGGAAGGAAGTCGCGACTTTCCCTCCGGTCGTCAGCAACACCGGCTCGGATTAAAGTTGTTGCGGCGCAAACCCTGTCAGACTAATGCATTTGTCTCCTCTAGAACCGCCGGACAGGGATGAGCTACAGCGAGTACGAAAATTTAGTTTGATATCTAAATCATCTGCATAATAAGGACTTTTGATGCATGCCTGATATTCAGATCTCGGTAGCCGATATATCAAAACCTTATTTTCCTACCCGTGACGTGACAAAATGAAAAGACAGAAAAGGTTCGGTATCGATCTTCGTTCATATTGGATCTCACCAGGCAAATAGGAGGATTTACAGCATCTCAATATTACGTCCTATCTGCCTCATAGATCACTGAATGAAAGTTCGGGTTGTGCGAAACGAGGTTGCTTCAAACTGCTCAGATCATTTCGTTGCAGTCACTGGAAACCGAAGCTCTCGTTTTGCGACTCCTTTCAGCATTCGAATGTACGAACTGTTGGAACAAGTAAAGAAAGCATACGACATGGCAAAAGCAAGCGTTGAGTCTTTGGCTTCCAGTTGAGCTGTGTCAAGCATGTCGAAGAATGCCTACACCATTGATAAATTCCTGTGATACACGTGTCAGTAATGTCACACATTTCAGGTAAAGAAAACAAAGCCTTACCCCCACAAAGGCGTAACATCCTACGATCGATTCAGCCGAAGACTCATGCAAGCGTGTAATCACGACCTTTATATCCTCGAGTCTCTGATCGTGGCCTTCTTTCCCAACGAAGATATCCTCAAGCCCACTCACGGCCTCATCTTCGCCTACATCATACTCGACACTATTGTCCATGTAGAGCGATCTGTGTCCTAGCAGCGCGTTGTTGCCTCCACATTCACGCGCCATAAATTCCACTCCAACAACCACGATCTTGCCCCATGCCGAATGACGATACACAATCACTTTCGCGGTTGTCGGAGGTAGTTGGCACCACATACAGTATGTACCCTCCACCTTCTCTTCCATTGGTTCAATGATCAATGAGTCCGGCGGCGGATTGCCTAGCCAAGGGATACCGTTGAGCCCTTCAATCATGTCATCGCCCTTATCCATAGCAAGAAGCTGTGATGCGCTCATGCTTTCGGCCACCAAACCACTCCTCTCGTTTAAGGGTTCAGCAACGGGATGCTCTACCAGTGCGCCGAGCCTTCGAACATGCGTATTCGACGCCTCCATGTAGAAACCCTTCAACTTCTCACGTGTTGTATCAAACTGCAGCACCCGTCGCCTTTGAGGGAACACCGCTGCCCACTGTGCAGAGCCACCCCATTTCCCACCCCACAGTCCACGCTGCTCGTTCTGGAAGGGCCCGAATGCTCGTCTTGCGCCAAAGTACGGACTCAGTCTCGTCTCTTTTGTCTGTGTATTAATGACGGCGAATTGGAGACCCTCAATGCATAGTACGCTGCCGGGAAGAGCGGTCCGCAGCGTGGTCTGTACGCGCTCGTACGATATGAGAGCGACAACTGTTTCATCTTGATGGAGGGCAAGTATTGAGGAGGAGGCCACTAAGTTGCCGAGGGTGTGAGTGGTATTGTCGGCGAGAGTGAGAGTGAGACCTTGGAGGAAGGAGTTGAAGTGAACTTCAATCGAGACAATGCTTGAGTCTGCGAGGATCGTGGTGAAGGGAAGATGATTGTCTTCCTTTGCAGGTATCGGACGAGGATAGATGGAACTTGGTAGACTGTGTGTCCATGGGATTGATGGATAAAGTGAATGCGGTGATAGTGCTTTGCCTGGCGACATGAGCGAAGGCAGATGGAGGGGCCCGAGACAAACTGCTCCTGGGTCGCGAGCTTTGGTATCCCACGCCCAGGTTAGACCAGCTACTTCATCAGCGTCTAAGGCCGTTGTGGTCGTCGATTGATTGGATACAGCCGCAGCTTTCATGTTGATTTTCTGTCCCTGGTTTGTTGTGAAGGTAATGCGCTCGATGAGCCCAGACGCTGTGCTCTCAACAATGACTATCTCAGCAATGCGCTCGGTCTCATCAAGTTGTATCTGTTCTAAGATCTCTCTACCTGTTCCTAGCATTGTAGACTTTCCATCTGCGTAAAGAATCTTCAGGCCCGAGGCTGAGGTGTGCGCAGATGCCACCGGCCAGGTGTGGAGTGTGTCGGTGTATGTTGTGATTGAATTGATTGGTTTTCGTAGGTCAAACCAGTCTATAAATCCGCATGTTGACTGACATCCGATAGACTGGCCGGCCTGATATTCAGCTGGCGGCTTTGACTCGCCAGTCCACACATTCATATGATCATCGAAAATCCTAGTATCAGCAAATGCCTCCTTACAGGTACTGGTTTCGTTGGAAGCGACTATGTCATCACGTTTGAAGAGTATGCCATAGTTTGGAGAATACTCTTGTGGCATATTTGCACCCTGAAGCATGTTCAGAAAAGGCTCTCCTTATTCCATGAACACAATTGGACTTACATTCATCTGACTGAATATGCCCGACATGAATGATCCCGGCGGAGATTTGATTCTTTGTATTTGCAGATCAGAAGCAATCATATCTCCTGAACAGAGTGTGATCCTGGGTCTATGTGATGTCATAAGCTTCAAGATCTATGTCAGTGTCTGCATATAGCACCAGCAGAGAGCTACAAACATTACATCCTGCAGTTCGATTACCATTAGACCATATGACTTCCATACCAATAAGTCGTTCCCCAGAGGATCCAAATATACGGACTGGATAGCATTTGCCTCCATTCCCAGCTCCTAAAATAGGGTCGCGGTCATCGAAATAATAATGTACATCGCGAATGTGGCTTGTGAAAGGGGTAAAGATCACATCAATACCCGTGAGATGCTTTGGATCATCAAAGATGGTAGCGAAGCTTTTATGACCGAAGCAATGGTCACGCTGGGAATGATCCACGCAGCCACGTGGTTCGCTTGCTTCGATGCCCATTGGAGGTAGAGTTGGGTACCAAAGACCTGACAAAGAGGTTCTGCCAAGGTACGAGATTGAAGCTTGCGGTTCGAGAAGCGAGATCGACACCGCGACGTGATTCTACTCACGATTAGCGATACAGCCAGAGTATTGGAAACATTTTGACAAAGGGTTACTGTGGCAAATTTGAGCTCTATTCCAGCGACTGAAAGCCCATCGTTTTGCATTAGTCTTCCGTACATGATAGGATGATCAGGATCAGCATCACGGTAAGGCTGGCCAAACGATTGGGTGCGTATTCCTGAATGGCCATTGGCGATGACAAGCGCAAGTGCTACTATGCCTCGCTCCTCTAATCCGACTTCTACAGCTTGAATCGTCTCCTGTAGTCCCAACGAAATAAGTCGAGCATCGCCGTTACTGCAAACCCCGAGCTCTACATTTCCTAGACTTCCTCCAAACATAAGACCGATGAGATAGTGACTGTGACGTAAACTTTTGAAGTGGGCTGTGACATTCTTTGCCGTCCATTTTCGAAGATCTATTGATGCAGTTGTTGAAGATTTGGCCTTGTGACAGTAGAGGGGATCGCCAGCAGCTACACTATCATCATGAACTGGCTGAGCAGGAGTCTGAGGCTGAAAGAGCGCTGAGCAAAGCTGATGGCACAATGATGATATCCTTTTGCGATTTTGCCATCCTCGGAAGGGCAATCCTTCAGCCCGGATCATTCGGTCATAGAGCATACGGTAGTCTATAACTGAAGCTGAATTTTTTGAGTCGATGGACAGTTTAGAGACATCGACGTGACTGAGCTCATGCGGATGATCAAATCTGGACCGCCAAAATGCGGGGCCTAGCCTGGCATTAGCAAAGCACCGGGATGATATTCGAGCCTTGCGGACATCCGTAGAGGGCAGCAAAGCCATTATATCAAGCAATAGCTCATTGGGTAACTTTTGAAATGGATTGGCGCCTTCAAGAGTGGTCATTCCAATCTCTGCGTTTCGCGACTTGTCATTAGGGGCCAATGGCAGATGTTGGAAGAGGCCGTAGAATCCTACAGCGTCCTCAGGGTCGCAAACGAGGAAATCAAATTCTGGGGCGTTTTCCAGTAGTTGCGCGACGCCAGATTCATCAATGGGGAGCCTATAATCATCAGAAGCGGTCCATCCATCGTCGTAAAATTGTTCAGGGCCCTTGTAATCGCCGGACCACGACGGGACGAGGCCCCTCCCGTTCTCCATATGGTCTTGCTCAAACAGCATGTCGCCCAGCTGGTCAATGAACTTATTCAGGCTTTTTCCACCTCCCAAGAGTGAGAATTCTTGTCGACAAATCTCCCAACAGACAGCATGCATCGGAAAGTACATGGATGATCTCTGGGTTGGGCCACCAGGATCCGTGACCCGTTCCGTCACCCAACTGTAAGGGATGCTTGATTTCAATGGCTGGTCCTCATCATTTTCGAGGCCACTAGAGTAGTCGTATGTGTCTTTGTCGGCAGTCTTTTTCCCAACGGCTGAAATTTGCCATTTTTCACCATGGTTGGGACCTTGTTGATGAGAATTATAGACTAGTGGCATAGTGAGCACAGCATAGAAGAAGCATGACATTACTTACGGAATCTAAAATTCTGAGTCCATCGTACATCCTGCTCATCAATGGACCCTAGGCGGTAAAGATCAGCTAAGACGTCGAATGGCACTCCGCAGAGCACGCAATAATATTCATCAGGATCATCCATAATGATCAGGGTTCGACCGTAGCAGACAAGGTTCTAAGGACACAACAAATGGACAGCAGATGCGAAGTAGGCTTTCCAATTCTTCACCCCTGATATCGAGTTGTCTAGCAGAGGTTGAAGGGGCACCAGCACCAACACCAGCTTCGACACACCAAGTAGCATAGGCCAATCGCAAGAGTGGCACAATGGCCGATCCACTCGGCGAGGAGAGATTCGCTCGATGCGCAGTGTTCTAGGATGCGGTGAGGCAAAGCGAGGTGATACGTGAGAAAGCAGGGAGTAAGCCGAAGACGCTTACCCGGATCCGGACAGTACTTGCTAGCGTGCTTACGCGTCTGCGCACTTCACCACAGATCCACCACGCACATTCTCATCAAAGCTTTCATGCTCGTAATCACCTAGCCTCATGATTTCTGTGATGCTCTTCGCCGCCTCCTTTTGCGGGCGACCCCTGAAGACGCAGGGTGCCTGGTGATCTCGAGCAATCATGTCAGACGCTTTTGGTCCGCGAAAATGTTGCAGCTCCTTGCGTCAGCCTATAACGAAATCGATAAGCAAAGTATGCAGGTAGGTGGATCGGCTGCCAGTACGCCGCGGCAATCCCGGAAAATCCTTTTCGGGCATGCGTCTACCACATGGCAGATTATGCAAGCATGAAACGAACTCCCACCTACATGCTCCAGAAAACCTCCCTCCAGCAGTCTACACTACGCACCATCCTTCATCATTTTTCCAGCTCTCATGACCAATGACTTGATAGTCTCCGATCAAAAGATAACGCCTTTGTCAGAGATCTCGCTGATGGATGGGTTATTCCGAGAAGGCCACTCATTGTTTTCATATTCTATGTCTTGATAATCGATCAAGGTGTATCTTCAGGTTCACAGATAGCAACAGCCGAAACAAGAACGCCGACCATTGGGAGTTTGCAAGTACCTTTGACCTACGTTGGTACTACAGTACATGTGACTGCGCCTGTCTTAGTCAGTGAGAGAGTTCGAGCATGGTGTAATTTCAATGATGGATGCAACAGCTATATAAGTAGGTCTCCATGTTGATTGTCTCTCATTACTTTACCCTTTCATAAAACACGCTCATTTTTTTGCTGCATCCATTCTTTCAACGCAGCCAGGCTCTCTCTCTCTTCTGTCTTCATATACACATTCGCTATCGTCATCTTCATTATCTAAAGCGTGAATTTCGTCTGCTCTTTTTACTCTGACTCAAAACATGTCTAACATTTGGAAAAAAGCATGGGCCTCTATAGCCTTCGCTGCTCTGGCGACCGCACTTACTTCAAGTGCTCCACTTGCTCAAACTTTAACAACCAATGCCCAAGGAACAACCGTGTACGTCCCTCGATCAGGAACCACCTTTGCCGTAGCTGCACCCAAGGCTACGCCTACCCTTGTCTACAATTGTGCAGCAATGCCATTGATCTGTGAGAACGTTGCAAGCTACGCGAACAAGACACAAAATCCAGGTGGCAATGGAGATCTCAATGGATTGCCAGTCTTTCATTTCGATCCCAATCAAGAAGATAAGGAAATACGTAGGAAACTTTCCTGCGGCTGCTTCAAACACGATAATTGTCCTCAAGAGTCGTCCACTGGAAAGCAACCAAAGCTTATCACCAGCATTGCTGGGGATTGGGCAACTCAAAACGGCTTCACTGCGATCAACTCACAAGAAACAAACATACTCATGGCTGGACCAAACCCGTCGCGGCCTACCGGAACCATGAGCCCGAATCCGAGAGTGTCACAAAATGCGATACCTGGTCGATTTTTCAAACAGGGATTGGCTTTCACATGCGACGAGTTTCCGGGAGCAACATTCATTCAGGGAGGACTGAATGCAGAGACGATCTGCGCCATGTCTAATTGGAAGATATATCGAAGCAAGAGTCCGGGTAAGTATCCGTTAGTAGGCGCTGGCAAAGATGCGGAACAAGATTGGCAAGCCAAAGCCCATCTCCTCCTTCGAGTGAGGTCAACCCATCAATAACGATTGAGTGCGTGTCATCTAATCGATTGCAGGGTTCATTCGGAAAGAAGAAATCTGATATACCAAATACGGTATATCCATTTAGCTTTACGACTACCACCATGGGAAGTGTTTCAACGAAGGCATATGTGGTCTCAGATGCTCAAACTACTCAGACTACGAGAGCCGTCTTGAGGCGTGACCTCGCTCCGACCGTCGTGACGTACACTATTAGAGAAACTGCTGCCGTCGACGATGAATTTTTAATCCGCGCCCGACACATGACTGAATTGGACGATGATGAAGAATTTCGGCCCCCTGCCCCAGTGCCTCGGCGACATCTTGCGCGTGCCGTTGCCAGCTCTGGTGCTCTTCCAGCGTCTATCACGCCAGGCCCCTCCGGTACAATTTCTGCGGGTGGGCCTGGAGTCACCGCCAAAGCTAGTTCCGTTTCTTCGAACGTAGCCGTAGCCTCCTTATCCTCTTCAACAGGCTCATCTACCTCTTCGGCTACCAGTGCTGGTCCATCTGTATGCGAATATGACTTTGAAAAAGATGGCTCAGAAGATGTTGAAGTCGGAGATCCTGATTACGACGACTACACATCTGACTTCACAGGTTGCATGCCGATCTTAGGTGCCGCGGGTGCGACGGTCGGCTGCGGTGTTTCTACCTCTATGTCTGGAACCTCATCGACCTCGAGCACCTCATCCAGAGATGTCAAGACATCAGTGTCCGCCACCACCACCACCGCCTCCCATTCCTCAAACTCGACACCACCATCACGCACCCAGACATCCAGCACCTCTCCAACGACCAGATCCTCCGTGCCAAGCTCAAAAACCACAAAAACTACCCTTCCTCATAGGGCCACTACAAAGAAGACGAGGGCGACGGCCCTATAGCGCTTGGCGGAGACTTGAATAGGTGAAACGCTGGAACCAGCCGTCAAGCCTTCAACTATTACTTCATCATTCCCATTAAACCTTGAAGCAACACATTAGTTTGTCAACCATGTACGAATAGATGAGGTGGGCAAGGAGCGTATATTGAGACGGTGCTGAGTTTTGACCCTTTGGTGCGTTGGAGTAATAGCGTGTTACGGATCAGTGCAGAAACACCCCATATCAATTTTCTTCTAAGAAGAATGTGTACATGAATTACATGACTCAGTCCGGACGAATTAATAGGGCGTACCATCACTTCAACCTGATGTTTCTAAACTCTTTGGTGCTGTTTGTAAGCCCCGTCGTTCCGTAAGTCTCCGTCTACGGCGACAATGTGTGCAGCAGCGATGACCCAAGCAAATTCATCGACAATGGTGTCACCTACGCCAGCGCGTACTCGGACTGTTCTCGCGTCAGCTTCCACGGCGATTGCTGGCTGACCATGGCCAAAATTACCGAGGATGTGTGGTCTCAGGGTCAGTACTGCTTTTCAGAAGCGCTTTCAACGACTTCATCAAGGGACCATGCTCAGGATTGCAGCGCTGGTGATGGATTCAACAGGACGACCGGTCCCATGAAGCCGATCAGTACTGACAGTGGCGAAGAAAGGTCTGCGTGTCGAATGACCAGAATTCTCGAGATTGTGGCGAGAAAGATGTAGGCTACGTCGAGAAATGTTGTGGATAGGCTTGCCCGCAAGGTGCATCTGGCTCTTAGACGGCGATGCATTGCGTTGATCCTTGAACCTTGGCTCACAATCTGCGTATCTGGATATGCGCAGTCACTACCATTTTGATCGCACCCCTTTGCCTCATTCACTAGCCCTCATAAGATTGTGTCGGTGAGTCATGGAAATATTGCCCAAGGCAGATCTGGATATCCTCATAATTCACCACTTCAATCGCACTACTTCGCATCGAAACTCTCCTTTCACATCCTTTACAACCTCGTCACAAACCATGTTTGTTTTCTCCAACCACACAAAATCGCTATAGAAGGACCACCTCATGACCTAGCTATACTACAATCCATTTCTAGGCTCGCTGGACCATCATACAGGTATCCGCAGCTGCTACCAACAGATCCCCTAATTAGAACGTTGATGTTCCACAACCGAATCTGCAGCGATCCAAGGAAATAAACGCGAATGGCATGGAAGGGACATGCGTTGTGCAAGCCTGTCGCATAAATCATCAAATGGATGGCCGATGTAGGAAAATTGCGGTAGGTGGTACGATTCATATCTCATCTTTCATACATTGGACGTGACATTTAGGGAGATCATGGCCGCATGGCGTGCCATTGGCATCATGGGTCGCAAACGTTACTAGGTTTCTTTAGCGGCAGAAATGCTATGGAGATCGGGATTTCGATGCAATTGGGTCGAGAAAGGATCAGATCAGCATGACTATATAAAACTGCTCAAGTATCTGATTGAGGCACACTTCCATCGGGCAGATCATCACCTGCGATTTGACGGTTGATTGAGTTAGTATCGGATGATGTTAGAGCAGATAGGGCAGTCTGTTTCTCTACTCGCCCTAAAGATCATCCGCCATAGTAAAGGGTGAATAGAGGCCGGTGAGCCCAGTCAGAAGACAGCATGCAAATTATCGCAGGGATAGCAATCAGAGCTACTTCCTGTCACTCGTTTGGAATTGGGATTGCAGGAGTGATGCGGTAGAGATTGCTCAGCAGAGAAGGGAAAGCGATGCCAATCTATTCTATTCTGAACGATCTGATTTCTTCCTCTGCTAGATATGCTTCGTTTCTTAACATCTGATACGTTACAATGCTTCCAATTTCATTTCATGATACGTATGCTCTCTTGGAAAATAAAAAGAAAAAGTTGACTGGCGATGCAAGAATGGTTGAATATTAGAGTGTGCGTTGAGGATGTTTTTGAGATCGGCCGTTAGACGTGTTGCAAATCGCTGCTGTCGAGTCCAGATAATGAATGGGCCATAAACCCCAGGTGTTGGTGCAAATGAAAGCTGCTGCCGTTTCATTTGCCAAGTCTGAGGCTGGAGCTTTGTGTACACGATCCACGTATTTTTAGATCTGATCAATGTCTCAAGTGAACACTGCTCGGCTTCGCAAAGCCGTAGAAGTTGGCTAATGTGTATTCTTCCCGCCGCATCAGGATTCGGGGTCCAGTTTCTCGTCGATCTGTCGCTTCTTTAATTTCTCGCTGCGTCGCTCGAGTAGTTGAAGGGCAGCCCAGAAGATGAATACTGCCGCCATGAATGGTACAGTAAGGTAAATGTAAGTTTTCAGGGCTTGTGATTGGAAGTTCCGTTGTCCGTTCTCCCAGTGCACGATGTCGGTGCTCATGATTGTCTGCGAAAGTGGTCAGGAAATGACATCTCGATCCCATTGACATGAAGAATGCGAGAACGTGAGATAGAAAGATGGTGAAAGTGTATCATCCAATACAAAAAAGATTCAAGCAACAAAAGATCCAGCAGGAAGGCTCCTCGTATCAAAAAACGCAAATCACAGGGATTTTGAGCTCTGAACAGGGTTTCCTATATCAAGCATGCTCTGGAGTGAGCGCTTACCAGGTATAAGAGGAGCAGGCAACCTACCGAGATGAATGTCCCGGGTAGGAAGAAGAGCGTCACAAGGGTTATGATTCTCATTGAGACCGTTTCAGACTTTGTCTTACGGGCGAGCTTGCTCATATCGTGGGTGAGGTGTTCCATATTCTTGTTGGATTTTCGTGATTGGACCGCCAAGGATCGATTCGCTAGCGTTGTTTGATACTCGCGGAGTCCATCAAGCTTATTGTCACCGATTAGCATGCCCTAATCGATACTTGGGGTCAATTACCAAGACTTTTCGATCCGCAAGCAAGCGTAGTAGGCCTTCTGCACGGAGGATCTGTAGATGGAGATCTTTGATGATACTGTCAATCCTTCCTTGGAAACGAGTGGCCGCCTTCTTGCAACTATTTCGTATCTCGTGAGGTAAGTCATCGTCCTCCATAAGCGAGGCGTAATGTTCTTTTAGCTGGGTCACTACGTTGATGTTGAGTCCAAGGACTAGGACGCACTCGTTGACAGATTCTTCAATCTCGCTCACTCTTTGAAGGTCGCGGAAGGAAAATTGTCGTTGACCAAATTCATCGTAATATACCTGGGGCTTCTTTGGTGACTTAGGTGTATCAACACCTCTTCCGGGAGGCAAAGGTTGCCTTTTGCCACTGGCATTGGTATAGATACGAGAAGGCGTTTTGGTCGTTGATGGTGTGGTAGTATTGTCGATTGATTTCAGGTTTTGACCTCGGACAGATTTCCATGAAAGGACGCGACTTTTCTGCGTCTTCACAGTCTCCAGAGTGTCACTTCGTCGAATGCCCATGAAAGCATCAGTATCTCTGAAAGCATTCGGAAGATCAGCATTGACAATATTTGCCTCTTCAGTGAGCCTGCGGCAAGTCTCCTCCAAGAAATTTATGTATCTCCCCCAATTCTCTGCCGACCAGTCGCAAAGGACGATGTGTATTAACAGACTTGCATTGAATGCGGCCTTGATAGATTCAAACGAGGAGAATTCGGCCGGCCCTTGGCCTCCAGTCACTGATTGAATACGGTCTGCGATCTGTCGGTCTCCCTTAATCATGACCCACGTAGAACGGACATTGAAAACATCGAAAGTGTGATGCACTGCACAATGCCGGATAGACCATGGCCAGTCAATTTGAGACGGTGAAGGCTCGACGGATTTCAGCGTGTAACACATCTGCAGATCTACACCTGACCACGCTCTGGTCTTGTCTGTCAAATGGGAGCTATATTCGCCGAGTCTTGTGTTGTGGTGAAAGCCACTGCGAAACAGATCTAGGGCCAAGGCTCGCTGGCCAAAGAGAAATAAAAAGCTCAAGAACTCAGGCATGACCTGAAAATAGGTAAAAGCAAGCATGAGAGTTTGGCGGCTGGTTCTGAGTTTGCTTCGCGAGTCGCCATCAGCAAATACAAATCTGTACTCGTCGTGAGCTTTTCGTCTGCTGGGCTGATGGATACAGCTCTGTGTCTCACAGGAACATGGATTTGGGATCCTTCTTGGCTAGATCAGGCTTCAGAGCCAGAAACGACCGAAGACTGTCATGATTGTAGATTGAATGGTGCCAAAACGCTATAGATTCGGTCAGTCCGTGACAGGAACGTGATAGAAAGACAATTTTACACTTAGCATCGCTTGCGTATTCCCAAAGGCTGAGTGCCGTCTTCGAATCGTCACTGAACAAGCATTCATCATTTTCATTGATCTGAGAGTAGTATGAGTTCAGTCTGTATTCTGGAATCCTGTCCCTTGTGAAGTTTAGTGGATACTCGGAGGCTTTACTGCAAAGCGCGTCCGCTGGTTCCATAGCTCCAACGGGGGGATCCGGCAACCTAATTCACAAGGCAAACCTTAAGAGACAATTTCGATTTCACTGATCACCTTCTATGATTGAACTCGGGGTTTCCTACTTTATGTGCGACAACATATATTGGCAAGGGATACATCAAGTCGCAAAAAATGATCATCAGTCATAACGCTTCGCCCGATCATGGTCTCCTTACACCCTATTGTTCGGCCAAGGCTTGCATTCCTGAGCTCGGAAAGCCCGTGACTTTGCAAATTCGCCCCACAAGTCGTTCCGCCAAGGCACTGCTGAAACTGCCTTGCATGACAGGTGGGGTCATCAGTGATCTGGCACTTTTCGCTTCAAGAGTTCATCCTTCTCAAACTATGATTTCGCACACTTAGCAAGCATGCATTCACAATGCGCAATCTCCTCACATCTTCGAGTTTTCGTGGGATCCAGAACTTGTAAGTCTTTCCCAAGTGCTATAAGATGTCAAAGCCGTCACATAATTGCTTGGCCTTGGGGCCTCACCTCAGTATAAAACTCGTAGCCAGGCCACTTCTCCGATAGAAAGCCGTCAATGATCTCAATGTTGAGGCGATAGTGGGGAATCGTGTCAAACACCCAGCCCTCGCTTGAGACCGTAGCATCGGACATTGCGAGCCTTGTGAGTTGCGGCGAGGCTGAGTATAGCCAAATCTAGATTTCGTGGCAGAGCTTGGGAAGAATAATCGGATGGAGTTTGCGCTGAGCAAGGCCGCTTCTGGGGCACGAAAAGAGGGGCTTAAAACTTGGATTGCGGCTCAAAATTTCTCCTTTGGAAGCAAGGATTCTCCGAGGAGGGGCATTGCTGATACCTGGTCCTGGGTGAAGACCCAAGCTTGCACATGATTGGCATGGCTTGCAGGGTTGCCTCCAAGTGTGGCTGCGCTGTAAACCAATTGGGCACCACCCAAGTCTTTTTGCGACTGAAGAGACTTTGGCATTGCTTCTACTCGATGATTGAAAAGAGGCTTGCGACTTTAGCCAGATTGAGATCTATTTGGCAATGCCTCTGGAACCAATAAGAAGGATCCTTCTGGTGATGTAAAGGCGACCGTCGCAGGTCGTGGGGCGCAAACCACCACAACAAGTGGTAATCACCACAAGGAATGGCAGGTATCTGGCTCCAAGACCATCATTGCGCTAGAATTAGCGTCGCTCGATTAGCCAGTCATTTCGAAGCCTTGTCGCGCTCGCTTCTTGCCTGTAGCTGCGGGGCACCTTTCGAGATGCCTTGCCTCGACATTTCAGCTGTGCAACTTGCCTCCTCTTACTCATCCCGACCAGCTTCTTCATCGCACGGGAGCACTTCGCCATGCTTAAGGGAGGCGTCGGTGCTTTTTCATTTGTGCACGTCCCAGACTCCTGACCCTGTCCCGGCATCCTTGGTACTGTGGTCATGGTTGAGCTTCAGCCTGATTCATACCCGGTTGTTCAAGATTTCCTTCGAGATTTTCACAGCGAAAGGCCACGATCGATCTGGCGCGTCGGCCGCAGTGGCTTCAAGAACGAGGTTGAGAGCAAGTACATCTCTTCGAAGACTCTCGCAGAACAGCTTCCTCTTGAGCGAGTGGAGAGATTACTGGCAGCTCTGTTCGAAGGTTGGACCAGACCTACGCCTGACGCCAGGGTTGTGAGGGATTACTATCTGCGATCATTTGCTATCCTCTTGTGCATCGGAGCTGGACGATTCATTCATCATTTCACGGATCAATATCATCTCCAGGACCATTATCTTCCTCATGATAACAAACCCTCCCTGTTTCCGACGTCATCGAATCGAGACCTTTTCGCCGATTTTCGGGCAGCGCAGCCTCCTTTTTGCCCCTATCGCCTCGAGTTCAACATCGGCTATACTCTCGGTGAGCACGACATTCTGCCTATCAACAGCCAGGAGAGGGTCGATGAAGGCGGAAGCGCAATAATATGGAAAGTGGTGGTCGATGGAGAATATGACAGCCTAGTCCAACGGGAAGGCAATACTGCTGTGAGTCTTGAAGTCGAGAATGAAAAGCTCTCTTTGCTGATACCTTCCACAAGAACGCAGTCCTCGATCGAAATCACACGTACATAGTGAAGACTTACCGCGCTGCAGAGGCGCACAAGTATTATGAGACCGAAAGAGACGCATTCAAGATGCTTCGATGGGATGGAAAACCTCCTGCAAACGTGATCGAATACTACGGATCATTCGTTAGAGGATCGATATTCAGCATCATCTTGGAATACGCAGACCTTGGGACTCTGGATCAATACCTCGAAAATCATCTCCCCCCTCAGAACCCTGCAGAAAGAATCCTTTTCTGGAGACATTTCACGCGCGTCCTCTGCGGGCTTGCCCATATTCATGGCCAATCCGAAGATCACGAAAAGCTACAAATGTTTCGTGGGTAAGTAGCGCTCAAGAAACATTTCGCCCCGCGTGACCTGCTGATCCAATTAGATGGCATCAAGATATCGATCCATCGAACATCCTCGTAGTAAGTTGTGGGGCAACTTCAGACTATAATTGCGCCTTCAAGATCGCAGATCTTGGCCTCAGCCACTTCAAAAAATATACTTCTTCACCCGAGAATAACAGAGACGAGGACACGTTTGGTACAAGTGCATATGGTCGGAGCTCCTGGGCTCGCTTACACCTGAATCTTGCTAATACCATCGTCAGGCTCGCCGGAGACTCAACGAAATCGGCACCTTCAGAGATGCAAATTGAAGGTGAAGCAAGGCGTCGACATCTGGTCCATAGGCTGTGTCTTGAGTGAGGTTGCAACCTGGATCAATCATGACTGGTCTCGGGTGGAGGAGTATCGACGAAGACGACGAAACGACATGCAGGAAGAAACTGGCAATGCCACCGCCGGGGATTGCTTTCACGACGGATTCGATCTCCTTTCTACCGTCAAGCAAACCCACGAGGAGCTTGTGGAGAACTGCCGCAAGAATGACGACGTAACGCCCAGGATAGTTTCTGAAATGATTCAAAAGATGCTTCATATTGGAAGAGATAAGCCTGAGGCCCAGTGCCTCTTTCATAAATCCGAGGAGATAATCAATAAGGCCGAGAGACTCCTCGCCTCTCGTGATCAAGGGCAGGCCGCCAGCACTGAACACGGGGTACAAACGAACAACCTCTTGAGACAGCCAACGCCTCTCACTTCCAACCCACAGTCTCACATGCCTCTCGCTTCCAAAACACAATCTCACACGCCCCTTGCTTCCGGTACACAATCTCATCATCCTGTCAGCCAGGGAAAAAAGTCAAAGCGTCCTCCTGAAATGTCAGTGACCGATGGACTAGGACACAAGTTCTCAATGAGCGGGTCAAGGCGCCAATTTCCAGATCAGCACCTTTTCGAGAGTTTGAATGGACGTGACCATGTAAGAGAAGTCTTTATACACCTCAAAGTGACATTGCTGAAATAATGCAGGCCTTCTTGATCGACACATCAGAGTCCATGATGCCCTACCGTGAGGAGGTCAGAAAAGTGTTGGATCTTCTTGCATACATGCTTCTCGAATCAGACCCGGACGGCCTTGACGTCTATTATACGAACGACCGCGAAAAGCTGAAGGGAAAGACTCATCACTCAATTATGAAAGCTTTCGATCAGCATCCATTCAAGGGGACCCCGGACATGCGGGAACGATTTGCTGATATCTTAGCGCGCTATCAAGAAAAGCTGGGCAAGAAGAATGGTTTCATAACACGACTAGTTCGCAAGGATACGCCATTGAAAGGTCCTCGACGATTGAACCTCTACGTTCTTACTGATGCAGTTTGGCAACCTAGAACAAATCTGACTACCGAAATCGAGACTCTCGTCAGCCATCTCTTGAAGCACGGCCTGACAAATAAGCAGATCGGTATTCAATTTGTCCGGTTCGGCAATGATGGAGAAGGTATTGAGCGGCTCAACCTATTGGACGCGAACATGAGACTTAAGCTGTACGTACTCCCTTTTCTACCAAACCTTGGGCCTATCTACAGGGGCAAGTGCGAAGATCTGACTTTTCCAGTGACATCGTTGATCACACACCTGCGGATGGCAACGTCTGGAAAATGCTACATGGCCCAATCAATGATTGGTTTGACGACGATGATACTGAAGGAAAGGAGCAAGGTACTGTAATACGACACGAGCGTACAAATGGAGGTGGCGGATACGGTGAGGTCATGAATGGCGCTCCGACCTCTTCCAAACAACCTCATCCCCTGAGTATGCGAACCAAAGCCAGAAACCCCACGTGACAAATCTAAAGGATTCTTTGGACAACAACATCAGGCTCACCATCGCTGCAAGGTATGTCTTCGGGAATAGATCTCACGTCGCAGCATTGCAAAGTTGAGGTCAAAAGTTAATGAGACTTGTTGCAGCCCCTATTCCCTGGCAAGTTCGGCGCAACATCCAACGGATTTGACATTACCCCACAAGGATCCATGCCCTGCAATACTCGGATGAGACGATCATGACCAGGACGCAATTCGGATTACTTCAGGAGCTTTGGGATGAAAGCGATCGCTGAATGCGGTCCACCGTCAGAGGCCTCATTGTGCTCTCAGTATCCACGGTTCACACACAGACACTTCCCCCTACTTTTCCCTTTCTCGAATCTCCTCTCCAGTATATACGATGGCATGATATGACGAATTTCAATCGATGTTAGTGACGAAGTGAGGTGAGACGCCATCAAGATGACGGAACCCAGTCGAGCAAGGACTTGTCGTCTTGGACGTGGGCAAGGCTAGCGTTCCCAAGACTCTTTGCGATTATATACCGAGGAGGGCGTGGATGCTGCTGGATCACTTTCACATAGATCGCATGTCCGTTCTGCATATAGAGGCTCTACTTCAATGTTTTAGACCATATACCCATAGCAGTAAAGAACAGCAACTCCCTAATATATATATTTTTGCCCTTTTCTGCTGGATTGAGAAATCATTGCATACGAATTGGTACACTTCATCACACCTCACGCATTATTACTTTCATCTGGCTGAGTGTTGACTGCTTGTATCGTAAGTATTGTTCCCTCGATTGCTGAGGTAATCTGCGTGATTCATTGACCTCTCCATTGACAAGTTGCGTCGGCCTGAACGTTCCTTGACGTAGGTACACTACAAGGAGCCCAAGCTCGCGTCGAAAGTATTTTCGGAAGGTCAATGACGTGTCTTGCCACATTCCTGCCTCCTATAATTGGCCCTTTGCCCCTTGGCTTCTTAGCAGCATTTCTATCAAGGTCAACGTCAGCTCCTAAGACATTTGTGTTTGTACCTGGTCTGCTCTTCTCAAATTGGTGATTGATCACGTTTTCCAGGAATGTTTGTCCGAATCAGCATTGTCGTTGGCCTTCAAAGGATTGTCAAGACGGGTTTATGACAAGCAGGTTTTGTCTCTGACTCTGGAGATCATCTATTGGATTGCTCTTCAAAATTTTCGCTTGCGTGACCGAATATTCTGCAATGCCATTCACAGCCGGCCATGTTTCTTTTGTCCAATCAGAGAACCGACAATGAAGTCTTATCCAATTCAATGGCTCTTTGATCTGTTTTAAAGAAGTCTTGATTTTTCTGTTCACAGTAGAGACAAAATGACTCTCTACTTGGGGTTGTTTGCCACCATCTTTTTCATTCTGGCATACTCTCTAGGCTTCTTGATCGTGTGAAGACCGTGGCCAGGTATGGGTCCAGGCAGATAGAAGTGATTGATATGTTCTCCCCACATGACGCATCGTCTGTTTGACCTGTTTGGATGTGATTGCAACCGCATATCCCATAAGAGACAATCTATCCACTTCCCTGTGAAGAAATGTTTGTCGCATTTCTCCTAATTCTAGAAGCCTATTCATGATTCTTGGAAGTTGGTTCTGGATTGAATCGCAATCAGGCGTCATGCCATGGATATAAATGATCATGAGCCCCGTTTATCATCTCCTCATCTCTATCTTCAACGCACGCTCGAATTTCAGCAAAATTCACTGAACACTAGTACCCACCATCAACATCATCTATCAAGAATGCAACGCTTTTTCGCTAGTACAGATGTGGATTGTGTGATGATGTAAAAGAATCCATTCTGTTAGATCCACTTTCTACTAACACAATCTTTAGATACACCGCCCAGACAATCCTGGACATTGACCAAGTCAGAAAGATCCTCACACATCCCGAGCTGGGTGGTGCAAACCTGGAGGTCGTAAGCAATCGTGCCTCAGCGACATGGCAGAACCTTCCCACTGATGAACGTATGAAAGGAATATCTCAAGGTTGGAGAATTGTACAAAGACTACCAACCCGAAGAAGAGAACGCCCATGGCTTCGTTATCACCTTCCCAGAGCGCCCGGCGGACGTTGAATATTTCGACTGGATCCACTACCGAATCGCACTTTTCCGGAGGTTCCTTGACCACAAGATGCATCCGCAGTGGCCTGACTGCTTCAAGAATAACAATCTGTGTGCATCACCTGCCATATGATTATCCGTCTCGAGATGAAATTGCTCACTATTTTGTATAGAGGCCTCGTGTGCACCGATATCGAGTTCTATCCAAGGAAAGTGGGAGTTCATGTCAATGTCCATATCAATGGACCCATCACCACTCGGCCCCGTCAGTATTCTTGATCGTCGTTAAAGAAGAGGAATGTAGTGCTGATATATATACACAGAATGCCAATACAAGTCCTAGGATCAGGTGACATTGGGATTTTGTGTTGTCAAGAAGCGACCTGGCTGAGGGAAAATACACCAAGTTCGAGCAGGAGTCGAGCAAGAAGAAGATATACATGAGAGCCGGGGCCTTCATATGGGTCGAGAAGGCCTGGAATGCTTGATATTCTTATTGCGATCTTAGACTTCAATCTGCATCCATTAGTCAGAGTTTTTCCTCGCATCCAATTCTTCTACTCCCTTTCAACGGCTGAGAAAGCCCTCTGACTAAATTGTGCTGTGATGATGAGAAATCCCATGTTTCAATTACCCCAGATCCGGCAGTGTTGATCAAATCCGCTGTGACTCACGCATAATACTCACAATGAAATCCGCCCCATGACCCAGCTGCCTAGCACACTCACACAACAACCCTAACGACCAGCCCCAAAACCATTCCTATGTCCCCCTTGCCTCCCTTACACACACCACACCACCCCATGCAAGACTCATCAACCCAGAAACATCCGTGTCCTGAGCAACTTCCTCTCGTAAACAATCTCCAGTACAATGTCTAGCATAGACCATTGCAGATCAGATATGGTACATTGAAAAAGTGTAAGGTGATGCAATGATCGGTAATTGAAGTATGAATGATTATCGTCAAGGAGGACACAACACAACACAAGTCGTGAAGGGTATGCGAGGCAGGCGCAGGAAATAAATTTGGGTGCGATAGTGGTACTCCGGTCCTATATCACCCGGTCATCAGATGATTTTGCAAGGGGCGAAACGTGGCGATAGAGGCTGCCCGGTCCTGAAATGGGGTATCTCAATTTTTTTGAGGTGCAAATGAATAGAGAATATACTGTATTCGCCTTTGAAACGATGATAAAAGCAAAATTTCATTATCTGAAAAGTACGCACAACATGCTTACCCCGAATTTTCTTGTGAAGAACATTGACCCCGCGCATCCAAATTGTCGACGCACCAGACTCTCCCTCATTTCAACCAGAATGCTCAATGAACGAGTTCAATTCACCCTGACTGTATTGCGAAGAAAACTGATCTTGCAAATCCAAATTGTCGGCACACCAGACTCACCCTCTCTCCAACCAGAAAGCTCAATGAACAAGTTCGATTTGCTCGTCCTTGCCCTTCCCTCCAAGTTTCTCATCACCGTCTGAACTAGATGTTTCACCATTAGAATGCGTCTTAACCATACCAATCCCTCGCAGAACATTTTCCAGACCGATCTCCTTGTTGATCTCGGCCATGCGTTTAGCATCCTGGTTAGTCACGAGTATTAGCAAACGTCTCCTGGCAAAGTACTGCCAATCGACTCACAGCTTCAGCAACCCCGCGACTCCCGAACAAGATATCCATTTCCTCCAGCGTCAGCCTCTTCGTCTCGGGGACATACAACCAGATAAAGAGGAACCCGCCGGTACATCCCAAAAGCCCGAAGAAGATGAATGTTCCATAGGTGATATGCTGCAACATCGTCGGCGTGATCTGTCCCACGATGAAGTTGCTCATCCAATTACTGCTCGCCCCCAACGCAATCCCGTACGCGCGGTTCGACAGCGGCCAGACCTCAGAAATGATGACCCACGCGCAGGGGCCCCAGCTGTATCCGAAGTTGACGACGAAGAGCCAGACCATGGCCACGGCAGCCCAGCCGCCCGCTTTGTGCGAGCCCCAGGAATGTTGGTAGGAGCCAAAGATACCGGCGATGATGAAGTGGCAAGCGGCCATGCCGGCGGCTCCGGTCAGCAAGACGGGTTTGCGCCCCAGCTTGTCGATATAGAGGACGGCGGGAATGGTGGCGATGAACATGGCAACGCCGACCACGCCTGTGGCGAGAAGACTGGTGGTGTTGCTTGAGGTGCCAAGGGCTTGGAAGATGGAAGGGGCATAGTCTGAGGTAGAAATCGGAATTAGTATTGCTGAATCAAATGGAAGCCCTTGAGAAGAGGATCGAACAAGACTGAAACACTTACAAAGGACGGCGTTGATGCCGGTAAACTGCTGAAAGAACATGGTAACGGTGGCGACGATGACGCGGCGGAACATCGCTTTGGTGGTGAAGAGGGAGCCGATGGCGACGAATTGGAGCTTGGCAATGTTCATAGGGGTGAGATCTACTAGGTGAGGCCATTTGGCAGCGGTGCTGCGCTTTTCGAACGTCGATTGAGCTTTGATCTCCAAGAATTCCAGCTCGATGAGCTCGTGATCTTCGTCGAGATTTCGGAGGGAAGCCAAGACGTGACGAGCTTCGCTTTCCCGACCATGATGTACCAGCCATCGAGGAGAGAAGGGCATGAAGAGCATGCCTATGCCTAAGGCCAGACCCGGTATGAGCTGGAGGCAGATTGGAACGAGCCAGGCTGCATCTGATTGAGAGGCTCCGGTCCCGCCGATGTTGTTGGTCCCGTAGTCAATCCAGAAGGACACCATGATCCCGGCAGTAATTGCTAGCTGCTGTAAAGCGACCAAGCTGCCTCGGACTTCTGGGGGTGCAACTTCAGCATTATAATTTGGGACATTGACAGACATGGCCCCGACGGCTAGACCGGTTATGAATCGACCGCCAAGGATGGCCGATGCTCCAGCTACCACACCAAGACATTGCACAATGACTCCAATGATGAAGATACCAACATTCAGAATGATGGCGTATTTTCTGGAGAGTGTTTCCGCAATGAATCCTGAATACAGACAGCCGAACCATGCGCCAAGCTCGAAGATCGAAGTCAGCCAGCCTTTTTTGGTTTGGTCTTGGACGTATTCTCCCATGTGGCTTGCAAAGGAGGTCATGGTCAGGATGCCAGAGAAAACACCTTGATTGTAACCATAAACAAAGCCTCCAAGGCATGCAAAGCACGCTATACCAAAAACCTTAATGTTCTTCACAAGGGCGAGGGGTCCTGAAGCCCCAGTGAGAGCCTTGCGCCGCTCCAGAGCAGCGCTCTCTGTGTTATCAACGACGGGTGCCATGATGAAGGCGGTTATTTCTTATTTGCGAAGAGAGCCTGTGAAGGAAACCATGAGTACAAGGTGGGTCATTCGATCCATATTTGAAGGATCGAGGTCGACGTCCAGCCGCTGACTGGAATCCTTCTGCAGCCCATGCTTGGTACTGAGAGACGGCTTTCTGTTTTGGGCCAAGGAGGCGCGCCAATCAGAGATTGAGGCGTTGCACCAAAATGTGGAGGCGGGATCCAGGCATGAAGCTAGGCTCAATTTGATCCTCCGTATTTTCTACTGACCAGTGAGGTTTGAGATTTGCTGACAGCAAGCCGGGTGGGTGTGGTGTGTCTGTCGGACCCAGATATCGATGGAAAAGTCCAGACGTAGACTAGAGGAAGGTATGGGAGGGTCGCCCCAGCCATACCCGTTTGCATAGTCTCTACACCAACATGTTGCTAGGCTCCAGTCCGTATCCGTTGTTGTTGAATTGTCCCTCTTGAGAGACGTCAGCAAGGGTTTGTTCGTCGCAGGTTCATGCTTTTCTTACCTGTATACATGTAGTCCGTGAAGAAAGCTTGTGGGTCAAAGTTGAGTTCTGCGTTTTGAAAGGTGCTCGGTGGGATCTCGTCCCAATTGAAATTGTCTATCGTCAGAGAGCCTTGATCCTCCCCTGATTGGAGGATATCGCCTGGCGCCGGAGGCACAAACTGTGAACGGTCAGCAAAGTGTTGAAAAGATGGCCATTTGACCAAATTATGGTCGAAGAGACCTTTTGTAGTGCCGCCTCTGAACCTCCTGGTTCTCGCAGGTCGTGCAAGCGGATAAAGGTGCCTATGGAGTCACTGACAATAGTGAGGTCGACATCACGCAGGCCAGTCTCACGTTGGTCAAGAACGGCGTCTACCCAGCCAGATCCGGCATAAAAGCGGGCTTGATCCTTGATCGCTTGGCGTAGGAACTGATAATTGGCTCGAGCGGTCAGCGCAAGAAAGCTAAATGTCGACTTTCTCGCCTCGGCAGAGGCTTTAGGCTGTAGGACCTGCTTGGAGTCTTGAGGAAAGACCATTGATGGCGATGTCTGGCTTGGTATTGGAAAAGCAGAAGGTGACAGCTCTTCCTCTTGAGGGGATGAGCCCGTCTCTCGGACTTCCTCAATCATATCTCGACTGTAAGCACACGCAGCATGGAAGAATGCTTGGTTCAGATAGACGAGGGAAAGGGTCGGTCTGTCGTCTATCAATTTTGCAATAGTGAGCATGTCGGTGATTGCTTTGATTGAGCTTTTGTACAAGTCGAATTGAGGCTTTTTCGTGGTCTTTGTTCTTGGTGGCCGATCAGGATCCGCTAATTCGGACAGACTCTCCTGAGCAAGAAACGCAATCTGCAAATGAAATTGAAGGTGAAGGAACAAGTATGATCCAGCCTGACCCGCATTCACCGCTGCGCGGTAATTGTTGGCCCCGAACGACACCTCTCTGGGAAGAGCTCGGTAGGTGCGAAGCATCGTTGTCCTGAGATTCTCGATACGACTCGCCCTATCCTCTTCTTCAACATGAGAATGACCACTGATTTGACTGGCCGCTGTATTGAGGAACTCGATTGATTGGGAGACTAGAAGCATTATACTGAACATGTAGGGGACAAGTTCGACATTCGCAGGTTCCAAGCGATTACCTGGGCCGGCCCTGACGATGGCTGCGTCGATCTTGGTGGGCATTCTCACATTGATCTCATGCCGCTTCAAGCTTGGAACTCTGCCGGTACCATTACATAGGGCCGAGTCGTGGGCGAAGACAGACCAAAGGAGGACCACTTCGGACGACTCTTTGAAGACGTCCATTTCGATGGTAGCACTCGAGTCAAGGGTACTTGTGTCACCTTCGCTCGCGATTGTGTGCCCAGCTCGGCGGTCGCTGACGTCTCCTCGGTGGCGCTGCAGGCCAAGCTCCTGAGCCATGCGCAGGGCCATACCCGTAAACATCCAAAGGCCTTCCAAGTATCAGTACAGACGCAATCTCCCCACGAAGCTCACTTACCCGCCTCGTTGTTGTCACCAAAGTCCGCAAATGCTAGTAGAAGAAGACCAGCTACACCATCAGTGGTGGGAAGGCTTATCGTAGGCACGATCAGCGACTTCGCCCTCTCCAAGAATGGTGCCGAAAACTCCCATCGGTCACGCTCAACACCGTCTTCTAGTGGAGAGAAGTAGCTTGAGAACATTTCAACATTACAGAAGCGTGCTGACAGCGCGGAAATGACGCTGATCAAAAATACTGGCGCATTTCCCTCTTGAATTCTTTGAATCAGATGGCGCTTATTCAAGAAACAGTAGAAATTGCCGTAATACTCGAAAAAGATGTCAAGCAATTGCCAAAGTACTGCCGGTTGTGGAAGCCCACTGTCATCGTCGAATAGTGGATGGCTTGCACTCAGGGTACTCGTTTGCTTCGAGGACGGGATATTACTGACTGGTATCATTTGATCTCTAGAATTACTTTCGTCATTGTCTTGTCGAGCTTTGACCGAAACCTGCTTATGACCCGGGGCGATTGCAGTCGGACCATGATGACGGTAATAGTGGACTGTCTTGTAAGGAGTATCGCTAGTTCGGCGATTGGCTGGCGTGGTCATGTACTCGTTCGAGGAATATTCTCGCGGTTGTGACATGGATGGCTGATCTCCTGGATGTGGGTGCTCCTCGAGGACCGGAAGATCAGGCGCTGCATATTCCTCGCTAACAGCTAAATCTGCAAATCGATTCGCTCCAGCACTAGGACCGGAATTCTGCGATCCAGACCTACTCCGCTGGCGTTTCAACTTTCGGCCGTCCTCCTCTGGCCAATTGCAAGGCCTCATGCGATGAATGCAATGTTTGCATGGTTGCGACTCCAATGGGTTACCACCTTGACATCTAATCTTGAGAGCTCGACAATGCGCACAGGCTATTGTAGAGTGCTTCTTCCGTTTTGAAGATGTGTCAGGGTCGTTGAAATCGCTAGGAGTTCTTACTTTTATTGTATCCATTGTGAAGGGTGCTATGTCAGACCTGATGAATTCGCATGTTGTAAACTCATGCTAAAGAATATCAAGTCAAACAGGACGGCAGAAATTCGTTGTAATGGAGGTCAACAGTTGGCGTGCATTAGATAATTTAGAGCCCCTCGTTTATGCAGGGTTTGCATACATGAAACTTTTGTGGTCTCAGCCTTGCCCGGTTGTCTGTGACCGACCAAAGAACGGGCTGAAAGTGGCAGGAGCTGAGATAGTGCGTAATGCAATGACTGAGGTGTCTTTCGCGCGTGTGTAAAGTTTTAACGGTTGAGCTGATTGCGTTAGTCGTTGTGTTTCAGGTACTCGGTTAACCTTCCCTTGATATCTGCAATTATCAGAACAACGATCAATGACCGAGGAGACATGTAGACATGACAAGCTCATGTCAAGGACTTCGCATCCCGAAACACTGCCACCATGTTTGGCGCACTGAATCGCTTCATTTCACGTCTGGATTCGGAAGGTCAAATATCAGGATCGAGCAATGGCTACACCCCGTATGGGTTTCAAGTGCTCCGCAACAAGAATGCAGAGATCCCAATTGAACCGTGGTACGATTTTGTCATAGGAATCAATGGGCGACCTCTTGTATGCTACCAAGTCACTGAGGGAAAGCCGTTGACTCACAAGATCAGGACAACTCTGACCCAAATCTTTTCGCGACAGAAGTTCGCAATTGTGCCGGCTCTACAGTTGCCTTGACTACTTATAGCGCCAAGGGCCAACGATCTCTTATAATTGATATACCAGTCCCGACCCCCTCACCAACCCTCGGCCTCACCCTCCAATGGAGTCCCCTGTCGACTGTCGACCAAGTCTGGCACATTCTGGAAGTCGCTCCGAACAGCCCTGCGGATACAGCTGGTCTCCTACCGTTCAGCGATTTCATCGTTGGCTCGCCAGAAGGAAATGTCCATGGTGAGGCAGGGATCGGAGAGCTCTTTGAAGATTACGTTTCGCGGCAACTGCGCCTCTTTGTCTACAATCAAGAGTACGGCATCACCAGATTAGTGACAATCACACCAAGTAGAAGCTGGGGCGGTAGCGGCACGGTAGGATGCGTGCTTGGCTTTGGTGCCCTCCATCGCCTTCCTGCCCCTCTCACTGAAGGGCCGGTCGCAGGTCCTGGTGAGGCGCTCTTCGAGGGGGTCAGATTGAGCGGCGACAGGAGTCGGTCCGTTTCAATGCCCAAAGAAGCTGCAGGATATAGCCCAAGTATGCCCGAGCATTCGGGTGAATTGTTGGTTCCAGCGACATTGGCTTCTCCCCCTACGCTCCAGCCCCCTTCGAACCCTCCTGCTGGGGGACTATCAAGAGGCGGCAGAAGAGCCAAAAAAACGACAAGCCCAGGCAAGGCTTTTGAGGAGTACTTCGCGGAAGGAGAGCAGAAAAGCAAGGAGGAGGATATTACACCAAGTTCCAAAGGCACTGGGCCTCCACCACCACCTTCTGGAAGCAAAGGCGTTTCAGAAAACCAAAGACCACAAGACACTTCAGCAGTCGAGAAAGAGACCTCGAATGCGGAAGGTCCAAGCTAAGGATCAATTCCACCTATCCCACAAATGCCCGCCTCCACAATTACGTGAAGCATGACTAGGCGAAGTCAGAGGGTATGCCGTTCAAGAATGAGTTGCTTGATGCGTATTTATCATTGTACATCCCGCTTTGATAGCGGACACGTCAAGCCTTCCAAGCTACCAAGCGCCGTGCTAAATCAAAGAGTAATGCCGGGTGTGCTGGCCAGTGACGCATCGCCTTTGTTGTGAAGCCAAGAGAGCAAGGCCTGTCGACGGAATACACCGAATAGAAAGCCTTACCGCAAAGGCCGCGCCCATTGGCTATGTCAAGATGCTCAATCATCGCTCTCCTCGTCTTCGGTCCTGTCACCGTCATCTTCAGACTTGACCGCCTGCTTCTCGGCTTTAACAAAGTCTTCCTCCTCCTCATCGTCTTCAACATCCCTCAGAGGATCTACAGCCAGCTTTGTCTTCTCTTTCTTGGGGTCCAGGGCCTTAACGTCCTCGCCGTCCTGTGCGAGGGCAGCATTGACATCCGGGATAGCGCTCACCAGGGTATTGTACTGATCAAGTGTCAAGGAGATACCCTACCACAGAGATCACGTCAGCTTCAGTCCTCCAGGGTTCGATCCGGCTTTGACAGAGCACAAGGTTGTACTAGGGGAGCACCATACCTTCTTCCCCGGCAGCATTGCTCCATCCTTCTCATAGTACTCGCGGATGTTCACCATGGTATTTCCCTTGAAATTTGAAATCCCGATGCGTCTTGTTCTTGACAGCTTTACCATCATTAGCTTTGCGGCATTAACCTGCTGCCAAGCTAGAGTCGCCTCTCACCTCCCAGTATAGCTCCCCATTCTGGTCCTTCGAAGGCCCATGGTCATTGCTCAATTTTTTGAACTCCGATTTCCGACCTTGCTTTTGGTCCTTCTTTGATTTCTTGGACTTGGGCGCGTCTTCAACAAACCCGCCATCGTTCTCGTAGGATTTCACTGGCGCACGGCGTTTTCCCATTGCTGTAAAGGCAAAGGTCAATAGTAGGGCTGTCTATGGAGCTCCAGATCGGTCGAAGATTGAAAGTGAGGGTACAATTGATTCAGGATATGTCTTGTCTCCTTATGATTGCCTCTGGTTGTTGGAGGACGCGTTTGACGTATGGCGTCATTGCAAAGGTGATCGGAAAAATGTTTGACCGAAGTGAACCTTCTTTAGCCCAAGGGCAAAAACAGCAAAGTGGAAGGAAGATATTACAGGCCGATTCAGTCATTCATTCAAATGACATTGCCTACACAGCTGCATTCATGGTCTAAAATTGATCAGGAGTGAGTTGTGGCCTTCATGATTGTCGAGCTCATATACCAAAGTAGGAGACGCCTTCGTCAATGCAAAGGATTTAACGTCGATTCCGCTTTCCTTCTCCTCCAAGGGTCTTGATTGATAATACTGGATCAGTCTGCTGAGGCTTAGTGGCATCTGACCATGGCGTCAACTATGGTGGCCGCAGGTATGGACAGACCCAAGGACATGAAGCTTCGTCATATGTTGTTCCAGTCTTGCGCGTGATGTCTTTTCTCTTAGTCAATTTCATTGCTTGAAATCTGTCTGCAACAAGATTTTCACGAACTCTGCTATTGGCCTTCATACTTCAGCATCAGGGCGTTTATGAAGACACCGCATCTTCCAGTCTCTTACGGCCTGTCATTAACACGCGCGTCGTGTTCAACGAAATGAATGGAATGGGTAATAAATGACTTCAATACACTACATCAGAGTGATTGACTATGGTTCCTGAATCTCAAGTTCAACCCAAGCTTTCCGATTTCAATATCCTAACGAGTTAAACGCGTGTGTTTCCCCAGTGGTCCTAATTAGCCCCGGCGCATACAGTCCAACAAGTCCATGTTAAGAGTTTAGCTTGCGGTAACCCAATGTAGCGGGCAGCCTTCTCACTTACTCAACCATTCCACTTGTCAGACGTCTCGATTAGCGCCCTCAGTCGCACTTCTGTCCACATTCGACACAGTGGCCAAAGCACTGGCAAAATGGAGGTGTCAGCTGTAACTACTGACGGGACCTTGGATTGGAAGTGTTCAATGGTACGCGTTCTCACCTGGAATAGCCCACTGGGACAAGCTGGATTAGGAACAGGATTGCTGGGGCAGTCATCCTCCGCGCGAACGGCGAGCAGTCCGCCCTCCTCTGGGCTAATCTTGGATACCGGTGTTGCAATGGCAATCGGAGCCAAGATGGCAGGGATGAGGATGAAGAAACGCATGTTGTTTGAAGATCTTGCTGGACGATGAACTTGAATTCAGTTACTGAAGAGCCATGTGCTTAAGGGGTAGGGCCTGAGTAATGGTATTGAACAGATTGCATGGACTCTGCCCAGATTTTTCACGATTCATTCTCGGAAATTCCGCAGCTCTTCTACGACTTGCTCGAAGAACATCTTTTGCTTCTCAGAAGCGACGCTGGAATCCGTTTCCTCGGCTCCAGCTGAAGATACTAACCCTCTCTCCCCATTGACACAGGTGTTGACGGCTCTTACATACCCGTCTCCGACTCGTGCAGCAAGCCTTGAACGCAGCGCGCTGTCCGGTTCATTGAGCTTGGCCAGCTTGTGTCCTATTTCTAGCAATCTGCTTCTTCGCACTTCAACGTCTAGTACGCTTTCGATTGGCTGCCAAAAAGCGATTTCAATCAACAAAATACCAAGGCTGTAAATGTCATGCACCTTGCGAGAGCGTTTGGCTTTCATTTGTAAAAGGTCTGGATGGCAATAAAGATCGTGTGCTGGACTTCGCACATTGTGGAACGTGCTCTCTTCCATCAAGTCGGGACGGGAATAGTCGAAGCCAGAAAGCAAAGGCGAGCTTAAGGTGTTCGCTGACCCTCCAATGACTCCTTTCTCGTCGTCATTTGGGCCAGGTCTCTCAGGTTTTTCGATGAAGAGGACGTTATCGCTTCGAATGCCTTTGTGAAGCCAGGCCACTGCGTGCAGATAGAACACAGAATCTGCTAGCGTTGACGCCAGCGCCCTACGTGTGCCCAAAGATGGCGTCGATATCGTTGTGAACATAGCTCGAAGATCTCTTACTTTAGCCTGTTTCGATTCTGAGGAATGACCCGCGCGATACACTAGAGCGTATTGAGCCGCTCCTTCGCTATCGTCTCGTACGTAACCAAGACAGCAAGGGGATCTGAAAAGCGCTGGCTTATTCTTGCAACACAGTAGGGCGGTAAGCTGCATCACTCGCTGCTCTATGATGCGTTGGATTCGTACTGGTGGACGTTCTTCCACCTGTTCGCGCCATTCCAGCCAAACATGATCATCTCGATATCGTCCAAAGGATCGACATCTAACAGAGTTGGAATCAGTTAGCTTTAAGTCCACAAAACTGATCTGTGTTGGTTTCTGCTGGATCACGGCCTTCTGGAAGACAATAGCCTCGGCTTTAAACTGCGCTAGACTTGCAACATGCGTCTCCAAGCCTTCTCGTCGAGTCGCCCGTCCATTAATAATGATGGGTCCTGCGATGTTCCAGGGCTCTCTCTTGATGTTCAGCGCCTCAAACAAGACACGTAATTCGGATACTTCGTTAGTGACGTGCAGCAACATCAGGTTTGATTGAACTTGTAGAGCATGCACTTGTTCGGCAGAGGCCCGGTCAAGAAACGCCTCCATCCTGTCGTTGAACGCAATAAGTTTGTCGATGAGAAGTGTAAAGGAGTCTTTCTTGACCATTGCCCATTGCAAGCGACTTGTCGCTCGAGCAGGCTTTCCAGACATTGCAAGTACACGGTGCAATAAAGACTTGTCTCTTGGAACCTTCTGCTGGCTGTCGCTCATTGGTGTCGGAGTTCCTTGGTGACCAACAGGGCCATATTTCACTTGAATATCAACACAATCTCGAAATGCAGCTTGCACTTCTAGGAGAACATCATTGATCACATTATGGTTCATTCCCAAACGCCTGCTTGGGGATTGTAGACAGACTTCCAAGAACCCAACCTGGTCGCCCCAATTCAACAATCGCGTTTGCTCTATACGGAGCCGAGTCAGTAAATGTTGGTACTGAGCAGGGACATCGGCCGCTTCCGAAAATATCTGATAGCCTACAATACATTATCAACAAAGTCACAAGAAATTCGAGACTGATCTAAGAACCTTTGATACACCCAGCGAAGACCTGAAAAGTCAGCGAGACTGCACCCAAGCCTACTCCTGCCGCAGACAATGGGTCCATTTTCAAATTAGATCGGAATTGGTGACAAAGATTGCTGAAATATGGAGCGCCCTTTTGTCCGCAAAACGTCTCTGCTCCTTCGACAAGCGAAGATCGTTCGTGACAGGCCTTTCCTTTCCTAAATAAGGGTAGCACTGTCCCACAAGGCAAGCAGAGCCTCTTGAGCTTCTAGTCCAGAAACTGGACTCTTTCATGGTATGGGCTTATCACTTATGATATTAGTGCGCACTGATGCACTGCCCCATATGCGGAAGGGGGTCACACAGATTGGGCAGCCGGCGAGCTCCTTCGCAAATTAATCTAGCCTCTCCAATGCATGAGGCTAGCGAATCACGGGCAGCCAAAGCCGCATGCACAGCCCTAGCGCCGACGAGAGTCTACGCCACGATGCTACACCGACACGTCAGGCTGACACCAGATGGTGGCATAAAAAAATGCGGTTTTTGTGGATATTGACCGTATCTCAAGTCCTGCAACCACTGGGGCTGAGGTGACGCTCTGACGTTTCATTCAGAGACCGCCAATACAGCCAAGTTGGCTTTATAACCATGCTCGTCTGTCGAGACCCCAAACCTTTCGCAATACTGATTTTTGAGACTGAGGACCTTTCTCCACCAATCCATCTCATGTAACATTGGACAACAAGAGGGTCTCTTGGCCTTTATAGCACCGCCACCCACCTTAATCCAGGCGTTCATGGATGGATCAGGGGGCGGCTTTGGTGCTAGCAGATCCAACGTGATCAATCTGGCAGCAGAGACTTTCAGCAAGATGATAGACGATAAGAAGTTTGAAGCACTTCTAGATAGATTTCTCCCACGCCCAGCCACGATTGGCGTGCCAGTCCGCAAGCGCCTCCGAGATGCTGAATTCCGGCAGCTTGCTGAATTTTGCAACGGGGCTGGACATCCACTCTGGGGCTTACGTCCAAGGACTTTCGCTGTACTTCGAATGATCGGCTGTCCAGAGGCTATCGAAAATTTCATCGCCGAGAGATTGACAGACATATCACTGCCGTACAATGAGGGTAATCTACCAAGCTTCCTCAATGGCCAAATGAGATTGCATTTCCTCGACTGTCAACATTATGTACTCAATGGTCGTGCTGCAGCGCTTGAGAAAGGAGGGGAGCCTCATCAAAATGTCGAAGGTAGTGCAGACGATTATTTTCATTACCTCAGAGATCTTGGAGCTGGCGGCTTCGGGGAAGTTGATTCAGTCATCGGAGAAATGAGCCTCAAGACCTTCGCGCGCAAGCGCATTAAACGACATCGCCTCTACTCCAAAGACAAGGCATTACTGCAGGTGTTTGAAAATGAATTGCAGACTCTGAAAAAGCTTTCGCATCAACATCTTGTCCAACTGGTCGGGTCATACACCGATTCATCTTGTGTTGGCCTCATCATGACTCCTGTAGCGGACATGAATCTGGCGACATACCTCAAGCAAAGCACCGACGCTGAATCAAGGAAGATCTGTCTGAGGAGATTTTTCGGTTGTCTAGTTACTGCGATGTCATACCTCCACGGCCAGCACGTGCAACATAAAGACATAAAACCAGCGAACATCCTGGTCAGACAACAAAATATCTACCTTACCGATTTTGGTACCTCCAGAAGCTGGGATAGCGAGACTTCGAAGACAACTCAGGGGACTGTGACTGCCTTTACTCCACGGTATTGTGCCCCTGAGGTCGTTCAATTCAACAGCGTAAGTCGATCGCAGTCAACCAGCATAGGAAAGCTAACTTTCCTAGACCCGAAATGAATCGAGAGATGTCTGGTCCCTCGGATGCGTCTTCTTTGAGATGTGCTCTGTTCTTGCGGACCATGCAGTCGAGGACATGTATCACTTTCTCATGAGTAACGGTACACATGGTGAATTCATAAGAGAGAATCCTACTGCGGCGACGGCCTGGTCCGAAATATTGAAAAAAGACCTCCAATTGCAACATGATCAGCAACCACTTGACCTTGCTGTCCGCATGTGTGCGAGCGAGCCATCGAAGAGGCCAGTGGTACGAGAGATTCTGTCAAGAATATTCGATTTCAAAGGCCCTCCACGATACTACGGCCTCTGTTGTGATGAACAGTCGTATTTCAATGACCACTCAAGCGAGCAGCCGCTGCAGATAGACTCCTCGTGCAAACAGATAAATGTGACCAGTCCTGGAAATGGATTGAACAGGCGCAATGATCATCATGGAGAAGCAAGCACAACGACGAAAAGGGTCAAATATCAAGCCCCAAAAGTTGATGATCCGTCAGAAGAACTGACTGCTTTAGCCATTTTCCCCCCTGGAGGCTCAGCCAAGAAGTACATGCTCGAAAGAATTGAGGAACCCAACGAGGATGCTGTTGCGCTCATCTCAGGCAACCCCAAATCGGTTCTTCAGAGACTAAACCCCAATCAGCTCCCATGTCCGTGGCCGAAATGTGTATGGACTGGAATTTCTCAGGATCGAGACCGCCTCCCAATCCATCTCCGTGAGATTCATGGTACACACGAACTGTTCTGGACGCCTCTAATCATCAAGGACCCTAGTCGTAACACAAGCCAACCAGCTGAGCCCATGCTTCCGGGCCAGATAATTTCAGACGCACCTCAGCAATTGCAGTCCAAAAGTAGAGCTTTCATCCTCAGGAAGCACGTTGGACTATCAGGATCTACCTCTGACACGTTTGCAACCAATCTTAGATTGAGATACGAAAAGATGAAAAGGTCTTCCAAAAAGCATAAGCACGCCCCTGACAATCCTCCGCCCATGGCAGAGGCCCATATAAACAACCATTCAAAGAGGCCAGAAATGACTCGATCGGAAGACGAAATTTTCTCTCTTTTACCAAAAGGCCGTCGGCCAGTGCCTTTAGCGACGGATCCAGAGGACTTCGATGCCATCAATGATGAGAACTTTATCCGTCCAGAGCCAATCCCAGAGCCAGATTACATGTCTGGAGTCCGAGAAAGCGAAGCATCCCTACCAGCCACCATTCCTAAGTCGACTGTTGTACCTTCGTATATCTTAGCCATGTCAAATGCATTGACTACAGTCCGAATCAAGACTTTAGAATCTCGCAAGGTCCCGCCGCCACTATTCGTATATGGCAGTCTCATGTTCCCCAGCATATTACGAGCTGTGGCTGCGAAGTATGTATCAAAGGAGGGAATATATTGCAAACGACTTCAGCGTAGGCTGAGGACCTCTGAGGAAGATTGGTCCAACATCAATAGCTCCATTCAACATGCCGCCCAGCAGATGACCCCTGCCTTCCTAAATAATTATCAACGTTTCGAAGACCCGCGCAATGGAGACGCCCGAATTTTGAGGACACAAGATCTTTGGCGGAACACTTCCATTCACTCAAAGATGTCTTCAGAGGCAAGGCAGTGTCTTAACACAAAGGTCAAAGGATTTATAGTCTTTGGTCTGTCTCATGAGGCACTCCTGTGTCTGGACCACATGTACAAGCATCAGGATCAGCAGGACGAGCGAGGAGAGCCATCAAAGTACGGAAAGACCGGCACAGAGAGGGACGTCAAGACTAATTCTACATTCGGCACTGACTATGTGGACGTGACCATCTGTACGTCGGATACAGGCCTTCGTGTGGTCGAAGCAATAACCTATGTTTCCTACGTACAGGCTTATGATTCGCAGTCGCCTTTGAAAGCCTGGGATCATGAAACGTTCGTGAGACGTAGCCTTCAAGAACTTTCGACTAGTGATCATGATCCTAAGGAAGCTGGATTTGACTGGGTCAGTGAAGAAAGACGACTTGCATCCAGGATAGGGACAAGATACGCGATGCTCGGAGATAACCTCTGCAAGATGGTTCTAGATAACGACATGGATGGTATAAAGTCCCTCAAGACATTAGGTTGGGACGTCAACGCTCCTTGTCACCGCTATGGCACACCCTTACAAGCAGCCGCGAGTAAAGGAAGTGCATCTGCCGTGCTATTCATGCTGAAAGAGATGCATGCGAATCCAAATCTTCAAGGTGGAAAATATCATTCACCACTCATAGCGGCCATATCTGGAGGACATGATGGTGTTGTCAAGATGTTACTCGACTTCAATGCCAACCCCCTTGCCAAGGAAGGGCCGTTCATAAGCCCCATCTATTACGCAGTCTCCTTCCATGATGAGGATATGGTCCGTCTGCTACTAGAGAACGGCGCTTGGCTCTGTAAAGACTATCAGGAGCTCCTTGACGTTGCAAGCGAGTCAGGCAATAAAGAGTTATGCCAGCTCCTCGAGTTGTACGATGTCCGCAATCTGCACGTACAGAAAGGACTTCAGCGGCACCGTCGTAGAGGGCTTTTGCAAGATCGGGGGACTGCTGTTAGCGCTAAGTCAATTACCCTATCGTCGATATTGATGGTGATGTCCGACGTTTGGAGTCTCAAGGGCCAAAAGGGCAAATGGACCGGTATCAAAGCAATCAAAGTGCTTCGCAAGCTCTACGGAGATAATGTACCCGAACGTCTTCTCGATGCCCTGGGGGCAGACCCTGGACTTTTACTTGGCGCGATTAAGCAGTTTCAACATCCTGATAGATTCAGTGAGATTATAACTGACTATGGTTCAAGGTCGGATGAACATGTCCGCATGAAAGCAGGAGGCTCTTCCAGCTCCCGGCAAAGGGTCGATTCTGCACCGAAAGCGATCGAACGCGACGATTGCCGCGAAGATTTCGGTGATGATGTCACCTGTGCGACATGTGAAGGACGTGGAGGTCGCAAAGGCACGGGTCGGCTCTGTTCAACATGTCTCGGCGGAGGCTCGGTCGAGATTCGCTCGAGATCAGGAGCCCCCAGGGAGAGATTTTTCAAGAAGTGCCTGGAGTGCAGCGGCAGCGGAACCATCTTTTCCGTACGAGACAGATGCCGAGTGTGCAATGGTGGCAGCTGGGAATTCGAAGATCGTACTGACACTCTTGAAAGAGATTACAAGGGACAAGACAGGGGGTCGAAGGCAGGGACACGGCGCGCAGAGTCTTCCAGTCTAGACTCCAAAGGACAGACGATGGGTCAGCAGGCGCAGAGGCCACAGATTTTGGACCCTCCGCCGCCGTACCCTGGACACCGATGATTGCATAGAGACGTACCAGGCACACGCTCGACCACCAAGGCTCCCTCAAAAATGCCGCATGGTCACAGTCCTTCGACAGTAGAGAAGTTAATCAGAGAGAAGGACAAAGGCGGTACTCCTTGGCCAGTGATAATTTCAAGAATGGTTCATTATATCATTGCTACTATAGCGATAGAGACGACGGCGATGACAAGCATGACGGCAATGACCACACCGGAAGTCGTACAGTAACACGACCATACCAGCAGTGACAGTGATGATGTGCTGCCCACCAGGCTTTGGCGCAAAACCCCGAGACCCTACATGTCTCTATGCTATGATGTAAAGAGCTGAACCGACCTGCCGGCTGCGCCTTCTTCCTTTTTCGGCGATAATGCCAAGCCTCAGCCCTATCTCGCCAAGGTTCTCTTCGTCAATACCACCAGTTCCTGTCATGCGCAAACCACCCCAGCCCCCTTTCAACTTCATAGGTACTGTGTCCTTGAGAGGGCGAAAGCATCCTCAGTCTTGAAGGTCGACGAACGCTTTCAATCCAAGGACTCGCAACAGACTCTTGCTACGTTGTAGCCTCATCGATCTGTGTTAGCGGGGTAAACGATCGAGTCGGACCAACGTAACCGCCAAGGCCCGATAAGGCGGCAACGGACAACCCACTCGAGTCTTACTCTCTTACCCTCATCTCGTTCTTCAGCCTTTCCCCTCCATCTCAGCCGGATATCTTTCCTTCTTTTCAACCTTCCAGCATTCATCGGATATAACGCTCTTGAAGTTTGCGTTCTACAGAGATCATGTCGACCTTCCATCGAGACCGTGAACGAGACTGGGAGACCAGATCTACTGGGGGTCGCACTACCACCTATCGCGACTCGGATCGAGAACGTGAAGGCTACAGCGTCAAGAAAGTCTATCGCATCCCCAGAGACCCTCGAGATGAAGAAAGGGATGATAGACTCTCCGTCTACCGAGGCGACGATCGACGTTCCACCGAGCAGAGAGAACTCGTCATCCGCCAGAGGTCAAGAACTCCGGAGCCAGAGCCAGAGCCAGAGCATCGCGAGATACGCATCATTCGAGAGGAGCGATCAAGGGAGCCTGAACCTGAGCCTCGTCGTGTCGAGCGCGAGATTCGCTATGAACGAGACTATGATAGTCGGCTGGCTCCCTCTCGCCCTCCCTATTATGAGGAACGTGAGCGTGAGCGAGACATCGACCGTGGAGATCTTCAGCGTTACACTCGCGAGGTCGAATACTTCCCCAGACCCGATCCTCCTCAGCCCATCATCATCCGCCAGGAGCCTCAGCAAATCATCATCCAAGAGGCTCCCCGCGCTCCTCTTGTGGTACCACAGCCAGAACGGGAGACTGACTTCCAGATGGTCAAACGATCTGAAGTTATTGATGACAATCGCACCGTAGTCAGCACCAAGAGCTCAAAGAAGCCGCCCAAGAGCGAGCGTGGCAACGAGGAGGAGTATTACTACGAGCGACGCACCCGAGAGGTCTCGCGCGATAACCGTGGACGTGATGAAGATTACGAAGACGATCGCTACCGGAGTCGCCGTGAACGAGATCTGAGCCCGGGTGACTCCATCTCCCAAGTCGGAGGCCGCAGAGACCGTCGCCGCTACAGCAGTGACGACAGCTATGATTATGTTGAACGACGTGAGACTCGCGAAGGATACGGCAGTGACTCCAGCGACCATCATAAGCGTCATCTCGCCGAAGGTGCCATTGCTGGAATTGGTGCTGCCGAGCTTTTGAGACATCACAAGAAGAAGGAAGGTGAGGAAGGAGGCAGCCGACGTGGCCGCGTAGGTAGGGATGTCGGTGCTGCTGCGCTCGGTGCCATTGGTGCAGAAGCCGCCACCCGAGCTCGGAGTGCCTATCGAAGCAGAAGCCGTCGCCGTGACGAGTCACGCTCTCGATCCCGTTCTCGCGAGGGAGGTCGTCGCCAGCATCGTCGGGACAGAGACCAATCACGAAGCCGATCTCGATCCCATTCCAAGATCAGGACAGCTGCCAAGCTGGGTCTTGGAGCAGCAGCCGTCGCTGCGGCCGCGGCGTATGCGAACAAGCAGCGTAAGAACAAGCAGGACGATCGACGCAGCCGATCTCGCCACCGACAGGGCTCTGCTGGATCGGATGACGAAGTGGACGATGCCCGTAACCCTGGTCATAGGAACAAGAAAATCGCCCAGGCTGGTCTCGCAGGCGCTGCTGTTGCAGGGTTGGTCGAACGCGCTCGTAGTAAATCCCGAGGCGGAAGGGATCGCTCCAAGAGCCGCATCCGTCAAGGAATACCCATTGCTGCAGCTGGTCTTGGAAGTGCTGCGATTGCTGGTCTGTATGAGAAAAATCAAGCGAAGAAGGAGGAGAAGAACGCCAAGGAAGAACGCCGTGAGCAACGGCAATCCCGCCGTTCCGCAAGATCTCGATCTCGATCTATGGGATACGAAGGCTCTCGCGACGGACCTGGGATGATTGAGTATGGTGATGGCCAACCGTATGGTCCTCCGGGGCAACAACAGGATGTCTATGGTCGCTCCAGAGATCCGCAAGGCTACTACAACAACACTGAAGATGCCATGGTTCCTGCTGCTGCCGCAGGGGCAGGCGCAGCCTACGGTGCACAACGCGAGAGGGAGAGATCGATCAGCTCGTCTGGGTCTGACAACGACCGGCGACGTCGAAGAAGGCATCGCCGCCACAAGAGCGATAGTCGAAGCCCAAGCCGTAGCAGGGGAAGCGGCCTGGGAGCAGCAGCGCTTGGAGCTGGTGCCGGCGCACTTGCAGCATCAGAACATGAAAGGAGAAAGCAGCGCAAAGAAGAGAAGAGAGAGCGCAAGCGTTCGTCCCTCCTCCCCAGTCTAGCACTTGGACCCGTAAGATGATCTTTATGGGAGACTAACGCAAACCAGGCCGTGAAGCAGCTGAACGTGAAGGCTATGGCCAAGAACCGTATGGGCAGCAGCCTTACTCACCACCTCCTCAACAAGGATTTCCCCAAGGTGCCGACCCATATGCTGCCAATCAACCATTCTATCCGCCGCCACCCGGCGCGCCTTACGCGCCAAATGCTGAGTATCCAACTCCACCCGGTCAGGCAGCGGCCGGCGCCCCTGTGCATCCTGACTACGGATACCCTCCACAGCAGGGAGCAGGCTACGTTCCTCCTGAACCAAACGCCTACTCGCCTCCACCAGGGCAGAACCCGTA
This sequence comes from Ramalina intermedia, assembly GCA_003073195.1. NCBI lineage: Eukaryota > Fungi > Ascomycota > Lecanoromycetes > Lecanorales > Ramalinaceae > Ramalina > Ramalina intermedia. The sequence goes on from PEKF01000023.1 coordinate 272,657, forward strand.
TGGGGCTGGCAATGTCGGCCCCAGACGGGCAGACGAGAATGTGAGTGCCGAGAAACCATTTCACAGTATACCCGGCAGTAGCACAAAAGCTGTCGACGATCCTAATACCCCTTTGTATGATGCAAACGGTATCCCTTTCTACATGTCTTCTGGGGAGGGTGGGTGAACCCGAGTCCCCGTGCAATTGCCCCAGAAAGCCCTTCAACTCATGATCTACTTTCGTTGTGCTGGTGTGCTGACATCGTCATGATCAGGTCTAAATACGCCGCGCGCGTCCTCCCCAAACATCATCAAACCAAAGACCACCCGACCCACGCTTCAACGAAGAGCAACCTCGCAACCTCCGCCTCGAAGTAAGGTTCGCTTCAATCTATCCCCACCACGATCCAAATCACCTGATTCCGATGCGTCTGGAGCTTCAACGCCATCGCGAATTCGTCACCGTCGCGCTCGAGCAGCTGCCACCGAAAAGAGCCAAAACGAACGAGCTCTTAACGGCTACGAAAGCGACAACGCCATTAATGATCGTCGTCGGCGACACAGCACCCGCAAAAATGACCACCGCAGCCGGGCAAAGGGCAAGGCTAAGGCGAAAGATCGAGCAAGATCCTCGTCACCCGCGGAATCTGAGAGTACGGTCGATATGCCGGACCGGTTCGACCAAGATGGTCGTCCATTGCCAGGTGGCGGCACCAGAGATGACAACATAGCGGATAGATTTGGTGATATCTTACAGGGCAAAGGGGGAGTGGGTAAATTATTGCGAAGTTGGGGTCTGGGTGGTGACGAGTCTGATGAGGACGAACGGCGGAGAGACTCCGATGGGGATGGACGGCGACGACGTAGGAAACGGAGGACATAACTATGACGATGGCACGATGGGGCATGTACAATGCGCCGATTGCTTGTGATATGCTAACGATACTTTTCCAACTTTCCTTTCATCTCTTTCCGTCGATTGAAGAAGGTGGATGGGTTTCTCGGGCTTGTCTAATGATGAATGAGTTGAGAGGATGACATTACAGATGACGAGAATATACGTATGATCCCAGTATCACTCTTGGCAACGAGAGTCTTAGGACAGTAACGAATAGGACGCAAGTGTTTTCTCCAAGAGACCATTATTAATCCTGTTTGCTGTAGATTGCGCTAGTATTCTTCTAAGCCCCTGCGACCGAGACAGCTTTGACAATTAGCCTTCACCGATAAGCGGATCACCCGTACGACATTTATGTTCCCAGTCGGTAGCCGCGGCAAGCGCTTCCACCCTTGCCAAGCAGCCAAGAATGTCGGTCATCTTAAAGGATCACACGACGTACAGGTGGAAACTTTGCTGTTGGGAAAGAGCAGTCTGTTCTCTGTAATCATCTGATACCCACTATGCGAGGCTCACACTTCTTCTTGAGGATGTGTCCTTGCTTTCACCACGCGGACCCAGGATGAGTTCTAATGGCTCAATGCCAGAAAGCCTTACACGCAGCCATCATTGGAGCAGGCCAGAGGTAAGCTGTTCTATCTAGCTACCCGCCGTTACACGTGCTGACCCAATTGGCCTTGTAGCTCCGCCAGGCCACCATCGTATTACCTAATGGGAAAAAAGCTCATAGGAATGTGACGTTTCGGCGACCAGCGGGATTCGATGGAGAGGATGACCATGCGAACGAGCGATCTCCACTGCTCCGCGACAATGCTTTGCAGTCCACAGTGGAATCCTCGTACAAAGCCCAAGCTTCATTCTTCTTGAGGAAAAAGTTCGGTGAATCTTGGGCCTTCGCCAAATCGAAGACCGGTCGCGGCATCCTCAAATGCAGCATCGCATATCTGCTCGGCAGCATGGCAACATTCATACCCGCCATCTCGAGGTCGCTGGGCGAACAGCAAGGGAAACATATGGTGGCTACTGTGACAGTCTATTTCCACCCCGCCCGATCAATTGGCAGTATGTTCGAAGCTATGCTTTGCGCTGCCGTGGCCTTTCTCTACGCCGCATTTGTTTCCTTCTCGAGCATGGGCGTGTCCATTTTCTTTGGCAGGACGCTAGACCTCATCGAGGTGGGTCATGCTATTGTTCTCATCGTGTTTTGCGGCGCTGGCTTGGGCTTCGCCGGATGGGTGAAGCAAAGGGTGAGCCATCCGCTCGTCAACATCTCCATCTCTTTGACGAGTCTTGCCATCATCACCGTCTTAACAAAAGAGGGTGCAGTCCAAGCTGCGCAATTTTCAGATGAAAAGGTCACCCAAGTCATGCTCATGATCTTGATGGGAGTTGCAGCCACGACTGCAGTCTCTCTCTTGGTCGATCCGGTTTCCGCACGGAAAGAATTGAGATCCGACTTGTTGAAAGTCACCGACTCATTCAGCGACCAGCTGACGGCTATTACGCGAGCATTTTTGCAAGGCACTGAGGCAGAATTACAAGAACAGTCATACTTAGATGCAGTCACCCAATACAAGAAATTATCTGGGTCCATGGTCAAGAATCTTAAGGAAGCGAAGTATGAGCATTATCTTCTTGGCACAGAGAAGGAGTACGATCTAGAGGCGAAGACTGTAAGCTGCATGCAGCGTCTTGGGCAGAACATTGGTGGACTACGCAGTGCAGCCACAACACAATTCTTGCTGCTGGCACAGCCTGAGACGGACAAATCTTCTGATTGGGGCACCAGATCTTTTCACAGCCAGATGTCGTCTTTTTACGACTCTGGTAGCGCGCCCTCACCAATTAGTGACGCTTCATACCTGGGTCAGATCGACGAGGCTTCTGAGCTCTTGTCCAGTGAGCCAGACAACATCAACGGGACCGAAGAGGGCGAAATCCACTCTGCCAAGGAAATCAGCAGTCGTTGGCCTCCGCTAAAATCCCAGGCCGACATCTTTACACGCTTCATCGTGAGGCTTGGGCCGTCGATGGTAAGATAGAATCTGGCTTTTTTGGTCTAGGAATGACACTGATTGTTGTCAGAAATCGTTGGCTGTTACCATGAAGCGTATCCTCGACGAGTTGCCGTACGACAACAATGGCTGTATCACTGTTCAGCCGCATTTCACTCACAGTCTGAATGAAGCAATTCAATTGTATGCGCAATCGCGCAAGGATGCTTTGGAGCTGCTCTACAGGAACAAGCAGCTCAAGAAAGTCTCCTCGGTTGAATTGGAAGCAGACTTTGAGGAAGTGGCGGCCAGTTGTGGGTACTTCAGCTTCTCCCTTCTTGATTTTGCTCAAGAAATGAAGACGTACTTGGAGATCTTAGATGACCTGAAGCTCGAGGACGAAGAGCGGCCTGAGGGTCGGACTTGGAGTTGGCTGAAGTTTTGGCATCGCATACCGTCCTATCAGCAAAGTCAACAAGCACAGAGTCAGTAGCTCAAATCTTTCGGTCGTAGTACTCAAGCAGCTTGCTGACTTTGTTCAGGGCGTGACCGCCTTGTAGATGCGGACGAAGAGACTGCTCTGCCAAGCGAGATGCCGAGTCCTACTGAAAGCAAAGCAGCCAACAAGTATGAGGTGAAGAGGGAGCCGACCTTGCAACAGGTCAGATCGCATCTTTGGCGTACTCTAGGATTTTTCCGTCGAGACGATATTAAATTCGCCATTAAGGTGGGTGCTGGTGCAGCGCTGTACGCTTTGCCATCCTTCCTGGCTACCACGCGACCATTTTACCAACGTTGGCGCGGAGAATGGGGACTCTTATCCTATATGCTCGTATGTGCCATGACCCTGGGAGCTTCCAACACTACTGGCCTTGCACGGTTTGTGGGGACTTGCATTGGTGCTGCTTGTGCCATCTTGGCTTGGACATTGTCATTCAATAATGGCTATCTTCTGGCATTCTATGGGTGGTTCATGTCGCTATGGACTGCCTACATCATCATTGGACTGGGCAAGGGCCCAATGGGTCGGTTTATCATGCTCACCTACAACTTGTCCGCACTGTATGCATGGGCCGTGTACGTCAAAGAGCCGAGCGACGATGACGAGGGAAATGGCCTTGATCCTGTCATTACGGACATCACTCTTCACCGCTGCGCTGCCGTGCTGTCTGGGTATGTAAAATCTACAGCTGAAGCTCATCGCTTGATGGAGGCTGACAAAGTCACAGATGTCTTTGGGGACTGATCGTGACACGTCTCGTCTGGCCAATCAGCGCGCGGCAGAAGTTCAAAGATGGTCTCTGTGTACTTTGGCTTCGCATGGGCTTGGTTTGGCAACGTGATCCCCTCAATATGCTGTTTGGCGACGCCCCAACACATGCCTACATGGATCTCCGAGAAGAGTTTGATTTTCAAGTCTTCTTGGCGCGGCTCGAAAAGATTCGTGAATCCGCGAATCACGAATTCGCCCTCAGGGGCCCATTTGCTGACGCAACGGCTGGTCGCATGCTAAAAGGCACCCAAGCAATGCTTGATGCCTTCCACGCCATGAACGTGATGATCTCCAAGAATCCTAGAGCATCGAAAGGAGAAGCTGAGATATTGAAATATACTGCTATTGAAAGGGCAGAGCTGTGCGCTAGGATCAGCCATTTGTTTCAAGGTAGGCGCGAGACCACTTTGCGCATTGTGCAAATCGTCGCTGATCAGTAGCAAAGTGCTTGCATCGTCGATGAAGGTCGAAATGCCCATGCATGGACCCTTACCAAGTGTGGATCACACAAGGGACCGACTACTTACGAAAATGTTTCGATTTCGGCAAAACGAGGAGGGCAAGGTTGGTGCAACAGATGAGGATTTTGAGCTCCTCTATGCCTATGGTAAGTCATGAACCCTTCCTGCATTTCGCTTATCTCGAGCTGATATCGTGGTAGCGCTGGTGACGGGGCAATTGTCGAAGGAGATCAAAGATATGGGACGGGAGGTCGAGAGGCTCTTCGGTGCACTGAACGAGGACCTGCTGAAACTTCAATAGAGATTATAAATCCATAGATCAATTGCATTAGACATTATTCTTTGATCTTCATTTCCCAATTTTTACCTTGATGATCAACTTTGAGTGAAGTATATATTGTTCGTAGACTATAACTTCTACCTCAGCATCGTGAAGGCGGACGCTTGAGACTCGTTTCGGAAATACTCGACGACACTCCGTTGCTCCACCAATATACCCCATCAACAAACCCATCCGTAAACACAAATTCCATCCATCCATCGCCATCTCGCGATTGTGTTCCCTTTCAAATGAATCACCTCATCTCTTCGCAGCCCTGATGCCGCGGCGGCGCCCGCAACAACCTCCCCGTCCCCCAGCGCTATGCCCGACATCGACCCCGCCTCCCTCCACGGACCAGAACCACTGCAGACCTCCCTCAACCCATCGTCCCTCTCCCTCTCGAAGCCCAATGCAATCTCCACCACCACAGCGGCGCCGAAAGCCGCCAAGGCTACCGCGGCGGCCAAACCGCAACGGGTCGACATCGAGCCCATCTACACGAGTCTGAAAGCGGCGGTGGGGGAGCATTGGGGGGATTACAAGGACGCGATTGGGAAATATGTCATCGGTATGTTTCATGATCGTTTGGATACACTGGAGCGCCACGCTCCGAAGGGCCCCACTGCGCGACGACTGCGCCCTTTTGCGCTGCATGAACATTTCCCAAATCATTTGGATGGGCTGCGCTAAACGCGTTTTTGCATGCAGGCAAATTGAACCAGTCCGAACTTGAACTGGAGATAGACCATTTCATCGGCGCGTCACCGGAGACGGAACATCTTCACAACTCCCTCATCACTGCAATCTTTGCCAATGCGTATCGAGAACCGCCCGAGCCGGGGGTTGCGCCATGGGTCGCCGCGAACGACAAGCCGATTGGGGGGATTGGTGGTGGGGGAGTCGGCAAGGGGGGAGACAAGATGGAGGAGAGATTGAGGAGAGAAGTCATGGCGCTGCCGCGGCGAGACAGGAAGAGGTTGAAGGAGGTGGGCGAGGTATGTGGACTTTTGTGCTCGTCATTGTAGCGAGCCAATGTCTGGCTGGAATGGGAGAATGCTTGAGATAATGAGGATTGGAGATAGAAAGACACTTGCTGATCAGATATTGTACGTGAACACAGCGCGATGGCTACGACCCCAACACTTCCTCCGCCGCCGCCAGCGCAATGACCGACTACCGCCTCGCCCGTTCCATCAAACTCCCCGATACCGTCCCCGCCAGCGCAGGCGGCCTCAATAAGACTAGTAAGCTTGAGCTCTGTTAGCATACTTGCAAATATCCCCACCAATGCTGTCTAAGCCCCCTTCTAATGCAAAAGGACTCTCAACTGACTCCGTTGCCCCAATCTCACAGACTGGGACCTCGAGATCCGCAAGCGCTACACCAACCCCCTCTTCCAAGAAACCCTCGAATTCCCCGACGCCACCTCCATCCAATCCCGACTCGTCCCCATCTGCTACGAAGAAGCCCTCCCCAACGGCGCCGCGGACCTCTGCGCCGAATTCATGGCCACGGCGGCCGAGATGTTCGTCAAGGATGTCGTCGGCACCATGATCGCCAAGACCCGCTCCAACATCAACAGCGCGGGCGCCCAGAGCGGGATCTGGACAAAGAATGGCCGGCCCCGGCATCAGGCGCAAAAGAAGGGTCCGGTGAACGGCAGCCCACCCAGCGGCATGATGGAAAATCTGCAACAGCTGTCTCAGCGGCCGCTGGGAATCTCGGAAGTCCGGATCGCGCTCTCGCTGGCCTCGTGCTCGCTGGGGCCAATGCCGGATATCGTGACCGATGTCATGGGTGGATGGCCCGAGGGGTATCTCGAAGGGTGGGAGACGCATCAGCCCGCGCTGGATCTGGAACTGCCCCCTGATGGCACTCCTGTGCTGGCGAACGGATTGCATTCGTTGGGGGTGCATGTGAAACCCTCTTCATCGTCGGTGGCTGTGGTGGCGAATGGCACCTCTGCGAATGGCGGGCTGACGAACGGCTCGGCATCTGCTCCCATCAATGGCAATGGCAAGGCCGTCGAAGACCAGCAGCATATCTCGCATTCGCAGATAGCTGCGAAGGAAGGCATCGCCGAGTGGGCGGGTAGTTCGCCCTGGGATCGACAGCAGCTGTTTGGGGTGCTGGACGATTGCCTGGCGATCGGGCAGTGAATGGACAGCAACATCCTGCTCCCCCCTCTCGCCAACACTCTGGCTGGTCTTTCCCTCCAAACAGTCTGGTCTGTCTTCTTCCGCGCCTGGCCTCCTTTCTTCCCTTTTCATCCGACACTGGGTTCCGTTCCCTCATCGTTTGGCGCAACGGCTGGTCAAAAAGGGGGGGCACACATGCATACGACTGGCGGTTCGGTCTCAATTCTCCCGTACCTTTTCTTTTCTTCTGTTTTGTGAACGACATTGGCGTTTCAAAGTTGGGGGCTTGGCTTGGGTGCGAAAGCCAGGGATGGATGGATGATACCCACGAGAACCCTTTGCTTGATGTCTTGTACGACATCATTTTAGGGTCATTATTTTTTAAGGTGTAATTTTCGCGAAGAGGTGGGATGGTTTGATTGATATATAGAAAGGAGGTGGAGGGGGGGTTTTCGCAGGTAAGAAAGAGATGGAAGGCAGATAGAAGAGAAGGCTTTTGAATCTGGAAAATCTGATTTGATCGCTACACTGTTGCGTGACCCCTGCTGCCCATTGTTTGTGAATGGGTTGATAACCTTGGTTACGGCAATGATGGTGATGGGAGCAAACCAACCTTATCAATTTAGCTCAACCCATTAACCCAACACAGGACACCATCGATGAAATAAGGAAAAGACATGACACTTCATCACCTAACCCCCCGCTCCCTTCCTCACTGAACCCAGTCCAACCCCCCAACCCCGTGACCCATCTCCCATCTCCTTTACCTGGACTTTCCCCTCAATCCATCCATCCATACGATCCCCCCCCCCCCCCGCTCCCCCTTTCATCCACACAAACCCCCCGTGCAATAACCAATCAACGACAAATCATCCCTCAACCCGCCCACCACCTTTCGCACACGGCAGGCTCGGCATGTTCTCTCACCCCCCCCCTCCATAAATCCACCTCGAGATGAGATCGCGTTGGGCGTACATCCATCCATCCATCCAGCTCGTGTATACATGACCGCGTTCTCCCCTATTCGCACCGCTCGTCCGGTCTGTGTGAGCGTGTCGGGGTGGTGGCTACCACTCCGCTTCTACGATGATGATGGGGGGATCCCGTGACGAAAGGGCGGCGCGGGTGGGAAGGACATGATTCTCTTTGCTGAGCTGGAGGGAAGGATGTCGTGCTGGGGGATGTTGGGGCTGGGGTTTTTGGGAGCGAAGGGGGGGGTTTGAATGTTGAGGTTTTTGAGGGGAGAAGGGTTGGGAAGGGTGGGGGGAATGGGGGGAGAAGGGTTGGGAAGGGTGGGAGGAATTGGGTTGGGAAGGGAGGGGGGGGGGTTGGGTCTTTTGCTGATATGGAAGGGGAGGAGAGGGGGATGAGTGGGTTTGCGTGAGGGCGCGAGGTGGGGTTGCGGGGGATGTGGTTGTGTTTATGGGATTTTGGGGGGAGATCATTATCGGGGTTGATGCGAGGATTTCTTTCTTTGGATTCTGTGAGATGGGTGTTGTTCCACAGGCCCGGGGGGGGAAAGGAATGGACGGGAAAAGATGGAGGCGGTCTTGAATGTCAGAAGATGTACAGAATGGTTGTCATTTCTAGGTAAACCCTTTCCGGCATTGCGTCATGAGTAGAAAGGTGAGTGTCGGAAGGGAAGCGAGATATAGGGGATGTAAGAACTTTCGAGATGTTGGATGGAAATATATCAATATCAAATATGATGAGGATGTAAGAATTTTCGTGATATCAAGTGGGGGATATATCAATATGAACTATGATGCGGATGGAAATTATCATAAAACCAAGCATATTAGGGTCATGCTTGCACTTCAAGCCTTTTATCTGAGTCGTGAAAGCGATGCACAACATCTTTCTTTAAATTGAATTCAGACCAAAGCAACATCATTCCCAAGTTCGCATCTCGATCAGAAAAATCTGAATACCATAGCGCGATCTGTCAAGTTTTTCGAAATAGTCTCAATGTTCATGATCGTCGAGGTATATTGACCCACTGTGAGCTTGATAGGACGATGTTTGCTTTACTTGTGACCCCATCGTTTGACTTGCATCCTTGATTGCATCCTTCGTTGCTTACCGTTCTTATTGCAGAACCTGTATCGATGCATCATCATCATTCCTATCCTACCATCTTTGACCGCGCCAAGGCTGGCGTCTTGCAGAGTCTTGAAGCGAGGAGATCAGTCAATTAGCATGAGCTAAAGAGAGTGATTGGGTATTCCGTAGCAAAATTAGTGGGCTCAAGGTTCTCTTTGGCGAGGTGCGTGAGCTGCTGAGTGTAAGAGGTGTGGTGAGCATATTGGATTGAATCTTATCTTATCAAACTAGCGTCCTTTTGCGGCGCGTTTGGCGCTTGATCAATGCATGCGATATAGAAAGAGATACAACCACGTTCAGAGTCTGCTTGGTGCTCAAAGAGACGTTCAGAGTCTGCTTGGTGCTCAAAGAGACATTCTCATAACAATTATGGCTTCAAAAGTCCTCCCCCGTATCTCTAGATACATAGCCCACAGCCCTCGAGCGTCGCGGCTCCCGCAATGCCGGTACCTTGCCACCACCACTCCTCGAGCCAGCGAAGCTCTCCAAGTCGTATAGCCATACCCTGCCACTCTTTGCGCATTGTTCTTTCCCACTGATAGCATATTCGCTAGCACCGCGACACCCCCGACAACAACCCTTCCATCCCCTTCGCCTTCAACGAGATCAACAACAAGCTCATCGACGAGATCCTCAAGCGGTACCCCCCGCAATACAAAAAAGCCGCCGTGATGCCCCTCCTCGACCTCGGCCAGCGCCAGCACGGCTTCACCAGCATCAGCGTCATGAACGAGGTGGCGCGACGGCTGGAGATGCCGCCCATGCGGGTGTACGAGGTGGCCACCTTCTACACGATGTACAACCGGGATCCCGTGGGGAGGTTTCATGTGCAGGCCTGTACGACTGTACGTCTATCTTTCCCCCCTTCCTCTCTCACTCTGACCCCTGGCAATTTCTATCTCCCCCCTCCCTCCCAAAACACATTGGCTAATTACACTTCTTGATGTTGTTACAAACAGACGCCCTGCCAACTCGGCGGCTGCGGCTCCGACGTCATCATGAAAGCCATCGAATCCCACCTGGGCATCCACCCGGGCCAGACCACCTCGGACGGCCTCTTCACCTTCTCCGAGGTCGAGTGCCTGGGCGCCTGCGTCAATGCCCCCATGGTCCAGATCAATGACGATTACTACGAGGACCTCACCCCGGAGTCGACGGTCACGTTGCTGAAGGCGTTGCAGGCCAGTGCGGAGGCCACGGGTGCGGCGGGCGGGGCGGCGGGGATTGTGGGGGAGAGTGAGAAGGGGATGGGGAGTTCGAAGGGGGTGGATAGGGGACAGGGGGAGAGGGATGTGAGGGGGCAGGCGAGCAGGGGCTATCAGGGAGCTAAAGGGGTGGAGCTGCCGAGTCCGGGGCCGATGAGTGGGAGGAGGACGTGTGAGCCGATGGCGGGGTTGACCTGTTTGACGGAGGAGCCGTGGGGGAATGAGAAGGTGAGGCAGGATGGGGCTTTGTAGATGAACAGATCGAGGGAAATTCAGGGGTATCTAGATGACAGACCTCAAGCGCCTTGCTACTTTACTTACACGTGGTTCGTCAAGACCCAGGGAGCGATGTTAGCTGAAATGGATACCCTCCTTGTTCATGGCCCACAGCAACTTCAAGAAGTCCCCCTCATCGCACTGTCTGGCTCTTCGATCGGCAAGGCCAGTCTCATCTTCAAGCACCCTCCGCACTTTCTCTCGGACGAGCTCAGCTACCTTGCCTTTCCGCTTCCGCTTGTTGCTGTAACTCAAATGCTTTGCTGTGGGTATGGCAACCCCATTCGAGTCCGGATCGAGAAAGTCCGGCTCATCCTCGTTGTCGACGTCCATCATGCCTCCTTGCTGCTTCCGCCGGCTTTTCGACTTCAACTCCCCGTCGACGTAGATGGGCACCCCATCCGAGTCAAAATCCGACAAATGTACCTCCTCCTCATCTACATCCATGATGCCTCCCCACTCTTCCTCCGCTTCTCCCATCCCATCCCCCATCTCTTTTTCCAACTCATCCACCTCCATCGCCACCCCGCCCTTCCCCTCCTCCTCCACCGGTCCATCCTCCACGCGCACATCATTTTGCGCGCACCAAGTCCTCCAATTCCCCTCCAACAACTCCAACACACTACTCGTCCCCAAAAACCCCGCCCTCAACGTGCGATTCTTCCTCACAAACGCGATCCTCAGTAGGCCATCCCACTCGTCCCAACTGATCTGCGGCCGTGGTTTTTTGGGCACCAATCTCACGACACTGGACTCGACCGCGGGCGGGGGTTTGAAATTGTTGCGACCGATCTTCATGATGTGGGAGACGTGGGCGAACATCTGGGTGTTGAGGGAGAGGCGGGAGAAGAGGGAGGAGGACGGGGTGGCGAGCAGGCGCTGGGCGAATTCGAGTTGGTAGGTCAGGATGCAGCAGCGGGGTGGGGGGGAGTGGGAGAGGAGTTTGGTGGTCAGGGGGGAGGAGATCTATAGTTTTCGACAAACGGCCATTAGCATGGTTGTGTTTACTCCGAAGGAAAGGTTGCATGAGGGGAAAGGGAGAAGGGAGGGGGGAAAATTGTACCTGATACGGCGTATTACTGATACAAACGTCAAAATACGGCAACTCCATCTTACACACATCCCCCAGCAGCACCTCCAACCTCTTCGCTTCCGGTTTCCCCTGCACCCGTTTCGTCACCTCGGCGGCCATGCGCGGGTCCAGCTCCACTGCGATGACCTTCTTCGCTTTTTCCAGGATCTTGACCGTCAGGTTGCCCGTGCCGGGACCGACTTCCAGAACGATATCACTTTGTTTGAGGTCGGCTTTGTCGACGATGGCTTGAGCTACACCCGGGTTCTTGAGCACGTGTTGGCCGATGTCGGTTTTCATTTTGAAGATGGCGTGGGAGGAGGTGCCGTAGGGGGAGCTGTGGGCGGAGCCATTGCGCTTGGGCTTTTGTGCTTTTGGCATTGTTGGGCAGTCGGAAAGCGAGCGTTGGTCTTGTAAGGACTGGCAGAGGTCACGCAAACAAATGCTGTATTGCAACCCGCGTTTTGCAGGAATTTGGTGACGCTCGAGGACTTTCTAACAAAAACATTTGTGATATAAAATTCTTATCGATAACAGAATTGATGCCAAGACCGCGTCTCTATTTTCAAGCGGAGCTGGTGACTGGTTCAACTCTTCCCTACAGGTAACTCCTGCTGGCAACATTTATCGGCAAGATGTCTGGACGCAGAGACTTCTTGAACCAGCAAGCGCCCGAAAACTACGTAGCTGGTCTTGGCCGTGGTGCTACAGGCTTCACCACTCGATCGGATTTAGGTCCAGCGCGAGAAGGCCCCAGCGAAGACCAGATCAAAGCTGCTTTGCAGAAGAGAGCTGAGCAGCTCGGTGCCCAGCCGTCAGCCTATGGTCTACCAGAAAAAAAAGATGATCAAGAGAACGACGACGATGAACGATTTCAAGATCCGGAAAACGAGACCGGGTTGTTCGCAAGTGGAGACTTCACGCGGGAGGACGACGAGGCAGATCAGATATACCAGATGGTAGATGAGAAAATGTCGAAGAGGCGGCAGACGCAAAGGTTCGTAATATCCGATCCATCCCCCTCCACTATTTGAGTATCTGCGACATCTGGTTTATACCTTGAATGTTTGGAAGCACAGTTTGCCAACGTGAGACCGCTCCGTACTTCTAGGGAGACCCGTGAAGCGCAAGAAAAAGCCGATTACGAAGCCAAGAATCCGAAGATCCAGCAACAATTTGCGGATCTCAAGAGAAGCTTATCGAGCCTGACCGAGGAAGAATGGGCGGCCTTGCCAGAGCCAGGTGATCTTACCCGACGCAACAAGAGAGCGAGGACACAGGCGCATCAAAGATTCTATGCTGTTCCCGATAGTGTCATTGCGGGGGCCCGGGACTCGTCCCAATTCGATACCAGCGTGCAAGATGATGGGATGACCAACGGCAATGGTGCGAATAGTAGCGACATTGATGGGACCACGACCGATTTCCGAACCATTGGCGCGGCCAGGAACAGAGTGTTGAACAGTAGGCTCGATCGAGCAGAGCAGTCGGGCACAGATACCAGCTCAGGCACTGCTACGAATGTGGATCCGAAGGGATATCTGACCAGTCTGGCCAAATCCGAACTCAAGGGTGATGGGGTGGAAGTAGGCGATATCAACCGTGTCCGAGACTTGCTGGCATCGGTCATCAAGACCAATCCGAAGCATGCGCCTGGCTTCATTGCTGCCGCTCGTCTCGAGGAATTGGCCGGCAAGTTGGTTGCAGCCTGTAAAATGGTGGAGCAAGGTTGCAAAATCTCCCCTCATAGCGAAGATCTGTGGGTTGAAAGCATTCGACTGCAAGAAGCTCGAACCGGCGACAAGCACAATGCCAAGGTCGTGGCAGCAGAAGCCCTCAAAGCGAATCCGGACTCGGTCCGTTTGTGGCAGAGTGCAATGTCGTTGGAGATTGATCGTAATTCTCGGAAGCGAGTCGCCCGAAAAGCAATCGATCGTTTACCCAAGTCTGTTGCGCTGTGGAAGTCTTTGGTCAACGAGGAAGAATCACCTGAAGAGGCGAAGCTTCTTCTGAGCCGGGCTGTAGAGGAGATCCCTCTGGCCGTCGAGCTGCATCTGGCCCTAGCAAGGCTATGTGCTGGACCAGACGCCATGAAGGTCCTGAACAAAGCTCGTACTTTGAACCCCTCTAGTCATGAGGTATGGCTGGCAGCTGTTCGCTTGCAGGAATCTATGGGCCAGCCTCTTGACCGGATCCGAGCAGTCATGAATCGGGCAGTCAAGTCGCTTGCAAATGCTCAGGCCATGTTGAAGCGAGAGGAATGGATCGACGAGTCTGAAAAGTTGGAAGACGACGGCATGGTCCTTTCAGCCACTGCATGTATTCAGGAGACATTGAGTTACGGCCTGGACGAGGATGACGATGACTTGAAGAAAGTCTTCAACGCCGATGCGCAGGCTTCTCTCACTAAAGGCAAATATGCTACTGCTAGAGCGATCTACGCCTACACACTTCGCCTCTTTCCTCAATCCAAATCCACTTGGCTGGCGGCCATCGACCTCGAGAAGAACCACGGCACCCGAGACGAAATGTGGAAGCTCCTTGACAAAGCTGTCGAGGCTTGCCCTGACGCCGAACAAATCTGGCAACTCAACGCCAAATCAAGATGGGATGCTGGCTTCCCTGACGACGCTCGCCGCATCCTCGCCAAAGCGTTCAACCAACTCTCTTCATCCGAAAACATCTTCCTCAGCGCCGTCAAACTTGAGGCTGATGCCAACCAAATCGAAGAAGCTCGTCAACTGCTCGCCACCGCCCGCCGTGAAGCCGGCACGGACCGCGTCTGGTACAAGTCCGTCGCCTTCGAGCGTCAATACCCTTCCAAATCATCCACCAACAGCTCTGAAGCCCTCCAACTCGTCATCGAGGGCCTCAACCTCTATCCCAAACAAGCCCGCCTTCACATGCAAAAGGGGCAAATCTACCAATCCCTCAACCAAATCCCCCAGGCCCGCCAAGCCTACAACGTCGGCACGCACGCCTGCCCTCATTCTGTCCCCTTGTACCTCCTCCTCTCCCGACTGGAGGAATCCCAAAACCTCACCGTCAAAGCCCGCTCCGTGCTCGAGCGCGGGCTCCTCGCCACCAAATCCGCCGCCATCGCGCTCGAACAGGTCAAGATCGAGTTCCGCGCCAACAACCTGCAGCAGGCCAAGAACCTCATGGCGAAAGCCCTCCAAACGCACGGCACCTCCGGTCCGCTCTGGTCCTTCAACATCTGGCACCTGGAACCCCGCACGCAGCGCAAGCCCCGCTCCCTCGAAGCCATCAAGAAGGTCGACAACGATCCCGTCTTGTTCGTCACCGTGGCCCGCGTGTTTTGGGCCGAGCGCAAGACGGAGAAGGCGCAGAATTGGTTCGAGAAGGCGATTCTGCTGGATGCGGACCTGGGCGATACCTGGGCCTGGTACTTCAAGTTTTTGGGCCAGTATGGCACCGAGGAGAAGAAGCGGGAGGTGCTGGAGAAGTGCAAGGCGAATGAGCCGAGGCATGGGGAGTTGTGGCAGAGCGTGGTCAAAGATCCGCGGAACGCGGGGATGGGGGTCGAGGAGGTGTTGGGGAAGGTGGTGGGCATGTTGGAGTGATTCGGTCGGCGTTCTTTTGTTGAAAAATGAATCCTTTGTGCCAGGTATGAAGAAGGGCCTATAAGGAGGTAAGGAAGGTATACGAATGGGAAAGACTCAAAGCGCTCTATGGCTTGCTTGATCTATTACCCTCTTATCGTCCAACCAGAGAAGATATACCACCCCAACTTTTTTCAATTCCCACACAATTCTAGCGTGCAAGCTCTCGACTTGCTCTATCAGCAGCATTTCTTCTTACCCTCAATTCCCCCCCCCGCCCCCCCCCTCCTCTCCCTGCGACAGGCGTCTTCAAATTCCACTAATTTCTCCAGATGTTGAGATAGCCTGATTCCCCTAAATCCCATCTCCATTTTGATATTGCATTTTTATTCCATTCTTTTTCCAAAGTCCACTAACTACATCAGTCACTCACGAAACCCCGAAGCATGTACCCCCTCGAACGGAATGACCCGTCGTGCTTATCAACATACTCCCATCAATAAACCCATCTCCTAAACTCTAACCATCTCAGCGGTTTGCTGTGGTTGGCCATGTGATCGCAGACACATCAGCAGTGAAAGGGCCAAGGGCGTGAATAGATTTGAACGGCTTTGATATTCGATATTTGGCAAAACGGAAAACCAGGGGTGGTTGTGGGATGTTCGGGTAAGATGTCCCATTGGAAGGATTCTATATTACATAGTAGAAATGGGGGGAAAGGTGGTTGTATGGCTGATGTTTTACAGTGAGTAGTAGCATAAGATAAAGACAAAGTAGAGGGCGCCGAAGCTATGTTATTCGTCTCCCCCCCCCCCCCGGTGGTTTTGCCTTTCTTTGAGATTTCCTTCTGCAGAATGAAAAAGGCACGAAAAAGCCGAGGAGCCCCACTGTTCGAGTCACACAGAAGGTGCAACGACCAAACCGCTCTCCACCAACCATCCTTCCATCAAAAAAAAGTATCAAGGGAGCAAGAAAAAAAAACCACATAAAAGCTGGCTCGAAAAGCCCGAAAGCCACTGCCTTTCATCGCGCATAAGGATGAAACCCTCTATGTCCGCCCCCCCTCCCGCCACCCCGATAATTCGCCCCGGGCTTGCCCGCGTTCTTCGGTCCCGTCGGCGCGTTGGCGGGGGGTGCACTCTGCGGTGTGAGAGTCCTCTCCGTGCTTCCCGAGACGTCGTAGCCCCTTCCCCCGCCTCCCCCTCCGCTAGAGGACGCACCATCGTACCCCCCCGCGCCACCACCACCACCGCCTCCTCTTCCGCGACCACGGTAGCCACCGCCGCCTCCCCTGCCGCCGCCGCCGCGATGATACCCCCCCCCTCCTCCTCCGTAGTTGTCGGGAGCGGGGACGTCATCGTACATGCCCTCCCAACTGGTCGCCGCCCCCCCACCGCTGAAATCCTGTTGCGGGCCCGGACCACCGCCACCGCCCATGCGGCGGGCTTGCTGTTCCTCGTATTTGCGCTGCTCGAAGGCCATTTGTTCCTGGGCGTTGAAGCCCGGGGTGCTGCGTCTGCCGCCGCCGGGGCCTTGTTGTTGTTGGGCGGCGGCGGCGGCGACCATCTGTTGTTGTTGCTGCTGTTGGGCGGCTTGCATGGCGGACATGGCTTGCATCTGCTGCATCATTTGCGGGGTCATGGTATTATTGGGGGATTGGGGGGGCATGGGGGAGTTGCTGCCGCGGCCCCCACCGGGGCCATCTCCTTGGCCGTTCTGGTTGTTGCTGTTGCCGATGCCGCCCCCTTGTTGCTGTTGCTGTTGTTGGGCCATCATCATGGCTTGCATCTGCTGCATCTGCCGCATCTGCTGGGACTGCTGCATCATCGCCGGGTTCATCGCACCCATGGCGCCGCCCATCCCGTTGGCCATGACCATTTGCTGCTGCATGGTCGCGAAGTACTGTTGCATCTTCTGCCAGTACTGCGCCATCATCTGTGGGGTCATACCAGCGGGGCCCCCCTGAGGCCCCCCGCCGCCGCCGCCAAATTGGCCTTGATGGTTCATCATGTTACCTTGGTGCCCACCGTTCTGGTAGCCGTTGTTGTTGTCGTTGTAGCGATCGTCGTAGTTACCTTTGCGGCCGCCGCGACGACCCATCCCGCCACGGCCGAGGGAGTCGCCGCCGCCTTCCTGCATGTCGCCGCGGGGTTGGGCCTTTTTGACCTCGATGGCTTTGCCGAGGATGTGGAGGTCTCCATTCAGGGTGTTTTCGACGGCGGCTTCGCTGTCGAAGGTGACGAAGCCGAAACCACGGGGGCGGCCGGTGTCTTTGTCGATCATCAAGGTGGCATCGACAACGCGGCCGTACTGGGCGAAATACTCCTTGAAGATCTGCTCGGTGGCATCTTGAGACACACCGCCGACAAATATCTTGCTGGTGCGTTCTTGCTCATCACGGGGGATTGCGCGTTTGGGATCGATCTTGTAGTAGGGGGATAAAGATGTCAGAAGAGCTTTCTTTCGCAGATCCCGGGTATGGGGAGAAAGTAATCGAAAAGGAGTTTTGGTTGTGGTAGAAAAATCAGGTCTTACAATTTTGCCATCGAGGTAGTGCTCTTTGACCATGACCACGTTGACGGTCTTGGGGTCCTTGAAGGTGAGGAAACCGAAGCCGCGGGAACGGCCGGTTGCGCCATCTCGCATGACGGTGCATTCTTGCACCTCTCCGAACTTGGAGAAGTATTCCTTGAGTGATTCTGAAGGGAGGCATGGCGGTCAATATGGGTTTGCATAAGTGGAGGGAAAAGGGGCGAATGGCGCTACTCACGGTCGGTGGTCTCCCAGTTCAACCCCCCAATGAACATTTTTCTACATCGCAAACAGATAAGTTAGCAGCCCGCGCCACAATATTGATCAAATCAATCAAAAAGTAAATGAAGTTCAAGCAATGGTAAGTAGGAGGGAGCCTGTCCAGTAGGATGTTGTCAAAGGTTCCCAGTCAATGGATTGATCGCTTGCAACCTCAAGATCGGTCGTCCAAGTCCAGCCGGATGCAACGAGTTGAGGGTTGCCATGGAGCCAGGCATGGCTCAATCGTGATATGACCGTCGGATACCACAAGAAGCTCACACCGCACCCTTCGGCTTTTGTTGCATTATCTCCTAGGCAAGCAACTTGATGTCCAAGCATCACGATGCAAGACACTGGTCGAGCGACAGGATACGCGGATAGATTCTCGTTTGGTGTTGCTATAGAGTCGTATGCTAGCGGGTCTGCCCTTGAAGCTAAGTCTCTATAGAGATTGCGTGTAGCTTGTGCTTCTGGCTGCTAAGCTGCTCTATCATGATGATACCGACAATAAGCTATTCTGGCTGCAGTAAGAAGCTGGCTTTATGTATCTCCAGGTGTGGCATCAATGTAGCGCGGTGTCCCTTTCGATTGTCCCAACAGCCTTCCACACCATTGACTTTGATCAGTGAACCCGCTCGAAGGTGAACCAACCATATTGCCAAAGGCCCTAGCTTGTCCCCAATACCGGCTCTGTCCCCAACACGGTGTCGCATTACCATCGCAGCCAACTGGAGGCCGGCTCACGGTATTCAATGTGACCATTCACCACGGCAATCGAGAGGGTTGGAACTGCCAATGTCTTGTACCATTTTGGCATGTCCCATCCAAGCAACATTTTACGCCAGTTGACAACGAGCCAAAATGGCCGCCGGCTCCTGGTCCCCGAGTTCTGCAAGTGCATACGCAAAGGGCTAAAAACAATGCTGGAAAGGCAGTATAACGCTATGCTTACCCGTCTTCTTTGATACCAATTGGCCTCGACTCTTCCTCTACCGGCGGTACATTGGAATGATTTGGGCCACCATTGTGGTCTCGATTGCCATCCCAGCCACCTCCGACATCTCCGTTAATGCCATTACCGCCCATGTCCTCATCCCTCGGGACTTCTTCCTTTATTTCTGGTGGCTGAGCGGTGGGTATAGGGGCTGCTGAGGTATCAGGTGGAGGTGCTTGGACGGGCTCGGGATCGAATCCCTGGTCTGAGATCGGTTCTACTTTAGGGGCAGCATCGTCACCGTCATAGCTGATATGTGGTCAGTGGGCGTCTGAGATTGATGATTGATTTGGATGACTCTCGAAGACTGCAGGTGAGATACTCACAGATCGGCAAACAAGTCATCCTCAAGCTCTTCTGGTTCTGTCATCTTGAAGCTTGATAGACGTAAGTCAAACAATGGACAGACTACAGTTGTCTACGACTTGCTCTCGTCTTTGGCAAAAGTCGCCAATGAGCGACGTGAGGTAGTGAACTCTAGCTTCAGCGGACAACAGACTCGATGGGAAGAAGAGGACTCAGAGAAGAGAAAGCTGTAGAATGACAGTCCAAATTGTCAGATGATAATGAAAGTTGTGTCGAATGAAGATGGAAGTTGCAAATGACAAGTTGTTATGAGACAAACAAAAAGGGTGAATGAAGTTCGAGGCGAAAACAGCTCCGCCCAATTCCCGCCAGGTGAGCCCACGCTAAACCTCTTTTAGGTCATTTGCGTCTACATGCGCCAAACAAAGCTATTGATGGATGTCTTCCGGCCTCTCTTTATGATGATGATTCGAACAGATAAATTGCAGCCGGCCTGCATGGATATCCGGTGAGCTCCCGAGGAAGCACTATCCCAGTCATGGCTTCAAAGCAGCCGAATCAGCAGGTAAAGACCACAAGAATGACCAGCATGTAGAGGCAACAGCAACTGACGATTTATTACACAGGAAATGGTCCAGGTCGGTTCGTGCGCTACTTTACCTGATATCCAACTTCGAGTCATGAGATCATAACTGACACGCTTCTGTACCTTTAAAGGTGCTTCAGAGTATGCTTCCCCATCTGACGATTCATATCTCAACCAGCTAATAATCGAACAGTCGGACGAGCTCCCCCTTCTGGCGCAATCGACCGACCAATAATGGCAAGATAAATGCGCCCAAGTCTGGCGACTCAAACATCGTCGTTGGGGCATCATACTCCCATGCTGATATCCTGAAATTCGACTCCCTGTGCGCATGGGATCCATTAGCCTTGATCAGCTGGTGCTGAATTCTTCTCCAGATCCCTGTCACCCGCCAATTCCAGACCACATACTCCCACATCCAACAGCAAGAGCAATCTCAGAACCACCAAAAGCCCCCCACCCAAAGCAAGTGCCATTTCCTCACCAACAAGAAAGCCGGCCTATCCGCAGTTTCCGTACTCGTCGAGCAATGATCTGAAAGCTGATCTTGACGACGACGATGATGACGACGAAGATGAAGAAGAGGAAGCTCAATACGTGTACAGCGGTGGTCAGGATGAGGATGAATTCGGTCTGCCAAGCATAACCAGCATGCGGCGCGAAGCGAAGAAAAGAATACCCCTGAACAAAATCAACGATCCTGGTGGTGGCATATACGGCAGTAGGAATGGCTCATTGAGCAGTCTTGCTCCAGAAAGGCCATTCGCCCGCCCTCGCGCCAACAGCTCCGACATAGCGCTGGAGAGAGGCCCCCCAAGCTACCCCAGTGCAAAGAAGGCCGAGGGCAAAATATTGAGGCCACAATACAAAGACATCCTGCGGGATCCTGCCAACTCCCTACACCTGATATCTCACCCTCCAATGCCATCCAGCGCCACCGCCAAAGAATCCGAAGCCTACACCACCCGCATCTCCCGCATCAACAAATTCAAGCGCATCCTCCAAGCCAGCGCCATCTCACTCTCGGACCTCCGCGAAACAGCTTGGCCGGGAATCCCCTCCGAAGTCCGCGCAATGTCTTGGCAGGTCCTTCTCGGCTACCTTCCCACCAGTAGTGAACGCCGCGTCGCCACACTGGAGCGCAAACGGAAAGCCTACCTCGACGGCGTCGACCAAGCCTTCTCCCGCTCCAGCAGCATGTCCAGCGCGCCCAGTCGTCCATCCTCCTCTTCCGAAAAGCCCAGAGCTAGGGGTCTGGACGAAACGCTCTGGCATCAGATCTCCATCGACGTCCCCCGCACATCCCCACATCTGCAACTCTATAGCTTTGAAGCAACGCAACGGTCCCTGGAGCGCATTCTCTACGTCTGGGCCATTCGCCACCCGGCATCCGGCTACGTGCAGGGCATCAACGATCTCCTCACCCCGTTCTGGCAAGTCTTCCTCGGCGCCTACATCACAGATAACAACATCAGCAGCGGCATGGACCCCGGTCAACTCCCCAAACCGGTCCTCGACGCTGTGGAAGCCGATTCCTTCTGGTGTCTCACGAAGTTGCTGGACGGCATACAAGACAACTACATCTTTGCCCAACCGGGCATAGTCAGGCAAGTCAATGCGCTCAAAGATTTGACTACAAGAATCGATGCAGGGCTAGCCAAACATCTGGAGAATGAAGGGGTGGAATTCATGCAATTCTCCTTCCGATGGATGAACTGCCTGTTGATGCGCGAAGTCAGTGTCGGGTGCACGATCCGGATGTGGGATACGTACATGGCGGAGGAACAAGGGTTCAGTGAGTTCCATCTGTATGTGTGTGCGGCGTTCTTGGTCAAGTGGAGCGAGCAATTGGTGAAGATGGATTTTCAGGTGAGTTTTTATATCCCCCCGATAGACGATCCTTTCCCTTCGCCAACACTCCGTCGGCTTACGCATCGACTCTGCATGTTTGGCTAACTATGGTCTCACAGGAAATCATGATGTTCCTGCAATCCCTCCCCACCAAGGAGTGGACGGAGAAGGACATCGAACTACTCCTCAGCGAGGCCTATATATGGCAAAGCCTCTTCCGGGGTTCGAGCGCGCATTTGAAGGGGTCGAGTGGTGGGTAATGAGCAGGGGACTAGGATAGGCCTCTGCATGAAATTAATGAAACCGAATAATCTGGAAGTCCATCGACCTATGAGAATGAGTCTGACGTGATCGCCCGCTTGTCCGCATTCTCTGTGCTCCTGTATCGAAGAGGCAGGTCCTGGCTGCCTAGCTGTTGCCGCTGCCCGGATATTGATAAAAAGAAGGATTTGCCTGCCAACCTACTGCCGCTCTGCATATCTTGAACATTCAAACTAAAACTTGATTGACATTTGTGATAATCATTGCCGGATCACTTTGGAAAGTAAGACAGCTATTTTTGAATCAAGGGGTCAACCCTGCTCGTCTCCAACCTTTCCTCTTACACCTTCCCCATTCCCCATTCCACTAGCCAAGCAACCTTTCCCCCCTATTTTTCTTCTTCCTGTCCACGCACACCGGAAACCCGTAGAGAGCCCAAAACATCATATCCCCCAATTGGATTACCACTGGCCAGCTTCCCGGACATCCGGACCACGCAACCCCCTTATCAATGAATCATCTTATCGCGCCTACAACCGGGCTGTGTACCTTTGTGAAAAATGGTGAGGATTAAGGATGTGAGGACATTGATCCAACCACAGTGATTGTGCGGTGTGTGGAAAATAGCCATTGCTGGGGGTTTTTTCACGCGTGGTGCCAATGCCTAACCCCACGTAGGTGATCTGGAGTACGATTGTTTGGGGTTACGTGATAGCAAGGCGGCGAAGATGGTGAGGATGGTGTTTTTTTTCGATAGTGGGCGGGATTCTTGGGGAGGTGGAGATGTGATGGGCTTGGGTGGCAATTTGGGGGAGGTGGCGAGGTGGAAGTTGGGAGGGTGGTACGTGGCATTCTGGCTCGAGGTGTGGGAATGGGGGTATGAGTTTGTGCACAAGAGGGGGGGGGTTGGCGGTGAGGAGGTTGGATGGGATGGGATGGGATGGGATGGTGAAGAGACGAGGATGGGGTGAGAGGGATGGGATGGGATGGTGAAGAGGTGATAGAGGGAGGAGGAAGAGGGATGGTCTTTATGATGTTGGGGCAGAGTGGAGTCTGAGGTTGAGAGAACGAACGAGGAGAGGAGGTGTAGGGGCATGTAGAGGTGTGTCTCCAGTTGGTTGGGTTGTGAAATCGGGAAGGTTGCTGAGAAGCGGGAGACTGGGATCTCATCCGTTGAGTTTTCAGCGCGCTGAATGTCTTCTGACGAAGGAGCCTTATTGCAGAAGCCGAAAGTTTGCGAGGTTTGGGGTCAAGACTTTTTATTCTCCTTGCGCTTCAGTCTTGTGATCATTGCTCTGACTCCCCGTTACTGCTTCTATGCTCTGCTCATCATCAAACCCGCCACCACCCACTCTCACGCCTCCGCCTTGGTCTCGAAAGCCGTAGGATACAGCCCGACATTCCTCTCAATCGGCCCCTTATTCCTCAGGAATTGCACATAAGCCCCATCAATCTTGACCCTCCCCTCCTGCCTCATCGCAACATAGTCATCCCTCCTCAAGGGCGTGAACCCCCAATTCTTGCTCACGATAATCTTCTGCCTTCCGGGGAACTTGTACTGCGAGCGGCGGAGAGCCTCGATGGCGGTGGCGCGGTGGTTGTCGCGGGTGCGGACGCTGAGGAGGATCTGGCCGATGTTGACGCGGGCGACGGTGCCGTTGGGTTTGCCCCAAGCGCCGCGCATGCCGGTTTGGAGCCGATCGGCCCCGGCGCAGGACAACATCTTGTTGATGCGGACGACGTGGTAAGGGTGGGCGCGGACGCGCATGTGGAAGCCTTCTTTGCCGGCGGTCTTGACGAGGTATCTTTGTGGTTGGAACATGTCAGCTTTGGTTCTTCCTGGACGATGGTTTGGTCACATCATGTGGGAAGGGGGTGTCATATTGGGCGATGAGGCATATTGGGCGATGAGGCATATTGGGCGATGAGGAATTCGATCTGTGTGGCTCTAGGGTAGGGCCCAACAGGAGGATTGGGGAGACGTACTTATTGGCGCAGATACGAGCGGCTTCTAATGCTTCCGAGGAGAGCTGCTCATATTCGTTCGAGACCATGTGGACGCAAAGGGGGAATTCATCCACGTTGGCGCGCTTGCGACCCAAGTCAAAGATGCGGATTTTGGGATCGGGCACACCGCGGTTGAAACGAGATTTGGGGTATGGCTGTGGACAAGAGAAGAATATATCAGCTTATGAGTCCTCGGAAGCGACAGCGATGAAGGCACGGTATATCAGGGCTCGTTGCAAGCTGAGCCCACAAAGGTCGCCCTCATTTGAGTGACGATGGAATACGGACCTTATTCTTGCAGTAGCGGTAGCATCTTGCTGGGCGTCGTGCCATTTCTGAAGGTATCTTAAGGGATTTGCACTTCCTGCGAACGAGATGTGTAGAGGAAGATGTGGAAGTTGTCGACAAGGAACCCTTTTGGAGTCATTCGCTTAGCCTTTGCTTTGAAATCGGAGCGAGCGGCGGGAAACCCTACAACCCTAAGCTAGTCTCAAAGGAGAATATCAAATCCGCGTCGCTGGCCGAGGCCATTCGCTATTGATTGAGGTGTGTCTGGAGCTTTGAGATATTTGGTCGAATTAAAAAAGGGACTGAAACATCTATGCATATGACTCATCTGATGATACAGCCAATCTATAGGAATAACATGAGACTCTACACGAACAATCGAACGTGGGCTAGTTTAAACGAAAGCGTGCAACAGCATTATTTTGGGACAAATCTGATTGTGATATAGATAGGCGCTTGCTTCAAGCCATCTCATGATTGGCCGCTACTCGCAAGTATGTCTGAGTCTCCTGCATCGAGCACAGCCATCGTCGAGCACCTGTACAGCTTACCACACGCCGTTCCCAGCTCGATCTGTACACATTCGTCAGCTATCATGGCCCACTTATCACTGCCTCTGATAAATGTGGATTCATGGAGACTCAAGCCATGTCTGAACTTGTGATACGTCCTGGTGGATGTCTGGGGATGGGGAAATTGGGGGCCTCACGTTGTTCCCCGCGAAGTGATGCACATTAGTCTTGGACAGCATCGAGTAGTCTGCACACATCTTCAGCATTGATCTTCGTCCACTGGAGCTTTCTATGAATCGCACATTCGAGTTCACTCTTACGAAGAGGGGCGGTATTCCCAGCTATGATGACAAGCTTGGCTCTTCCTGAACGAAGGCTTTTGAGGGTCGACTTATATCCAAGCGTCACTGCGGGACACCTGCATTAGCAAGGATCCTTTCTCGAATTCGAGGATTTGCCATGTGTTCAACAAGATCTCACCTTTGCCGGATTTCATCACAAGTGACAGCTTCGAGTTGATGTTGTCCGCAGACTTCTTCGCTTTCTTAGGTGCCATCGTTACGCCGGTACCTCTTCCAGATCAGGGGTGAGAGGTAAAGACTTGTAGCGCTCCGGTCTTTCAATGACTTTGTGATGAGGTTGTGACTGTCGTTTGGAAGAGAGCAATTTTGTGTGCGCGGGAGCGGAGGACTAGCGCGCGCCAAGACTGCCGACCCCTGCTCCGCTGCCGCCCCATGTCACCCATGCTTGCAGATCAATCATCATACTGCATGCGGGCAAGGCGGGCTATGCCTCAGCTTGGCCGCTCTATTATTGTTGGTACCGAATGCAACCTGTCATGCGGCCTGCTACCATATGTATATAATCGCCTTTGAGTACCAGTCTTTCCATTGGACCATCCGTTCGGGTTGATCGATACGCGCGATCAGACCGTCGTCATCCTATCAGTACTTCTGTGAAAGGTACCTCCTAACAATAGATTGTCCTTCTTATCCGATGAGCCTGGTATGTGGCAATACCTACCCCAGCCAAATCACAACCTTTAAGTCTTCGCTCAATAAGGCTTGGGCACTCCCGATGGATTTCACCGCCCGTACGTCGTACGATTGAGGATCAGTCAGCAGACCCTCCACGTTCCAATTAACGACTTCTTGCACTACCTCCATCATGGCACCCGTGAACCCCACTCCTTCGCAATCAAAAGTCACAAACGAGAACAAGAGTCCGCGACCACCTGCACGGACAACGCCATCTAAATCGCCCAGTCAGAATAGCGTGGCCAGATCTCCATCCAACCGTGGAGGCTTAGGGAGACCTGCTCGAGGTGGTGCGAGGTCCAACCTCAATCCGAATTCATCAACATCAGGCGATGACAGCATGGACGATGAAGCGCGAGCCGAAAACATAGCACTTCTTGAGGAATTACGGGCTCGTGTTCAAAAGGCCGAGACCGCTTCTGAAGAGTATCAAAAACAGCTGAACCTCATGCAAGCCAGGCTGGAAGAGTCTCAGCAGGCTCATGGGCAATTGGAGGATCAGTTGCATGAAAAGAACTTGCGCGAAGAAGAGCTCGAGACCGAGAAGGCACAAGCCACAAGGCAGAAGCGTGAGGTCGAAGCAATCTATGAGAGCGAACGCACTGCTTTGCTCAAGGAGAAGGCAGAGCAAACAGTACGCGAAGAGGATATGAAGGGTACAATCCAACGGCTCAAAGAAAGTTTGGCACAGCGGGAAATGAAAACAACTGATCCTAATAAGGAGCTACCACAGAGTCGTGAGCTTTCAACTCCGGAGCTTTCTTCATTCACAGCTAATCAGAATTTGACAGCTACTGGCGGCTTCGCACCCTCTGCATCAATGCAGCGGACCAACTCAGGTGACCAGGCGAAGC
Source organism: Ramalina intermedia (assembly GCA_003073195.1). Taxonomy (NCBI): domain Eukaryota; kingdom Fungi; phylum Ascomycota; class Lecanoromycetes; order Lecanorales; family Ramalinaceae; genus Ramalina; species Ramalina intermedia. Next base: position 299,430 of record PEKF01000023.1, read on the forward strand.
TCATGATGCAAAAGGATCGAGTCATCGAGTCGATGAGGCTGGAATTGGCAGAGGCTCAGATCAAGATCATGGAGCTTGACAGCGCTGGCGGAGGTCAAATGTACGAGCTGGAGAGGAAGTTGATGGAGACCAAGATTGAAAACGCGCGCCTAACGGAGGACAATGAGAGCTTTCAACTCCTCCTGAGTGAGAAGACATTGAATGGTGAATTCAGCAAGACAGACGCTATGCAGTCTTCCACTGGTCTGGGCTCACTTGCCGAAGAACTTGGATCCGAAGACCTCGAGTCAAACGAGGAGAAACCGGAGGGTACGCGAAAGCTGGAACTCGAGATCAAATCATTGAAGGACCAAAACAAGGCCCTTGCAGTATACATCGAAAACATCATTGGCCGCCTGCTACAGCACAAGGATTTCGATACCATCTTTGATAAGAATCCCGACCTGATGTCCGGTGCTCCACGACCACAGAACGTATCGGCCGCCAATACCGACAAGGACCTCCCACCACCACCTCCCCCCAAAGATAATCCCAAGGAAACCGAAGGAGGCGGTTTCCTCCAGCGAGCAACGTCAGTGCTCAGCAAGCGGCCACGGCCTACTAGCCAGGTGCAGCCGATGCCTGCACCGGCTCCTGCGCCTACAGCTTCAGGACCCAACGCAGATCCTACCAAAGCTCCCAGCATTCCCTTGGGGCGCTCAGCCTCTCGCGCTGGTCATAAGCGCGCAGTATCCGAGATACCAAATCCCAACGCTGCTCCACTAGTCAATCAACTGTATCGTGGTCCCCCATCCTTTGGAGCAACTGGAGCATCATTGGCAAGCCCGGGCCTCTCACCTTCTTCCACCAGTACCCGCAATCCATTCTTCACCCCAGCGGCAGCTGGTTCCCTCACAACCAGCGCGAACAACACCACTCGCGCCCCTTCAGGCGCCGGCTCTCGCTCCTCAACCCACGAGAAACAACAACCGGGTAGCAGCTCAAACAGCACCTTCAGCGATCACAGCGGCGGTGGCGTGGACAGTCCCCCCAGAAACAGCGCTGGCGCTGCTGGGAACAACTTCACCGGCGCCGTCATGACGCAATCGCGTCTGCGGCCCCTCAGGTTAGTGCAGGAGAGTGGCAATTCCAGCAACAAGGGCGCCGAGGATGCGGCTGCGCTTGCAGCGAGGAAGAAGGCTGCGCTTGCAGCGAGGAAGAAGGCGAACAGGGGCAGCTGGATGCCGGCGTGGATGGCGCAGAGGGCGCCGAGTGGCGAGCAGTAAGTGATTACATAGTGGGTTGTGGTCCCGGACTCGGAGAAGTAACAGGGTTGGGGACTGGGCTGGATTCAAGCATTGCACAAATACCCCTTGGGTTCGAAGGCGTTTATATATAGCTGTCGGCACCGTCCGCATGCGGAGGTGCAAAGCTTTGTGCTTGTCTTCCTTTTTTGGGAATAATTTGCATAGACTTTTGGTTTCAGGCTACCGATCATGCACTTTGCCCTGAGGATTTAAAAATCTTCTGCTAGTGTTTCCTTTTCCCCCTTAGGGGATGCCGCCAATGTTCTGCCTTTGCTCTATCAATTCTTTCATATGGTGTAAAGCGGTGGATATTGTACCATCGACATCATACTCTACCTATGTTATAGTATACCCACATTATATCATATTAATATCATCATCCACCTGCGTTACATCAAACTTATCAAATGTTTTACTGATAATCCATACTGCTTCAACCATGGCTTCTTCACTGCCCATACCACCTTCCCATCCTCCTAATCACGCTACTAATGTGGCCTCCCAAGGCTGTGCCATTGTCATGACTTGCTTCAACTTAACCTAAGTTTTCCGTCCTCACTCCAACCGTCTCAGTATCTGTCAACATGCTCCTCGCCTCATTCAATCCAAGACGTAGACAGCATTTCAGAATGAAAAGGGCATCACGATGATGCCTTCCACATTTCGTAAGATTTTGCTTGATTGGATTCCTTATATACGTGGAGTGGGTTTCTTCCTCTAAATCACACCAGCCCAAGCCCAAAGATTAAATACAGTAACAGCCACGAACATCGCTCTTGGCTTACCCTTCATCATTACCTTGCATTCGCTCTCCCCATTCCACTCCCAACCCCCGACCCGTCTTACCCGTATCTCCTCCTACTACCGATAATCAAACACCTCCCCCCCTCTCTTCACAAGCCGTAGCGGTATATACCCTTTCCTCAACTGCAACGTGATGATACTCGCCATATCATTCACCATCTGGCCCTCCACCTTCGTCTTCGCCTTCTCCCAAACCTCCCGCTTCCCCACCGCGCTCATCTTCGCCACGGCTTCGTCGTCCGCCCATTCGGACACACAGAGTTCGACCGAGTACTGCGAGAACACGTACGCGAGGAAGGCGAGCAGTTCGATCTGCGCGAACCGCCGCCCGATGCAGGCCCGCTGCCCGTCGCTAAAGGGGATGTAGGCGCCCTTGGGGGGGTGGTAGAGCTGGGGGGAGGTGTCTGGGGTGGTGTCGATTTCGTCATTGGTGGTGGTGGTGGGGCCGCCGTTCATGGCTGCCGCCGCGCCGGGGGCGGGCTGGTTGGAGTCCGGTGACAGGAGCCAGCGCTCGGGTTTGAATTCCTCGAGATCGTTGTCGCGGTTCGAGAGCGGGTGGGACGGGTGGTCCGGGTCGGCCGGGGGGCCGTGGGGCCACTGGTTGGGATTGCGATGGGCGCAGTGCGGGGAGAGCGAGATGAAGGTGTGGGGGGGCACGGTGCATTTCTTCCCGTTGGCGATGATGGGTTGAGGGGTGTGGCGCTCGGTTTTCTTGGGGATCTGCGTGGTCGGGGGCAGGAGGCGGAGTTCTTCGTTCAGGACGGCGCCGGCCATGTTGGAGAAGAGTTTGGGGATGTCGTGGTCGTAGTCCCATTCGGAGGGGGGGCGGGATTGGAAGGTGGCGTCGAGGTCGCGTTGGAGGTGGCGTTGGGCGGGGATATTGAGGGCGAGGTAGACGAGGCAGAAGTGGATGGAGTTGGCAGTGGTTTCGTGGCCGGCGAGGATGAATACGAAGGCGTTGCCCATGATTTCCTCGTCGGAGAGGGAAGGGGTGGTGTTGGTGATGTTTGGGGAGGTGGAGCTTTCTTTGGAGGAGATGCCGGCGCCTTTGACCATGGAGGTCATGAGGTCGAGGGAGTCGCCTTCTTGGTCGGAGAGGAGGAGGTTCTTCTTGTCGTTGTACATTTCGCGCATGTACTGACCCCATTCGAGGTAGGATTGATAGCTTGATCGGGTGAGTTCAAAGGGAAGGATCTTGAGCAGAGAGGTTGGTAAGGCGATGACCGGGACGATGTTATGCAGCAAAGATCCCAGCGCATCAGTATATGTCATCTGGTGCCCGTTGACGAGTTTTGGCTGACGGGCCACTTTCTTCTCATCCACGTGAGAGCCTGGCCAAAGCATTGGGACACCAAAACCGGCGCTGCTTATGATATGTAGGCTCAATCGCATTGCATCGTCCGCAATGGTGCGTAATGACCCCGTCCGCTCTGGACCTTCCCCAAACCAGCCGTTCAGCATGTCTCTTGTTTGCGCCAGGGTTTCCGTCCAGACCAAGTGACAGTTCTTCTCTCCAAATGATGGATTGACGATCTTGCGGTGCCTTCTCCATTCCTGACCCTCGACGGTCACGATATTCGTCCCGTACACTCGTAGCGACTCATAGACTTCTAGAGCTTTAGGGAAATCGGTCTTCCGACTTGTGATCTGGGTGATGACGGATGCTTCTGCCACATGCATCATGATTCTTTCGGGGGAAACAACCAGGAAAGTGTCTGCTCCCATGGTGGCAAAGGCTTCGTAACGGCGCGTCCAGCCCCAATCCAGAGTCATGTCGACCCACCATTCTGTCCATGGCTTGGGCAATAATCGGTATATGGGAAGCAAAAGTAGGCAAGACAGCATGTAAAGGCGATTGACGGCGAAGAAGGGCGCAATCGTATAGGGGATGCCGGACGCCTTTGCGGCTGCGATGTTCCTGCGGAGTTGCACGAAGAGTTTGACCAGGTACAGAGCGACCAGCAACAGGCAGGCGGAGACTAATGTTGCGATCATTGCTTCGCTTACACATATGCTACAATGTACCTGTTGGTGAAAGGAAAGGAGGGCCGAGGGGGCTTCGGGCGCTACACTCGAAGGCGCTAGTGGGGCTAGCGGCCCATAAATCATCAGCTACCGTCGAAACACTGATGAAGGGTGCCATTTCATATTTCATTGCAAGTTCCCATATCATGATGGCTGTTGAGAATTTGGGGTTTCCCACGACCAAGCTGCAAAAAGTAGATAAGGGTCAATCGGCGGAACGCGCAAAAGCAGAATGATCCAGCACTTCTTCTATTTACAGATTGGCTAGGGAAATCGTCGCTTCTTCTGTGGAACGAATTCGCGACAATCCACCGAATGCATAATATCCTGCGCGTTTTCTTCCAGGTTGAATGAGGTAAAGAAGTATACAAAGCAGGAGAGTAGCATTGTTCATCACAACTTCGGCATATGAGAGACAATGGCCATCCCTACTTCAGGTAAGCTCCGTGCAACTACCACAACGAACATCAAAACATCAAGTCATCAATAGCTATGACCCCGGAATCTGACTCTTCAGATTGCTCTAGAGGGCCGTCTTTGGTCCACTGTTACTACTGTCGTATTTAGACTTACTTGGAAAGAATGTGATGTGAGACTGTTGTCGTTGTGGTTAGCCGCAGCTATCTATGACCATCGCATGCGAGATTCGAGATAGAATGTGCTTCGCTTTGACACATTTTTCACGTGCTTGCTTCACAGCAAGACAAAGCTTTTGCGTTGGCCCCATGCACTGAGATGGCCCCCATATACTGGGACTGCCAAAGCACCTGCCGCTTCAATGATAGCCGACAGCATATATAACAGGTACTACCGCGGCCTTATCCTAGGGATTTATTGACACTTCCGCCTCTCTTCTCAATTTCAAGAACGTTCTCGAAACGAAATATCAGGTCAACTATGAGGGAGCTCCTCAACCTACCTTGGGCAATGACCCTTGGCGCTATTACAGTGCAACATCTCACACTAGCATTCCCAGCTAATCAGCCCCTTACCGGCAACGACGCCACCATCGCCATATCGAATAGTCCCCTGGTCAATGCTACTAACGCGTTCAGTGGTGCAGCTTCCGCCTATTCTAGGTAATTCACTGTTCCTTTCCTAGCTGCCCCCTGGCCATTACCCCATTCCCATATTGATTGAATGCGGACGTACGAATACCATAAAACGCCCATGAGACCGCGCACATATCTCTCTCCCGTACATACCTTACGACTGACTTAAGCTTCCTTGCCTCACACCAGCTTCCCACCCGGCCCTTGCCCGCCGGAAGACGTTACCTTTTATAGGGTCCCCGGCAGCGATCCTCCTGTAACCATCAAATTCCAAAATTACGACAGGCGCCTGCACAGGCCCCCCTGGCGCGCCCAACCAGGCCGCAACGAAACCGCCACTTTCGGATTGCTCCAGGATCTCATCGAAGAATGGTCGGACTCGACTGTGATTGACAAGAAGCTAATCCATACGTTCGAATGGGACGACGATGGCCCTGCACCGCAAGTGTTCATCCAGCTGCAGCCACGGGCGCCTGTTCAGGAACAGCCCCAGGATTTGTGGCTGACGGGTAGAGGTTGGGCGGCCGCCTGCAGGGGTCTTCGAGACTTCTTGGAAGCTTATCCGGGGTTGGGGATATATTTTGAGCTTTACATAGAGTATGCGTCGTACGATGAATTCTATGCTGCGGACGGTGTACTGTCGTTGGATCTAGAAAAAACGCAACAGACAGTGGATGTGACTTGATTGACACATGCTGAGAGCTCGACGATGGAGGTATCCATGGATAAAGAGAACATGCAAGGAACTTACGGTATACTTGTAGAAGCGAAGCTTCCGTGGTTGTGATGAATTAGCTTCAATCATTTATGCTCTATATGTACACTGTCATCATGCAGAATGGTGGAGTTACGGACAAATTGGAGTGCCAAGACTAACCGCAATTTCTTCGCAAGTGAAGACCTTCTTGATCTCTCTGCCGGGAGAACGTCGCAGCATCTCTTCAAGAAGAGCCTCTGTCGCACTGGGCCGCTCTCCCTGTCCATGACAGGTCTCTACATGATTACTCTCCTTCATCTTATCGTAGGGCCCAAGCGAAATGTAAAATCGCGAGCTACAGTCCGCCCGGGATGCCGTATGTCCTTTCATCTCGACCTAAGGCCCCAATGATGATGCAACGAGCAGCCCGATCTACAAGACAAACTCGGATTTTTTCTCGATGATCTAAATCATGCTTGACGCCGATGATCAATTGTGATGTCACCTTGCGAATGGCCTAGCATGCCTCGCGGTGCGCCTTGAGGCTGTGCATGCAGGGTCCGGTTGAACGAACTTTCCTACCATATCAAAACGCAAAAAGTACCCACATATTCGTTTGCGAGGTATCGCTGATATTGTCTTTGTACCCTGCAATAAGAAGAAGTCTTTTCGTGAAACGGATATGCAGGACTATTACGACCGCCCTCACCACGATTACGACCGTCCTCCTACAGCCGAGGAGTTCAAGAATGTCAAGTCTGATCAGTGGCCTTTGACCAGCCCTCACTTCGATGCCAAATGTATGAATGCTGGCCGAATACTAAGATTCGTCAACGAAAAAATCCCTTTCGGTGACAAGGATGTATTCGACTATTTTAAAGTCGTCAATGGACGTGGCGGTCAGTATCAATCAGCCTTTTCTTCTCGATGCGAAGGCTCATATATCCTTCCAGAGCTTTGTTCAAACGTCGCGCTCAGGGACATAGAGGTCTGCAGCGACGCCCAACATCTTATCGTGATACATGTTGAAATTTAGCAGGACTGCCCTCAAAACCCATCACCTAGACATCAAGTCTTGTGAGTATTTCACTGATAATCTGTCCCGTGGCTTTTGGTGACCGCGCAAGTCTCTTGAAATTGGACGCCAAGCTGCCTGGGACGATCCACTACAGTGTGCCTATCCGCAAAGGCCCTTTCTTGGAGCTTCTTGATTATGCTGCTGTACCTCCGAACTTCCTTGATGCTCTGATCAATAACAACGGTGTATTTGCCTCGTACAATGCTTTTACGCCCGCAATTACAGGCGACCATTTTCAGGCGCGGCGAATTCTGATTAAGCTACCTAATACAGCGCCTATTTGGTCAGCTATATATTACCAGTATAACGAGCGCAGTGCGACCAGCTCGACTCTGATAATTGGCACTCATTTGGACTGGATTGAAAACGCCCTTTCCAGCGCCTTCATTGGCCCAGCTATCGCTACCCAGTATGATGATCCCTTTGATGTTCTTGCAATAATATTTGCTGAATTCTCGGAAATCATTGAGCTCAAGCGCTTAGCTGTTGATCATGACGTCTTGGAAGCGGAAAATATAACAGGCCTGTCACCATTACGGAGAACGAAGACTCGGCAGCCTGGAAATCTTGCGATACAATCGACTTTGAATCTTCACCGCGTGAGTGGGCATATGCATTTCGTCGAGCGCGCGAGTAGTTTTCAAAACGAGTGCCTTGGGTTTTTACTACGGCAGCATGAATTGCTTACCCAGAAAAGGCTCAGTCAGCATCTTGATCCTGACCATCATCGTAAAGTCGTTGTGGCAGCAGAAAAGGTCCGCTATTCAATGGAACTCAGCGCGTCCTATGCCCGCACCCGTAGCCGACAGCTTTTGGAGCTCATCTATCGAATTGAGATGCAAGTGAAGACCGTAGACAATATGATCGCACAAGGTGATGCGCGCGCCAATTTAGCCATTGCACAACAGTCGAGACTGATCGCCATTGATACGAAGCGAGATAGTATCGCAATGAAGACGATTGCTGCTCTGACTATGGTCTTTTTGCCTGGAACATTTGTCGCGACAATCTTCAGCATGGTCTTTTTCCAGGTCGAACAGGACAACGACCATGCTCTCAAAGTCAGCCCAAATTGGTGGCTTTACGTGGCTGTCACCGTACCCCTCACAGCGGCCGTGCTCATGGTCTGGATCATCTGGCTGAGGTGGAAAGTACGGTCCAAAGTGGAGCCATTCATCGCGACCGACAGCGAGAAGCAGGCGAGCAAGTGACTGGGGCTGGCTGCCTTTCCGGATCGCTACAGAGCTCGTACTTCTCGAGGAGTCATGCTTCCTCCGATTTTTCTGGTAGCACAAGGATGTCTACGTTTCAATATTGCGTCATTATAAAGATGAATGATCATTCGAGGTAGCTCAAGTTTCATACAGAGCTGCTCGTATGTGAATTGTGCCTTTCTACGTTTCAAAGCCATGTCAGCGTCACCAATCGGCGATAAATGAAGGCAATTCGCTTTCTTTTCAAGGGAAAAACAAGCAGAATTCGTCTCGTTGTCTTTCCAGGGAGGCTCAGTCATTTTCGTTTCATCTCCGAAGATTGTCGTCATCGCTGCTTGCGCGTTGGCTTAAGGCTGTTGATGTCCCACAAGCGGTTACACGGGTCCGTTCGCTGTGACTGCGTTTCGAACAAGCATCATTCGCCCCGGCTATGGGTGAATTTTCAACGACTATTGTCTCAGGTACGTGCTCAAAGCCAATTTGGACTCAATTTCAATTACATAATCTTGGGGGAATCGTCAAATTAAGGCTGTTAATGTCCCATAGGCAGTCACACAGACACGTCCGCCATAAGTGGGTTTTGAGGCAGCGTTGCTCACCCCGGCCATGAGTGAATTCTCGACGACTCTTGTCTCAGGTGCATGCTCGACGCTATTCTGGACTTCACTACAAATGACGTGACCTCGGGGGAGTAGCGGTGAAGGCAGACTACGTCTCCCTTCACGCAAAGAACGAAACATCAAAGTGTGCCATCTGGGGCACTCCTGTAAGGAGGTTTGTTTCAATGCGGTCAACGCGTTTCGATTACAGGCAGAGGTTGTGCAAGCGGTGAGGTACGCGATCCAAGAATGGGCATAAAAGGCTGTTGAGGTCCGCAGCTTCGGGTCAAATCTACAACACGAATTCAATTGCGTACTCTGATCAAAATACAGTTGACGACTCTTTGCTTTAGAGATTGATCAGACCATGGGGGATTATTCTGTCATAGCAACCTGGGACCATCAAGTAGGTGAAGACAACATGTGAGAAGAATGCAATTACATATTCAAATGCGAAGGACACCGGCAGAGATTCATCATCACGCAAGCTACTACCAACCTTCACGCTTGACATCTAACGCTGAGGAACGACATTAGGTTCGAAGTCAAGGATAATTGGCGCCCACCGGCTACTGTCAGTGATGAGCTCGTGAGACAGATGATCAATTCTGTGGCTCGACAGGGGGCCGACGAGCTCAACAATCGAGCACCACCAACAGGACCATCAGCCAGCCAATTACCTGGCGGAGAACCTCGTACCGAGGTGTTCCAAGTCACGAGCTTGGTAAATTTCGGCTGTCTATTTGCTCATCCAATATGCATTGCTGATGGCTAATGCGACCGCGTTCTCCCAGCAACGGCTCAAGAACGAGCGAAACGAGGACGCAAATGCAGCTATCGTTGAGATTGATGTAGATGCTAATGAGCCATATTATCCAAATCAGCTTGCCCTGTTCGAAACATATTCGCCTAGAAAGCTGTGAGAAATGCTGGCGATCACATCTCAACCTTCATAGCTGACTGTCTTGCCAGAAACGCTGGGTGGGGGGAAAACTACTTTTTGGGCTGTTTCGAAAACGCTCCTGATCAAGACACAAGAAATTCGCGCAGGCAAAAGGTTTGGTAAGAAAGATCCACCGAGACTGAATATTCCGAAGACTCATTATCGTGCAGAAGTCCAGACATGGTACCCTTGTTTCAACAATGTCTACAAATTGCGCGGTGGCAAATGCGACTACAAGGAGAACGTGTCCTACCACAATTTCCGGTGGTATCGCCCCGATATCTAGGAGCCGCGCACCTCATATTCGCCATCACAAATTGCATCACACCTCCCTCATGTATGCAGTCATGGTGATTAAGCTCTGTACACCTAACACCACTACCCCCTACCATACTCCAGATCGTCGGAACCCACCGTGAAGTCAGGGGAACGACCAACACACAATATCCTGCATGCATGCACCTGCAACCACCAAGCTAGAGCGCCACGACTCATCCCAAGCATGCGAATTGACAATTATACAACACTCAACACACACAAACACCAAGAGCAAACACCATGAACACAGAAAGCCTCACCCATCATCAAGTATGCAACCCTAGACAGACGCAATACAGCATTACAACTTTCTAATGGAATGTATTTGTACCGCAACTGCCATTGCTACACCGGCCTTTCATTGCAGTGTCTGATTGGTCAGCTTGCTGTGCTCGAAGTGTGTTTCGTCTTCGTCCTTGTCCCTGCTTGGCATACTCGCAAAGCCTATATTCCTTCATTTCAAGGATCTTTTCTCCTCCAATTGCTCGGTCTTACCCTCCTGAAGGTCCATAGCACACGAATGCAAACCGGGGGGATGATCTGGCAAAAGAGCTCAAATATGTCATTCAAGGATAAGGAAGAGTGTCTCGGAAATAGTTCAATAGATACAAGGATAGCCAGATCACAGAGGCCAGGAGATAGTATATCAAGACATGCATCCTAGTAATGGAGTAGAGACTGCGTAGTGGCCAGTAAGGTCCTGGAACAATACACGATAAAGTGAACTCAGAATTTTCAACGCTCTTTATATGAAGAGTAGAGGCAAGGAAACATGACTCTGCTCCATTGGCATTTGTACCCTACTTCACATGTGAACTTTCATCTATTTTACTTTTGCAATCAATCTCTAGACTCATCGGGGGCACATCTCCAAGCTGACCTCAGCAAAGCCAACAGTCACTCCAATCAACTTTTGGTATAGTCATATATACACATTATGCATCGGCTAACATGAAAGCAGAAATGACTATTGCTTTTTGTCTGTTGGGCTTGCTATGTTTGTTGGTCATCATGCGAGCATGAAAGCTCGTAATTACGTCGTAACGCCGTCAGCGCTAGCCTCTATCTTGTAAAGTCCACTGTCGCCCAATGATCTCCGAAATATGTCGCCTGCATCCAAAAATTTTAACAGTCTTATGTAGATATAAAGTGTGCCCGACAAGGGCTAAAAACGTTCAAAGACAGAGTCCGAAGCTTGACCTCACATCCCAATTCTCAGAACCCCTTCCGACGGCTGCACCATCATCATTATTGCACCGACTCAAACCACCACTGCCATCTAAGACCAAATAGAACCTCCCAGTACAGCATGTCCTCCTCCAAATCAGTCATCCTCATCACCGGTACGTTCAAAAATCCCTCCTCTATTCCAACTGCAGTCCCGCGATAGCGGAAAATCCCACCCCACCCCCACCTCCTTCTTCCGCCACTCCGCCTCCCCGTACAGGTAACTCAGCCCCCTTCCCCCCAGGCGCCAACACAGGCCTCGGCCTCCTCACCGCCCAGCTCCTCTCCCTCTCCTCCTCCTCCTCCCCCTCAAACCCCTATCATATAATCCTAACCTCCCGCACCCTCTCCTCCGCCGAATCCGCCATCGCCACCCTGCCCCACCCCCCTGCCCCAAATACCACCACATTCTCCGCTCTCGAACTCGACGTCACGGACCCCATCGCCGTAGATCGCGCGGTGCAGTATGTAGAGCGGGAGTTCGGGTATCTGAATGTTCTGGTGAATAACGCGGCGGTATCGCCGAAGTTGGCCGGGTGGCGAGCCGATGCGGAGGCGGCGATGGGGGTGAATTTCGTGGGCGGGGTGGGGATGACGGAGGGGTGCAGAGGGTTGTTGAGGAAGGGGGTGGGGAGGGAGGGGACGATTTGTAAGAATTGTTGTTTTTTTTTTTGATCACTCCTCGTTGCCTGTTTTTGGGCTTGTTTTCTTTATCCAAGAGCGAAGCATGCTCTACCCCTGCCTCCGTTTTCCCTTTCTATTCGAAAACGGCAGGGTTTTTTTTTCCCTTTCCGGATCAGCACAACACTTGAACCCCCCCCTTTCCTCAGCATGATCGTCTACTATCCCGTCCCAACTAACACCCTTACCCCACCACTCTCATAGCCCCCCGCATCATCTACCTCTCCAGCGGCCTCGGCAGCATCAACTTAGCCTCCGACCCCAACGATCCGTTCTACAACCTCGACGTAACAGCCTACCGGGCTTCGAAAGCCGCGATAAACATGGTGGCCGTGCAGCAGGCCAAGATCCTAGGGAAAGAGGGGATCAAAGTGTTCGCGGTGGATCCGGGGTGGAGGGTGAGTTTTTGAGTGATTTCTTGTTTCTGGGTCATGCGTTTCATTCGCGCCGTGACGTGAGATGAGATGATTTGGAGATGTTTTTATGGATGGGGATGGAGATGGTCCGGATATTTAAAAAGACGTGCAGCAATCCTGGATTGAAAGAGGATAAGCGTATGCTGGGTTTTAGAGCACTTTGACGTTTGAGCTGACTTCACGTGTTTTGACGTAGGCAACTGGGTTGAGCGGCGATGCTGCAGCGGCGAAAGCGAGGGGCGCGGGGGATCCTGAGGGTGGGGCGCAGGTCGTTGTGGACGTGGTGGAGGGGAGGAGGGATGCGGATGTGGGTAAGTTTGTGCATGAGGGGGGCGTGCATCCTTGGTGAGGTTGATAGAGAGGGATGAACGGAAGGATGGACGGAGTCATTTAAGTTTGGAAGGGAGAGGGGAGTCATGTCAAGGGGCAGAGAGAGGGATGAGGTGGTGGAATGTCGTGAGGAGCGAGTGTGATGAGAAGTCATGTTTCTTGAAATAAAGGAGCGAATCGGCGGGGGACAAGCATGCGGCGTGTCTTTGACGAGAAAAACAGTTGCACAATGTTCGGCATACTCGTTTCGACTCGTGAAGAAGCAGCTGTTAGATTCTCATGTTGGAACTAGGCCTTTATGCTCTCGAATATCATTTGATGACAAATTATTCCCGGAGGACTGATGTTATACATTTGGAGGATCGAAAGCAAATATGAACAGCTCGGAGCCAGCTGAATGTGAAGCCGTCATCTGGTGACTTGGTGACCAGCTGCATCTGATATCCGATGTACATTAGGGAGCTGATCGCCGGCAAGTCTAGATAAGAAGCCCCGGTCGTAGTAAGTGTAGCGTCGCATTTGTAAAGGTGAGTGCTCCGTTTCTCGCTTGTAGCACTGTAGCAGTCAATCCCAATTCAGAGCAAAAATCTTCTGCTGTGACGGCATCCTGATTCTTGAAAGACGAAGTCTCACGAGATGTCACGGGCGATTTTAAGACCATGAATATTGGCGTGGCCATAATGTCTCCGCGCTATCAGAAAGCGGATCTGATCCGGTCTTTGAACCCGGCCGGCAAGTCACCCCAATTCTGATCGTCTGACTTCCCGTCGACAGAATTATGATGGTCACCACGATGGCCTGGAGCCCAACACTCGTGAAAATCCTCCGGCAAGCTGGCACCTAGCTTTCCATATTCGGCTCTCACTACCGGATCATATGCGGCAGCATGAGTGGACTGCGATTTGTCAACACGCTCCTTGCAGACAATTGCTGCGGCCGCTTGCTTGTTGAGAAATTCTGTATACACCTTTTTGGTAGGCTTTCGGAATGGACAACATTCGCCTATCAATAGGGTCAGCATGAAAAACGACCGTGGTGTTGGGTTGGTCGAGCGCTTACTGCATGGATTGGGTCGCCCCACATGAGCAGCGCGTAGGCGGTGCTCGAGCTGCTTCAACAGGACAGCGATTTGCTGCCCGATAGGAAACTTCCATTCTTGATAGATCGCCGGCAAACCGCGCAGCTCATCATAGGCTTTGTGTAGGGCCACGAACTCGGCATTCTTCGGATCAGGAGAATTAAGAAAGCAGCAGACATGATGATCCCAGATTTACAGCCACTGCTTGGCGTTGATCTCAACTAGACACATGTCAGCTTGTCTGTTGCTTCTGTGATTGAAAGAAGATCATACTCTCAATGCCCGTCTTCTTGTACTTCAGGATTCTTACCCGCTGCCCTGTGCTCATGTACTCGAAGTGAGGAGCCATGGCTTCGCCTGTCAACTGGTCCTTTGCATTACCACACACGTAAGTATTGACTTCTCGCCAAGTAGGGACCGCAGCATTCTTGGGATTCTTGTGCACTTTGGGCAATCCGGGCAGCAGAGCGTCAAAAGCCTCGGCCTTGAAGCGTGCTTCATCTAGAACGCCATTCTGCGCACACAGGAGGTCTGTGCCGGAGAGGTATCGCTCATAACGCCTAACGAGGCAGTCCTTGAAGCCGCTTGGGACCATCAGCTCATGGGCCATCTCGGGGTGGTGTTGGAGATAGACAGCCACTGAACGAGATAAGCGATGTCGTTCGGATGTAAGTGGGAAGGAGTCATCACATACAATTGGCATTCTTGGAGGAGAGAAATTTTATCTCCCCTGCGTGTGAGAGACGCATGCATTTGGTTTCGTCGCTCACAACGGCGTTCCAGTCGCGGATTTTGAGCTCCATGGGCTCTGGGGGCGTTTGACTTGGCGTGAAACTGTAGGATGAACTCATTGTGAATGTTCTGTGACCTTTATTGAAGAATTTGTCCAGAAGATCAGAATCTCACAAGCGTCAGATCGATGAAAGAAGAGATTGATGTAGAAAGCCTTGCTGATGATACCTGGGCTCATCAACTTGAGGACAAAGTCAGTGAGGTCAAGAGAATTGCTTGAAAGCCGACCTGGGGGATGAATCGTGAAAACGAGTGGATGGTCGTCAGGATCTAGAAATGCGAGCAGGTCAAGAAGCGCGTACTAGCGGATAGGCGCGCGGTGATGAAAGAGATTCGGGAAGACGCGTTTCACGGCAATTACCTCATTGAGAGCCATCGAATAGTCCTACAGACAATTTCAGGCAGATTACTGACATGGATGTGAAGGGTCCAAGATTGTGACAGGCTTTCTGGGTTTTGTCTTCTGTGTCCACTGACAAGAAGGGGTCATATAAGTCGTATCGAAATCTGACCTAGCGATACTGCAAGAAACGAATATTCCTGCCATTTAGCTCAAGAAATTTCGGTAGAGAAGTGTTTTACTGGGAAGAAAACGCAAGGAGACTTGATACGCTGACTTCCAACTTATGCCCTTTTCGAACACATCCCGACCATGGCCCAAAGAGGTCAAAGAGCATGTCCTCTTCTCTCCTCTTCGCGAAGATCATTCAGAGCATCGTTAGGAGGGCGCTAGGGATAAAATTCAATCGGAGTATTGGAACTGACAAGCGATCTTGGACGGATTGGAATATTTTCAAGGCATCAAATGTATTGCATCTGTCAGAAAAGCCGTTCGAGATCGTATATTCGTAAATCATTCCACATTACTGACCTACATTTTCATGCCGCATAGCTGCTTAAAGCGTACGTCAACGTCATCAATGGCCGCCAAATGTTACAGGAGTTAGGCCAGCAAAGTCAAAGCCCCGATCATATGCTAGGTGGCACAAAATTCCCAATGAAGACGACCAGAACGGCACAGTAGCTGCAGGTAAGCGGTCAGTGACGGTGGCCAATTTTCGGTTCTGCAATCATTACACGGCACTACAACGAAATGAAAAGTTCTTCACATCCGAGAAATTTTTAATGAATGGCTTCTGAGGTATTCTCTTGTAAATATTGCTGTGTCTTGCACTGATCATAAAGTGTGAGAATTATTAGGTATTACATTCGACACTCTCCAATGTATACAAAACGGCCCCTGGCGATCAAGACTCAAGTAAGTGAAGAGGGGAGACTCACGCGGCAGTGGCCCCAAAGATCTCATGCCGCTTCGCCTTTGTGAAGATCATTAATGCGGCGCTGAATAGCAGCGTGAACACGAGGATTGTAACGATCTTCGTCTTGTTGCTCTCTGGCACCAAGAACAGCAAGGCCGTAGGAATCAGCAGTAGGAGGACGGTGACTATTGTGAGCATCACACGGACCAGAATATCAATTCGCTCTTTGCTGTAGAGATGGACAAAGGCGTCGTCGCTCTTCTTGCGCTGTTCGGAGGAAGTGAAGATGGCCTGAGCGTTGGCGGAGTCAGTGAGTACGACGGCCAAGGCAAGGAAAGCAAGGATGGAGCTTTCGCGAGGAAAGAAATACCTGGATGAGAGGGCGTGGCAAACAATCGAGCATGTCTTCTACCATGCCGTCAAAACAGCCGGCTTCCTGGCCGGTAGAAAGAGAAACTAGATCGTCGCCGTACTTGGTGAATGTGGTTTCCTCGCGGGTGAGAGGTTTCCGATCCCAGATCCAGGTCTTCCAGCTGTGGTAATTACGTGATGAAGGTGCTTTCAGGGCGACAGTAGATACAATCCGACTAATTAAATCATCTGGAGACATACATTGAGTCAGGTGGGACAACCTCCAGTTCCTCGCAGAGGGTGGCCTACCATATTGCTTAAGCTTCTCATCAATTTGCGTAATAAGAGTCTTCCTCGAGTATTCCTCGGGAATGTCTGGTCGATTTTCTTCATCCATTTTTCGCGAGCGGAGCGCGGTAGGGTACTCGTCCTTATCCTCGTCGTCCATGGCCAAAAGTCTCCGCTCCATTTCGTTGAGTTCATCCTGACGATAAAGAAGCAATCTGTTCCTCAACCATCCGTATTTGCGGCACATTAGAAAATTAGGGTCGCTGGCTTGGAACGCCGCTAATTGGGGATAGCCTTCCGGATGGTCGTCAACTTGTGATGGGTCAGTACAGAATCGCGTTGTATATGCGCTGGGCTCGCACTTCGCTGCACCAATTTTTTCCTGCCATCGTCTTTTCTATGTTCGGACATCATGTGAAGTGGTCCAGGTAGAGGCAATCTTTGCAGAAAGTTGAATAACCTTGACTGTCGACCTTTCTCCGCGTCATCTGCAATTGTCAAGAACTGATGAGCATCTGGGAAGAAATTGAGACCCACCTTGACTATTCGCGGTCGTACAATCTTCGCTTGGCGAAGCTTTCTCGTCAATTTCCTCAGTGTCCTTGGTATTCGATACTGTTATGACGCAATCATTCGAAGCAAAGTTTGGGGATCCAACGACTGTGGGAGAAGACTCCACTGACGATACAGTGTCCGGCACTGCGGCGACCATCATGGGTCACGATATCAATGATGGCGCTGCCAATGTAGAACAATCTACCCCAAATTCCAGAGGTCCACGCTGAACTTTTACATGACCCAGGGAGGCTCGGAGGCTAAAAGACACAGCCCCCGAGGCTGACTCGGTCGGGGTTCTGGACTTCTGGATGCGCCCCTGCATGTGCCCCTCCTCCTAGCTGCATCAGTGATTGGCTATGACTGAGTCACTACCATCCGTCAAAGGAAGCGATCCGACATCAGGCAAAGCTGAACAATCCAAATGGGTCTACTAGTATTATTGAATCTCCACCACTCATCAAGAAGGCGCGCAACATGCAGTCGTAAGATTTTGTGAACGAGCCCCATTACACAAGCTTTGTAGCAGGAGACATGTCTGCTTCTGACACAATCCTCAACCTTCCTGTATCGCCATCCTTACATTGCCACTGCCCGTTTCCAAGTTTCTTGACAAGGATCTGGATCTTGCTTCCTCTGGCTCCTTTGACTATGGCGGTCCCACCCTCTTCGTATCCGACTTCCTTGAACTGGGGTGTATTGTCAGAGGTGTTGGGCTCAAGCATGTGATTGGTATCCATGATTAGAACCCACATCCGCAACTTTATCCTTTGGCATTTCTTTTACGCCGCTTCTCCATACAGGGCCTTTTGAATCATTCGTTGCCACCTGACTGGTAGTCAATGAGACCATTCTATTACATGCAAGGGCGGGTAGCATTTCCAGGGATTCGTACAGTTTCCAATGCACCACTCATGTCGGCGAGCTTTGTGATGTTGTAACCCTGAAGGAGACAGAAGAGCGAAGATGTGATCCGCTCGCTGCGCGTGTCGCAGGTATGTATATATGTTGCGTAGGCTTACGCTGTCGAAGCAATGTTGCGACTCCCGGGGGCGGGGATCTCAGCTTATCTTCTTATACGCCTTGATAAGGCTGGCCATGTTCGTCTGAGTCATGTGGTATCTGCTCCAAGCCTAGCCTGCAGATAGGTTGCAACCATAAACGATCTTCCAAGCTAGTGCTGTCCAGCCTACTGCAAGGCAGATTCCCGTCTTCGGGTCAAACTGGGCGGGCATTGTATGTGCATCACTTCTGCCGCTTACTCCGTAATAATCTGATGGATGCCTTCAAATTTGAGATGCACAAGGCAGCCTGATGACCTCCTAACCATAATTTCGCTCAGATTTCTAGTTCTCCCCCTTCTGTGTAAACGCACAAGTATCGGTCTATGGATTTTGCATTGAAACGAAGTCAATCACTGATCGTCCGCGTCGCAGATATACTCGACCCATAAACTATTTCAAGCAGCGTAGCGACCCTATGTATCTTCAAGGCGGGGCCGTTTGATGGCGTTGGACGGGGATCCCGAAGTGTCTGTCCATGCGAATCGAGGCCAAGTGGACGATTTCTTTCTAGGGAGTAGAGGCTTTGTAATCGCCCCGTGACGGTTGATGCGACCGGCCACTTCAGGGCTCCAGTCATGGGCTGGATGAACGGATCCTTCTCCATACATAAAGCGTATCACATTCTGCTTGCAAGCCCTTGCATCGTTCCCAGTCAAGGTCTCTTGAATCTTCTTCAAGCGGCGTTTTGCACACGCTCTCCTGATGATCGGCCGTAACTTCTGGATCTGTCTTAGGACGCCGCGCATGTGCTCGATTCTTTCTTGAGGAGCATAAAGACTTTCGACCCTTACTTCATCAACGTGTGGCAGGTACTGCATTTTCAAGGCGATCTGGCTCAAGACTGTGTTGATATTTAGCGATTGGTGTAGTCTGAGAGTGAGGCTCAGACGTGTGTCTCCGTTCGATTCGGTATTGCTGGTGGAGGGTGCAACGCTTTGCGGTCGGAGCCATATCTTCCCATGATCCTGTTTTGCAGAGTCGAAGAGCCATGGTTTCCGATGCAGCTCATCCATATGATACAATTCACGATAGAGCTGAGAGGTGCAAAAGCCCTTGACGTTCTCTCTTTTCAGTCTTTCAAGACAGTCTGTGAAGCACTTGGTGAAAGATCCAGTTTGTTTGGGTGAGGGCACGACTTCAGTTTCTCCTGCAGATGACAGAATCTCAAATTTCTGCTTGCCAGTGGGGGCATTGGCAAACGCTCGGGCACCATAGCAACAATCGATGATGAGAAGCTGGTCACAGATTGGCCATCTGAGACATGTCCAGAAGTCGTCGAAGAAGATAGCTGGATCGCGGTCGCTTCCAACGTCGGCTGTACTGGACTTTGTCAGTACGGATTGATTGCAGGATGAATCAGGTGAAGGATGGCATACGCAGCCCACTTGAATTTGGTAGTCTCCGAGCCTGAATAGCCGTGTCCACCGTAATAGATGATAGCCAGGCATTGCGGCGAGTCATACTCATGAATGAATTCGGTGAGCTTCTTGAACAAGCTCGTCTCCCAGCGAGCCGATGGAATTTCGAAAAATTGGGTCTCAAATTGGAAGTCCTTGGCAAAGAGTTCCCTGAGCCTGTCTACCTGGATCAAGTTTTAGCTGCAATGCCATGCCATGCATATGCAATCGCACGAACCTCGGTGGTCTTGCATTGCATGTCATCATCCTTCCAGGTCAAAAACAAGGCACCAACTCGGTCGTAGCCTGTCTTGCCATGACTGTAATGCCCTGCCAGGGTCTTGTTGAATTCGATTTTGGCCTCCTCATCCTGCAGCACTGCCTCGCGTCCTGGAAGAAATGGCGAATCTGTGGGGTTGGCAGGCTCGCGGAATCTTGTTAGAACGGATGGGTCGTTCGCTACTGGCGCCATTCGAGGTATTGGTGCCTGATTGTACAGCTAGCAATTTGAAGAATATTACTAGTGGGAAAGGAAGGCGAGTCGAGAAGGCCAACGGCTTAGATCGTGTTCTTGTATTGGAGGTCCAGATCCCTCAGCCTTGTTGCAGGAGGCGGAGCGAAAGCCATGGTCGTTTCAGGCGCCAAGGCTGGCAACAAAACTCATGATACTTGCGTAAGCTGCAGTATCAGTATGTTACCTTTGCGACGTCACTTCTCACCCCGCTGATCTTGAGACCGGTTCGAGCGAATTCCAGATCTCATCTCTCTTTCCCTCATTGGACCGAGGGACCCATCTGAGTCTGAATGGCGGGCCGAGGATAGCCCGCTCGAACACCTAGAACTACCTTTAGCGCGCGGGAATCCCCGGCGCCCCGTCACCTCCGGCGGTCATCCATTGTCAAGCAATATCATGTCATTGCTCCCTCAGAGGGACAGTTCTTCGACTATTGTGATTCACGATAGATATGAGCCTTTCGGCATTGGCTTTGACCTCAAACATGAAAAGAACGGGCCAATGTGGTTGTTGACCTACATTCACCATCCCTTTTAAGTAAGCAGGGTGACCAAAGTCGTGTCATCATGCGTACCCTCCAGAAGTCAAAATCACACCTCAAGTATGGCTCACGACTCAGGGAGTATCAAAACTAAGACATTCCCTGGCACTCTGTTTGATGAATATTCAATGGAATAGAACAGAATCGATTTTTGGGGGCGGGGAGCCCCTTGTTCGCGCCGCACACGCCTCTGCCTCCCAGTCACGGCTCGAGATTCAGAGCCCCTTCTCTAGATTGGTAAGCTGCATCAGCGCCTTGCATTCGTGGACGCGTTTCACGTTTCAATTTTGGCCCCCCATCAGCACTCTTTCGTGGATCAGCTGACCGTAACCGAAATTATCACGAATATCAAGCGGCGCGCTGTCCGAGATCTGCTAGACTGTCGTGACAAACGAAAGCCTCATTTTTTTTAGGTTCCAGTAAGACTTGCTAGCAGGGTCGTTCCATTTTCTTCGTAGATGTCTATTCGCCTCTGACTATCAATCCGGCGTCGTTTCCTCATTTCGCTTCTGGCGTTCTCGTACGAGTTGGTAGGACTAGTGTCATCGTAACGCAATACGCCTCTTAATTCATCCTTACTGTACACACCATTTTGGCAAAACACAAATAGTTTCTAGCTATGAATGATCGCAATGCAGACTTCTGTAATAGACTCTTGTTGGCGGCCCGGGCTATAGAGCCAAATGAACGCAAAGCTAGCACGATGTGATGTACATAAAGTCAGCTTCACTCCCATGATCCAGTATCTTGCTCTTCAAGTCAGCGTATGGTTTGCGAATTTCCAAAGACTTCTCACGATGGCCAGCTTTCTTGTCACCCTACCTGCATTACTCGTTCTCCCTGCTTTCGCGTATGCTCAACTCGCGACTGTTACATCATACGGACCTGGTTGGGTTGCCCATTAGTATCGTTATCCCCAAGCTAACATCTTCATAGGTCAATTCTGCCAAGGCTACTCCCCCGGCGGCGGCGATGAGTGTATGACGATCCCGGCTGGTTGCTATGTCGTCCCATCCGGATACAACGTCGTACCAGAGCTGCATTGCTCGACCACCACGCCAGCTTCATCGGCTTCAAGCGCCACTCCGTCAAGCACATTGGTGACGACGACTCGACCCGCATCAAGTACTGCTATGTCTGCGACTTCTTCGTACGGCCCAAGCACTTCTGTCCCGAGCACATCTACCCCGAGCACTTCAACCCCAAGTACTCCAGCCTCCAGCACGGTCCAAGCATCTAGCACACCAACAGTGTCGAGCGCGACCTCCTCAGCGTTGAGTTCCATCACCACGCCTTTGACGATAACTACTGGTCCTACTAGCACTAGTCCCACCACCAGTGCATCTTCCAGCGCAGGAGGAGCTGCATTTTTAGCCGGCCTTGTTGGCGCTGCTTCTGATGCGTCGTCCAAGGCAAATGATGCTGCCAAGACGTTTGGCTCAGACCCTTCTCCCGACAATCAACAAGCACTGAAAGATGCGGTCTCCAATGCTCAGTCACGTATGTCGTAATTTTAAATCCGAAGACTGATTGATGCTGACACGATTGCGCTGTAGAGACGTCCAAGGCCAAGGATGCTGCAGACGCCACCAATCTTACAGACCTCGTTAGCAAGCTTGACGAAACACTGGCTCAACTCACAGAAGCAGCAACTGAATTGGCGAAAGCCGAGGCTTTGGCAGACATGGCTGCAGCTGTTGCGCCTGAGATCGCCGCAGCCCTCGCAGCTGCGACAGCTGCTAAAGAAATATCAGACGAAAATGACCCTTCTAAGCCGACCAAGAAGCCGACAGACAGTGCACAATCTGCCAGCGCTACCATTACTTCAGGAAATCCATCAAATTCTGTGACCTCATCAGCAACTCTCTCATCTTCTTCAGGCTGTCCCGCGTGTGTGGAATGTGCCGATTCTACCATTGCGCCTGGTCCGAGCCCTACCCCAGACGATCCCTTTCCGCAGTGGACACTTACCGGGGGTGATGATGATAGCGGCAATGCTTCGACACGAAAGACCAGAAAGAGATTCCCCCAACCTCTCGAACGACGAGCTACTGACCGCGACATCGAAATATGCCAGGCTACCATCCAGGTACCAGCTTACAACTCCTGGAACGGTGCAGGAGTTGGCAACACTTATTCATCCTACTACAGCTACAAATACAGCAACGCGAAACCCGGCTCCTGCGTCAAATACGACTTCGACATCGTCACCTCCGCCACGCAGCCCGATACCAAATCCTACGCTACCGAGCACATCTACGAGATTCAACTGATCAACATTTTTTTGAATTGGATGGCCGACAACAACGCCGAACTCCAAGCCTTCCTCGCCGCCAAGAACAACAAGCAGCCCCCTCCCAAGAACCCCGCCAACATCTGCAACAGCCTCTTCAACCAACTCCTCTTCGGCCAGGGCTCCCCCTGGACCACCACCAAGTTCGGCGCCAACGGCGCCATCGGCACCGTCGGCAGCCGCCCCATCGACGAGCTAGTCAGCCAACTATCCGGCAACGCGCGCGCCACGGAGATGGTATATCTCGAAGATGGGCTCAACGGGCTGAAAGCCCAGCTCTTCGGCTCCAAAACCCCCTCCTCCTTCACGAAAGTAGTCGACAAACTCGCCATCCTGGCGCGCTCCGCGATGGTCTACGGCTACCTCGAATCCAACGAAATCTCCACTGTTTTCAAGGCCGTCTCCACCCGCATGAAAACCTTCTACGCCAAGCTGGATACGGCCTGCGCGGGCAAGACCACAGGACCCTGTGCTGCGAAGATCAAGTGGGCCGATAGCTATCAGACGTGGCAGGCGGAATACCTCGATCAGATCGACGCTAATTGGAAGACTTGGAAGAACACGCAATTGAATGGAGCCAAAGCGCAGTTGCGGTCGAGTTATCCGGGGCAGGCGTGGGCGAAGACGTTGTTGGCGAATGTGGAGGCGAATATAGATTTGCAGGATGTGTATTATCATATTGCGGGGGATTTGAAAATTTGAAAACGGGGGGAAGGGTTGCCAGCATTTGATTTTCTTGGTCACGCTTGGGTCATTTTCCATGTAAAAACTTTTGAGGATTTTGGGGGTTTTGATCGGATGATGGTGTCGATGTGTAGATGCATGCAGTCGAAAGGAAAGATCCTCCTACAAAAGTAGCTCCGGCATCAAAATGATTGGGCTTCTGCTTCCACATGTTCACTTGGCCAAGGCGCCAGCTCCGAGTACAAACTAACTGTCTATAGGCACGGCCTGTGACGCAGCCCCTGTGGCAAAAATGGTGGTGGTAGTGAATGACACTCGACAATCCCAGCCTAACCCTTCCGAGACGACCTGGCGCATCCAGCATCGAGAGCCGGTGGCGCTTATAGAATAGGGGTAGCCTAAGGTAAATAGACTGCTCAAGCCAATATCTCAGCAACCAAGGGAGGTAGGATGGTAAGGAAAGATGTTCCGGGATGCTAAGGACGAGGCGGTGGTGGGTAGTATTTGAAAAATCTAAGAAAATCAACTCAAATTTTCCCCATCATTTTTCCCCATCTTTTGGCCCTTGTTTATCGCTCCCACCAACCACATCCATTAAACGATTCTTCTTCCCCTCAAACAACCTCAAACTTCCCCCCCAACCACTTGCCCAGACCGTCCCCCCAATCGTCAGCACCCAATATCCCATCCTCTCCGATCCACTGAACCCCCGACTCAGCAAATGATCCTCGCTATTCGTCCAACAACCTCCAGCTCTGTTCAGCCCTCTCGTCATAACATCACTTAGAAGGGTTCACCCCCAGAATGGACACCCTCCCAGACTGAACAACCCTAACCCTAGTGAGCGCTTTACCCAATTTGGAGGTATAACTCAATAAGCGCAATATCTCTACTATGAAGCCTTCTGATAACAGAATATCCGGACAACTACCCTATTATACCCGTAATGTAAGCATATATATTCGAAGGCTCCGGAGTAAGCTTATAACCTTACAAAGGACCAAGGATACGTGCGATAATAAGAGGTAAAGCAATAATAAGTATAACTTAGGGTTAGAGCTGTTCAGTCTGGGAGGGTGTTCATTCTGGGGGTGAACCCTTCTACTTCCAGGGCCTGCGCGCGGACTTAGGCAGGGATGATAGATAAACATTGTACCGACTACGCCTTTGCGCTTGCAACTTACGTACACCTTACTGTCGTTTAATTCTAATCAAAACGCCGCTGTATTACGATAATCTGAAGCTAAAAACGAAGTTATAAAGGTTGGTGACCGACGAAATTACTTATATTTTGTAAGGCCTCGGGCACTAGTAGCTGTAAAGGCGGTGTAGGGCGGAACTTACACTTAAGTCCGCCCGCAATTATATTGGGCGTGCGCTAGTTCTAACGTTAGAAAAATAAAAAACGACTGAGGTTAGAAACTGCCAGGATTCGCGTTCAGTGGATGCGCGAACTTCGTCTGACCGTTGAGACTGACAATCGAATTTGTCGTTATGACGGTCAAGCTAAGTTTGGTAGTGATATTTATGGTGTTTTCTCTATCTTTGGGCTAGATTTGGTGGAGGAAAAACAAAAAACGTTTTGCCAAAAAAGATAACCAATGATAGCCTTGACGCAGGCTGACACGCAGCCGGAATTCATCTCATGTGTGAGTGGGGGTGCCGAGACCTCTCGCGAGCAAGGCTCCAAAACGGTAAGCACGGCAAGGATGAGAGACTGAGGGTGATCCCCTCACAATGATTCGTAAACAGGACGTTCTATATGCAAATGGGCAGCGTCCCATTCTCAAACCGTGCTTGCTGTACATGAGGTATGCATCCAACACTTCTGACACTACTCCGTGCTTACACCGCCCGTTCGACACCATCTACCCCCATACTTCCGCATCTTCCTCTGGTTCGTTTTCCTACCTGTCGGCCTTCGAACAGTATCATAAAGCGAAGGGTCCAGGGTAGAAGTTTACGCGTCACGTCCCGTATGGCCACTGCATTTGGCTCTCTCGATCGGATTCTGATTTGCTGGAAGCTGGTTCATCTTGTACTCGGAGCCGGACAGGTGATGCCAATGCCGTCAATGCTTGCAGGAAGCCCCACCGGGTCCCGCCACGCAGGGTTACGAATGCTGCATACCAGGGTTGTATAAGCACATTGCAGAGGGGACGTTTCCACATTGTTCCCTTCTGTCTTCTCTTCTGTGCATGAATCTTCTGGGCATAAATCTTCTGGTTCGCTGTAAAATGTAGCTTCTCCATCTTCTGCTGGTGATGTCTGTCGGCAGTACTTCAAATTCGATTTTCCCTACCACAAGACGTTCCGCTTGTGATCGTTGTCGAAGGCAGAAGCTACGCTGCTCTTCCAGGGAAAATGCTTCTCAGCCTTGCGAACGTTGCGTCCGGGCGAACCTTCCGTGTCATACCGGGTACACCAAACCGCTTGGGCGGTCTGTCGGAGATGGTCTTGCATTATCATCTCATCACAGCGCTGAACTTAGCGACCTTGAGGGTGAAACGCCAGAAGGAACATGGGCGTACATGGACATGGTACCGTCAGGACTCCAGAGGCCTTCCCCCACTATTACAGCGTTTGACTCTGCGACTTCGTGGATAATTCAAGATGGCCAAACAATCGCCCCTGGCTGGAGTCAAACGCCTGCATCAAATGAAGTTCCCAACGACATGTTTGTCCCCTTTACACAGGATTCGTTGCTGACCGAGAACTCGCTCCCATCATACACACCGGTGAGTCATACCAAGGACGGAGAGAATACCCCTTCTGCAGGGCACAGCCATCTTGCTCCCCCCACACCGTCAGAGTGCAGCTCGGATGATGGATCGATCAGCGGATTACGACAGCAGATGTTCGGGAAGAGGGTCTCCCCCCTTTCGTTTGCCGAGTGTGATGTGCGGCTCTCTCAGCTCAATATCGATTTGAGCGCACAGCTGCAAACGTGCTTGTCCCTGTCGCACCTAGGGACAACACTGAGTGAGGATAAAGCCAACCCGGAGCAACCTTCAAACGCCATATCCAGTTCGATGGGTGATAGGACCGGCTCCAGCCCTTTCGGTGATGCATTGCGGAGCACATCGGAATACCTGAACATCCTGCTCTGCTTACAAAAAAATCCGGACCTCGACACAGCGTCCTCATCTGCGATGGTATTGGAGTACGGCCGTCCCCACGCCACCAGCGACGGGAAGTCTTACCTGCCAGTGAGCTTCGCCTGCGTCCTCAATCTACTTTCTAGCTACCTTCGCCTGATCACCATCTTTGACACTCTCTTCCAACAGCTTTACCAGGAGCAACATGGTGATGATTCCACGTCGCCAGACTCGTCCGCCGGACTCCAAATTCTTCCGGACCTCCATCTAGCAGGCTTTTCCGTTCAGCATGGCAGCTTGCAGATGAAGATACTTGTTCATGCCATCGAACATCAATTCGAGTTGATGGAGAAGAATCTAGGGCTTCCAGTAAAGCTTCGAGCCTCGGAGAGAAGGGACTCTTACAATGCAGGGCTACTGCAGAGGGTCCCAGGAGGAAGAAGTCTCCTGCAGACTATGGTCAGTGAGCAGGAAGCGGAAGAAGGTGCGACGGCTTTATTCGCGCAGCTCGAGTACAGTATGGGTGCCGCAGCATCCTTGACCTCTTTGAAAGGTAGTCTGTCGAGAGCGCGACACACGACTGAATCATAACGATTTTGATACCGGTGCATCTGTTTTCGCTCTCGACGCCACTTTTTGGAGACCTCAGGGAGTTCTCTTGCGCTTGAATCTCGGGTGTGCTTATGATCCCTGGTTGGGCTCTCTTCGTGACAGAAGTCAAAGCTGAAATCAAACACTCGGTTATTTCCTGATGCACCACTCAACATCCTTAAAGACCTAGCCCCTGTCATTAGATGACCACGAACTCCATTCGTCCATCTAAACAGAATGGAAAGGCAAAGATGCAGACGATAAAGCTAGAGAAAGCGGCAAAGAGGGGAGATCGGATGGGAATTTGCTAAGATTTAGTGCCTCAAAGCTGCTCGCGTTATTGGATTTGTCGAATATAACTTGGATATTCCAATTGATCAATAGGAGAAAATTATGCCCATCCCCTCCTGAGCAGCTATGTAGTCATTCAGCGCACATTGTGCCCATAGCCCCCGCCTGTCGGTATCTAGCCAAAAGTCTTGCCGAAGTCCTTTTCCTCCTCTTTCTGTCTCGTCCTCGTCCAGCCGCTGGGGAAACATCGGGGCTGCGGCGGTAAGGCCAAGGGGACGGACCCGGGGGGGGGGGATTATCATCCGCAGTCTTCCCCTCGGCGGACGACCCAGGTGGCCCGTCATCTTGTTCTCGCCGCGACTATTCTTTTCCCTTCCAAAAGACATACCCTGATACCCACCACGTTCCAAGTCCCCATCCGGTAAGGGACATGAATCGGTGGCGCCCTAGCGGGTGTGGCTTCTACGAACCTTAATCTGATCCTCATCTGGGGATCATGTTGCACGCCGCTGATGATGGATTCTGTCCGCCCATGGACGGTCGCATCCGCCCCATGGACAGGTACATCCCTCGACATTATTACCCTGCCTTGGGGGTGGAGCTCAAGAGGGATATAGTGAGACCACCGGGATACGGCCTTAATCCCGCCAAAAGCTTTTGGTGGCCACTATAACTTTCTTGAATTACCCGAGGGGCCCGCCCATGGATACGCTAAAATTCACCTCTCCATGGGTGCGATGCGACCGTCCATAGACGGATCCGCCTAGTGATAGCCAAAAAAAAAAGCACTAGGATTCAAGCTCAGGTCCTCCATTGTAAACACGGTCTTTCTGGGGGCTCTGTGGCGATAGAGTCATGCGCGTCTTGGGCGATTGCGCCAGATAGTTCTAGCCGGAGCTCTTGCTCCAAGGTTTCCAGGTCCCCATTAGGGTTTTCTGGGCCTATAGTATTAGGCCCCCTACGAGGGTGAAGCATGGCCTTCAGATAGACAAATCAGTGTACAAGCTTAGATAGAGGGATCTCTCCTGCTCAGCTTCCAGGCTCTCGATCGCGGGATGCCGTGATTTGAGGCCTAGTGAAATGGCGGAATTCTTCCATCAGCGGCAATTGCAACCAACACACCCCTGATCGGCCGTGGCATGATGCCACCCATAGCAGCCCCAACTCCAAATAAAATCCTCACACACAAGCTGCAAGCGCACGCACATCGCACGTCCCCTCCGTTCGTTCGTAGGTGTCGCAAAGCCATCATCCCCCCTATACAAACACTAGCCTTTCCTTTCCAGCTTCTCCACCTAACGTATAGCTGTATATACGTCCCCGTATTCGGAGGACTCCGGCGGTGGGGCGATTCCCTGATGATGTGGATAGAGGAAGTACAGCCAACGACTAGCCTATGGGTAGAAGGATGTGAGCTCTGCGACAGAGGCTTTGATGGATGAAGTTGGTCTTCGCACGAGCCGCGATCGGCACGGTTGGGGGCATTGGTGAAAGGGAGGATGGGGTAGTGTGGAGGGAAGGGATAGGGATGGGGTGATGGAAATTGAGGAAGGGAGCTGAGCATTGGGTTTTTTTTGGGGTTGTTTGGGGGGAGGGTGTATGAAGCATATGAGGGGCACTGGAGATGGCGAGGGACTTGGAGGAAGATAGGAAACGGTTAAGGTTTTGACCTGGGAGAAAGTCAATGTGCTTCAATTCTTCTTATCCAATGGCCAGGATTGAGGTTCCAAGCACCCTTGAAGCAGTTATGCCTTCTTTTCACATACCAGATTGGATTGCGGCGTTTAAATGCCTACTCAACGCCCTCAACCCCCCACACCTTCACCGCACCATCCCCACCCACACTGATCACCCTCCCCTCCTTTGCTTTCCCATCTGCATCACCACCACTGACCCAACAAACCCCACCAACCCCTTCCTTATGCGCTCCATGTGTACTCACCCTTCCCCCGGGCTTTTTGACCGACCACACAAAGACATCCGTATCCAGCCCCCCACTGACCGCTCTCTCCGCGCGGCGATCCCAGGAGATGGATGTTACACGCGCGGTGTGCGCGGACCACCTTTCTATGACTGGAGCAGAATAATTGTTAGTGGGGGAGAAGACGAGGATGCGGCCAGACGAAAACCCGATGGCTAAGTAGGGTTGGTTGGAATTGCTCGGCGCGGGGTTGGAGAAGGCGAGACAGGAGATGGAGGAGGGAAACGCGGGGAGTGTGTGTTTGAGCTCCAGGCCCCGAGGGGAGTAGATGCGGAGAGTATTGTCGTCGCTGCCGACGGCGATGGACTCATCTGTTGCGGCTACAGCGACGGGGGAGAAGGATGTTGAGAGGGTTGTGATGACTCTGTTGTCGGTGGAGGAAAGGAGGGTCATTCCTTTGTGTGTCACCACGACGATGCCCGCGGAGCAAGTGGCGCACCCGCGGGGTTGTCCGTCGGTTTTGTAGTGTGAGCCTGTGAATGTGGGGATGTCCGTGGAGGAGTGGGAGATGGTGCGGAGGGAGTCGTCCCATGCTACTGAGTAAATCTTGCTGTTGCTGTTGTCAGAAGCGAGCCCGGAGACGTAATTCGTATGACCTGCGCCGTCGATGGTGGTTGCTTCGCCGGTATCCGTAGACCAGGCGCAAATCCGACCGTCGGAGGAGCCGGTGAACAGGGTTGGGGGTTGCGAGGGCGTGGGAATTATGGTGGTGGTGTTTCTTTGATGACCCTGCACAACCCGAGTTGGTTTGGCCGACGACGGAGAGAGGTAATTGAGATCGCCAGACAAGGCGAGGGCAATGATCGTACCATCGGAGCGTGCGGCAGGCCATGTCACTCCGACTTGATGGTCCGGAATACTCACCACTCCCTCATCAGAGCCCATGCGCCAGGTGTGGATCGCTTTCCCGGCTTCGGCGTCCCAGATCTTGACAGTCTGATCGGCACTGCAGGTCGTGAAGCGTTTCGAGTCGCTTGACCAGGACAGGCCGAAGATGCTGCCCTTGTGCTCACCATCCCCAATTTCGGTTTTCGCTTCCCCAGTCTTGCCATCGTAGAGGAAGATTTTGCGGTCGGCGCCCACGCTGACGAGTGTGCTACCATCAGGGCTAAACCCCAAGCCGTAAACATACCGCTGGTGTCTCTTCAGGCTCGTATTGAACTTGAAGGGTACACCATGGTAGAAGACCGTACTGGCATCATCCCCCGCAGTGGCTGCCCGCAACGGCCGTTGTTGCCGTATGCTCACGCAGTTGATCTGTGCAGTGTGGCCGCTTATTGTCCCCACGCTGTTGCCCGAGTCGGCCGTTATGCAGTGCCCGAATTTTTCTTTGCCGTCGCCCACGGCGATAATGCGCTGGCTGTCGCCATCCCAGGCCAGATCGTTGATTTTGCCGCTTATGATGGGAAATTCGCCCTTTGTGGTGCCGGACCCGGTGCAGTCCCAGACGCGGACGGTACCGGCGACGTCGCCCGATGCAACATAGTAGCCTGAGGGGGAGAAGCGGGCGACCGTTGTGGTGGTGGTGTGGGCAGTATACTGGGTGCTGAGGGCGGGGGAATCAATCGAGCGGAGGAAGATGGATTTGTTCGACTGGGGAGGGGTCAGCTAGGAACTTGACATTGCAAACGAAGTGGAAGAGGGTTCAATACTGCATAAGCTATTCGCTCGCCTTTGGGGTCACTGGCTATCGGGGTGGGCTGGCCCCTCGTGGTCGACGGCTGAGATGCCCATATACTTTCTACAGGAGGATCAGATCATTACATGGGCGACTGTGAACGATGCCTTACCAGCTTTGATAGACATCTTTTCAGCAATAGCTGTGCAAATCGCAAGACAGGGTGAGTGCAGGAAAGTAAACAATGGCGCCTGGGAGGGTCCCTGCCCCCATGACGTCGTCGCTACAAAACATTAATGGGGCGTCAGGGGTAGGCATCAGTCTCAATTACGATGAACACTACCCCTGTATTATTATGAATGCCACTAGTGACACCAGATCCACCTCTGCTAACATTAAGAGATGACTTCTGAAGGTGGCCTATGAGCAAGGTGCTAGCCTAGCAATGGGGTCTCCCATGACTTCCTGTCCTGCTCCAAGCAATTCCTTATCTGGCCCCAGAGGACGACTTACGCTGATCATGCCCTTGTAAATGGATGTTTTCTGCACGAATGCCACGTCGTGCGAGTTTATCGGCAACGTTTCCCCTTTTTTGATGTGTCTGATATTCATTCGCATCGAAAACCATGAATGAATGGAAACAACAAGTCACCCAATGCCCCTTTGATGCTCGATCGCTCCCTCTTGCTGAAATTACTTGCTTTGCCCCCCGATCCCTGTCATATGTGGTTGCAATTGCCCCTCAAATGACCTTCAGGCAATCGTCCATTGGATCCCGTCATGGTAGGAGGACCGTGGGCTTGATCGCAACGTGGCACTCAAATGACTTCTTCCCGCCATAATTGAGATGATTCTCCTCGAAACATGCCTTGACCTTGTCGAGGAATTCGTCAAAAGTCTCCTCCAAGTGGTAGCTGATCGAGATGCTATATCGCACATTTGGCCGGTCCTTGGGAGCCTGGTCACTGTCGATTTGTGACAAAGGCGGGTAAATAGCGGCTTGGATGAGGTGCGGTTGGCTCATTGGGTTGACAACCTTTGTCACGAGGTCAAAGAAGGATGCGTGAGTGACACGCTTTTCTGGATCATCCTTGGGTACGGCGGCGCTGCTGAGCTTCATCTTGACGGGTGTTGTACCGTCTTCCAGAAGCTCAACATGGAGTATGGTCGACTGCTCCTGGGCAAGGGACAGTATTCTAGTTGATCGCTTAAGGAAAGGGTCTCGCTTCTGAGGAGTCGATGTTGAGACCCTTTTCATCCACGGTCCCGTTTTCATTCCGGATTTTGACGCCATTGTCGTAGGATGAGGCAAGTCTAAGGCGGGTGTATGTTCATCAGTGGGTGTTCCACGCTGTGGTAGACTGCGATCAGGAGATGTCTTCGGTGAGGCTGCTTCAGAAAGGGACGCGGACTCCAAGTCCCGTTCTATGACGCCCTCATCGTGATTGGGCCCCAACTTGGAGAGGTCAAGGTGAGATTCCTGATACTGTTGGCTGCCAGCATCTTCGCTCCCCGACGGTCCGCTTCGTATGCCGTTTCTTGCCACCAAATTATTAGCAACATACCTCGACATGGACATCGCAATTGGCCCAATGAATTGCTGAGGAGCATTAGGCCCCTGCCACCGATACCAATAGCAAGAGCCTCCTGTGTTGACAATTGGATCACCCGGTTCCCAAGTCCGCTTCATTGCTTTGACGATGTACTTCTGGCGGTTCATCCTGAGGCAGGCAAACGTCCTATCGCCCCCCCGAAGCTTGTACCGCACGTAGACGACTGTACTCTTTCTAGGCTTGTCAACGTACGGAGGCAAAATCATGACTTCCCTCTTGTAGCCGACATTACCGCGCTGGGTGAATGGCGGGACCTCTTGCTTGTAGAAATGACGGCTTTCGTGGAGGAATTCGATGCGTTCATTAGAATGGGCCATTGTAACAAAGGGACAAAGCCCGCTCTTGAAATGTGGAGGCAGTGACTAGCTTGTCGAGATTGACAAGGGAAGAGCCTGAGATTTGAACCGAGAATTGGCTTTTCGAAAGCGACTTGTCGGTCGTTGCTCTGAGTACTCACGATGAGATTGGCTTTTCGAAAGCGACTTGTCGGTCGTTGCTCTGAGTACTCACGATGAGAAAGAAGCAAAGGGTAATTGGAAGAATCAAAAGAGCAGCGTGTGAGAGAAGTATTTGTGTGATTTGCTCGCGCTCTTAGTGCAGGTCAATGGAGTGATTGGACGGGATGAATGTTGTATGTTGGCTGCAGTGTGATGTGACTTATCGAAAGGAAGTAAAGAAGGCAGTGAAGTGACACGAGCAAGCTGGAAAAGTATCCGGCCGTTGAATGAAAGAGATGAACACGTGCAGTCCGAAAAGGTCTTTACCTTTCAATGCTTGGCATCCATGGTCAGCCAGGCGTTCACATTTTTACCTGGAATGTTGCTCGATGCATGAGCTTGTTCACGCAACGGCATATGATCCCTTTGGCCTCTGAAGCCAGTGTTCGTGATCGCATATTGAGGTAATACTATTCAAAGTACCCGGCCGACCGACCATCTTGGCTGGCTGTCCTTGACACAGCCCTTGGGACCCCGATATTTGCTTTGCCTTCGTCCTAAAAAGGCACATGCATCTCGCTCGCTAATAATGTTTCGATTGGAAAGGACAGAGCATGGCCGTAATTCATTACCCGTTCACCCACCTAAGGCCCCCCGGATCCTTACCCATCCTTCCCTTAGCCCCTATTCCTCTCTCAATTCCTCGCATGGGAACATTATGCGGAGGGATCAGGATAACATTGCTCCCAGGATCTTGGTGATGAGCAGGCTGGCTGAGTCTCATATTACCTTCCCCGTCGTCCTCACTAGGGTGCACAATGACCGAGGCCCCAATGCTTGCGCTTCGTATCCGTGAACTGATGGGCAAGCTGTATTTGACTACGCCCCTGACAATGAGCTCAAAGTCGTATTGAAGAACACGCTCCCACCGCGCGGAGCCGCCTTCCTCGGTCCGGTTGCCTGGACGGGACAGTCGAACTTCACCGACAGAGCCAAGCGAGCGGTGATGGAGAGGAGAAGGATCAAAAATCAAGGGAGAGTCGAAAGAGAGGATGCGTCCGAGGAGCATTGTCTGAGAATCTGAGGCCGGGTCATCGTCCACTGGATCGGTGCCTTCGTCAATACCGTCTAATTGATCCATCAGGTCTTCGGGAGTCTGAAGCGGTGATGGGTTTCGGTGAGATTTCCTACGAGAGGATGTTGAAAATATTGAGTCAGGCTTCACCACGTTGACAGCTGGTAGAAGATGCTTGGACCGATGTTGATGGCCACTGGCGAAAGCAGGTGCTATGTGACGGGACTTGGCGAAAAGGTTGATGTCAAGATCGGATATCTGAATTGCGATGATATTTGGGTTGATGGCGCGAACTCTCAGGTCCAGCATGAGTTCGGATTCGGAAGCTAGAACGTTGCGTATGTCCTTGACGTAAACATCGAAGAGCGGCTTCGTGCACAAAACCAGGATGATGACTATGGCGGCGATAAGAAGGGCGAGAACGCTGGCGAGCGAGCTGAGAGCCGTGACCCTTCCACACAGCCGGTGATCCCGTTCACCATCCGAATACATTTGACGAACGCTACCTGGCGGTGGACGGCGTCGAGTGCGCCCACTTCGCATTGATCCGATCAGCGGTGCTCGCTCGTCATCGGCTCCTTCGCCTTCCATGTCGTAGGATGAGAGCTCGTCCGCTTTACGAGAGCTGCCAGACATGCGAAGGGAATACGGGGTTTTTGGGCCATGCTTAGGAGAGCCTTGTTGAAAGTGAGATGTTGCTGAACGTGGCGACTTGACAACGCGAGGAAAGGGGGATTCATTGTCAAATAACGAAGTATGTCCCCCGCGGCCGTATTTACCAATGTGATGGTGGTGGCCAGAGCCGCCCCCTCGAGCGGTCTGGTGAGGCCCGCGGACAGTGCCATCGGCATCATCTGCGTACGTGATAGAATTGTAATTGTTAGCAAACTTCATGCTTTTCTTTCCAACGATGCTATGATCTCTGTCAAGCCGGCCCTTGAGACCATGGGGGTCGATCTGGCTTAATGTCGAGGCTGTACTTGGTGTTCGAGAATGGAAGCGATGTGGGCGACCCGACGAGGGTTCTGGCGGATTAGATTCGTAGACGAAGGTCTCTGCCGAGTCAGAAGAGTCTGCCTCGTCAACAGCACTGGCGACCTTGGCTTCGAAGATGTCTGCTTTTGAGGAGGCTAACCTCCCTCGAAACGGAATTAGTCCTGAACTGAAGTGCCTGGGAGAGGCTGAAGAATTTATAGGAAACGACCCATGCGCAGGACTTCGCATCATACTGCTTGCGTCCTTGGCTCTACTCAGATGCAACGGGCAAATGACAGCGTCCTCCACAAGGCCCTGCCCCTGGATGGAATCTGGAGATCCCATGGGAGAAGAGTCCTCGAGTTCAGCAGAGGACGTTCGCGAGTGTGGATGATAGTAATGAAAGATTCGAGATAGAGACCTACCTGCTCCTGCGTTCGCAGAAGGCGCTTTCCGCGCGGCCTTCTTCTTCTCTTTCTTGGGTCGGATGGTCTCCGTACTAGGCTTCCCTCGAAGGCTGCCTCCGGTGTCCGCACGAGTTGGACCTCCCGTCCCACCACCGACAGCAACCTGTGGAATGGAGCTGACCGTCTCCGTCTCGACCGTCATGTTCTTGACCGACGCCTCACTCGCCGATTTCCCTTTGGTGGGCAGTTGTGTGTATGATTTTTTAGATTGGATTGTTGGGGGTCTAGAAGAAGCCGGCACAGCCACTGTCCTACCGGAGTCTTTGGTTGAGTCTGTGGTCTTTTGTACGACGTTCTTGCTACCCGCGCTCTCGTTGCCACTTTCGATCTTAGTCTTGCCTTCGTTCGACAAAGCTTCCTCCATGGGACTTTCTTCAATCCGCTCAGGTCGTTCATGACCCGCACTCTTACTTCGATCTGCTTGTCGCGGTGCGCCAAGAGCCGGTGGTGTGGGGGATCCACCTTCTTGTACGGTTTCCAACATGGAGCCGGAGCCACTGGTGCCGCGGACAGGGGTTCGCATACCCGCACGAGGCATCGGTTCTTCCTCTATCGAATCAGGCTCGGCTATGATGTGCGGGACCCGGGATGGGCGGTCGACCACTATAGAGGGCGTGGAAGGGGTTGATTGCGAATGCTCAGCCTTGCGCGCCGGCGCGGTTATTGTCTTAGCGGTGGAGGATGAGGCATTGGTCGGAGGAGGGGAGCCGAGACGCGGTGTTCGCGGCGCTGATTTAGATGCAGCCGAACTCGCTTTGTTTGATCTGTGAGACCTCGGCGTGTCGGCAGCGGCATCTTGTTGTGACTGGGGAGGCAGGGCAGTTGCTCCGGCGGCAGAGAGTGCCCTCTGAATGGCCGCAGCGGAGGGGACTGTCGGAAAGCTGGCAGCAGCGGCACTGTGACCGCGCACCGGGCTCAAGTCTTGGCTGTTTTTCCTTGATCTCCCAGCAGACCGCGTGCCCATTGACACACTCGACTTGAAGGAAGGTCGGATTGGCGAACCTTCTCGAGAGGCTTTGGGCGATGTGTTGGCGGAACTGATACCAGAGCGTAGTGGCTGGGTCAAGGCCCGTTTGTGATTCTTGGGCGAGGAGGCAGACTGGGTGGAAGTCGTGGTGGTTCCTGAATCCGGACCATTCTGGCTGCCTTGAGGGTTTTGTCCATTTGGTTCATTGGGCGCCGTTTGAGGAGGGAGTTCTGCGTCGACACTTTCCTTACCCTTGTCCTCTCCTACCTTCGGCTCCTTTCCAGTGTCATTGTCGGCCATCTTAGGTGAGTCCCCAGCAAGGCGACGTCATTACTTCGGACATGGGCCAATCCTACTTCTCCAGCAGGCGGGAATGGTCATGACACTGCTGGCAAGGAAGCCCAGGGTGACGGCTGACTGTATGCGGGCATTATGTAGAAAACACGGTGGGCCAATCAAGCGTAGGATTCTCTGAGACTACGGGCAATGTGACTGTGGGTGGGTCGAGAAGTGAGATGTCGGACTTCCGCATGTGCCTTGTTCAAAATCGATTCAGGTACTGGGGCCAAGGAACGTGTGGCGCTGCAATTGGTGGCTTTTCTCCCCCTCTATAAAGACTAAACCTGTCTGGTTTAGGCCGTTTGCCGTTTGCTTGCGTGGAGTCCACGTTTTCCCGTTTCCGTTTTCTTTCAAAACCCGTCTCGGTTGAGGGGATGGAGTGTTGCCCGTGTGGGGAAAGTCTAAAAGTATAAAAGTTATAATCTTCATAGGTGTTTTAAGTATGTTGTGGCTATTGTTTCGGCTGCGAGGTAATCAATCATGCAAAGCGGCGGATCCATTCCTGGACTGTCAAGTTTACAGGTGCATGATGCAAGACAATCGCGCCTTTTCTTGGCCTGTATCTGCCTCCCAATCGTAAACGTGGAAAGAACCCGCCCGTGTCAGTCCCAGGTCTGGACAACCAAATGCTTGTGCAAGGCTCGCAACCTCGTAATGGTATGAAGCGAGCCATTTGGGAGACACGATTCGACATGTGCATTTTTGTTGCAAGATGTTGCGACGCATCGACCACACAGACGCACCATCTCCTATCAGGTGACCGTTGGGAGATGCTCGGGCTGCCTGAACCCTCATGTAGCTCATTCGACCTCGTATAGAGCGCTGAGCAGGTGGTCACACACATCATTGTTAGATGCGTCTCTACCGCTCTGGATCATTCTGACATGCTCACTTCTTTTCACATATGTTGAAAATAGAAACATGCAATCCAAGTCGTGACGACGAAGAATCAGCATGCACCCACCCTAAGTCCCTATTTATTCTGATTGATGGTCTTTCAAGTCACGAAGAGATGAATCTTGTCTTGGTGGGGGAGCTTTTAACAGGCCGAGTCAGTCTGGCCCAGAGCTTTTGACGATGGTCTATCTCTCTTTGAATATAAAGATTTCTACCAATATGAAGAGATTCATTTGACATTTGAGGATGTTAAGCTCTTGCAAGAATCATGTCTCTAGGCCACACGCTACGCGGCGAAACACATTCCTAGTTTGTGCACGTAAGATCGAGGTCGTACAAAGGAAGTGTCGTGTACGGCTTTCGGGTACAACAATATGACACCAGCAATCCAAACCTCTTGTGTCACAGCCATACTACACTATGTCCAAAAAATTCTTGTAATCCTCTTCAATCATACTTCGCTGTTGCAAGTCCTCAGTTCAATAAGATGGAATCTATCGCTGACACCACAAGCCCTCAAGGTAAGACGGCTTTCTCGCAGGGAGGCGAATTACAGTAAGGCTCTAGAGGCTGATCATAACAGCAACCTTCCCGCCGCAGGATTACGCCCAAACGCGCTTGAGAAAGTTGCCCCTCGAGATCAGATTGCGAGTCTACGAACTTGCCACTCTCACAGAAAGAGATGCATCGCAACCAGATGGCTTGCCGATCATAACGCTGGCCAAAACGTCAACTGCGCCCCTGGCCAAAACATCAACTACGCCCCTGGCCGAAGATCAAAAGAACAGTGACCATCCGGAGCCACAGTCACGATCCCGCTTGCAACTCTTATGTGTCTGTCGCCAGATGCACGAAGAAGCGTTTGACACTGTTTGCACCCAATTCTACTCACGGAACATCCTCTACCTCGCAGACGCTGCTGCACTTTGCGGCTTCCTCTCCACGCTCAGTCCACCACGCCTGCGACATATCGTCGCCCTACGCTTGGGACGTGGACTGGTCAACGACGTTCCCATGTTGTATAGGATCCCATTCGAGGAATTCCTGGACTTTGGCAGCATTTCGGGAGACCGCTCCGACCCTTTCATCCGGGACAGGTTCCCCAGTACGTTGAGTACGGCGAGCCTCTTTGGCGAACAGGCTCAAAAGTCTCGACGCCTGCTTGCCAAATGTACTGGACTCCGCACGATGTATTTCGACGTGAATGCGTTAGACAAGACTTCCTTCATCCAGTGGCTCTCTCCCTCAGTCCCGGAACGCCCGACACATTGCATCGACTTCCACAGCGAGTTGGACTGGACCTTATGTTCGCCTCGCAAGATGAAGCAAGCTGCGGAGTCTCGGGCTAGATGGGTGCCGATCATGGAGCACATGGAAAGATTCGAGAGGGATTTTGGTCGGTCTGAACAGACGGATGTTCTACAGGTGTCATTGGAGGCTGCGCCTGCAGATATCTTCGGGGAGAGCGACATCCCTAGCGAAGCTGAAGGAGGAACGAACGTCGTATGATGCCAGGTCGTCGGAAGAGCTTTGTTCGAGCTCGCGCGTTTCCCCCGCGAAGCACAAAGCGAGAACAATTCCGGATGAGAAGTCACAGGTATCTAGAACAAGTAGCAAGTCTCCAGGTCTGGTTCTGAAATGGTCGATCAGAGCTTCAAACATGTATCTCGCCTTACCAATATGACTGATCCTGTGATTCCTGAGGTCTTGCTGCGTGTCTCTACCTCGGCGTTCGGCCATCTTCGACACGCTCACAGAAGAGAAGTAGCTTAGCTGAATAGGTCGATATATGACTTTGATAGACCCACACGTGTTATGTTTCAGGTCCAACTCTCCCAATTTCACGTCCATAGGGGTACATGGGCCAGCAACACGGTCTAGGGTGTGGTGACCCCGCTATTTCCCATGCCAGACGAGGCCCGCAAGCACATTCACTTAGCGTGTCCAGTATTTCGACGTGCGAAATTGTCATTCCCGGGTGACGTTTGATGTACCACCCGCATACCAGTCACCCTGATATCTCGAGACTAAAATGTCCCGCCCGCGTGATATGCTCCGAAGAGCCAACCGCCAGCTCCCCCCCCCACCACTCACAGCAAATCGAAATCATCCAGCTTATCGCGATACTTCAGGATATTCCTCTTGACCTTACTCGAATCCACCCACGTGACGAAATCCTCCAAATTCCGATTCACGCAGAAGGCCGGATCGGTCACCACCTCGGTCCCCACCCTCACATGCCCTTGCTCAATGAACTTCACAGCCCCCTGCACCGTCTCCGCCATCCGCAACCTCGTCATCACGACCCCCAACCTCCGCCGCGCAAACTTGCTCACCCCCACTTGTTTCTCAACTTCCGAGAGTTTTGTTCCTTGGGATAGGATACCCATATCGTAGAGGTTTTCCAGGAGCAGCTTCTCATGCTTGCGGCGCACGGGGTCTTGGGGATCGAGTTGGGACAGCTGGTGGGCGAGTTGGCGGAGCGAGCCGCTGAGCCGGTTGTATTTGGAGTAGTCGGAGGGGATTTGGATGCAGTAGCGGCGCAGGATGGCGGCTTCGCGGTGGTTGTTGTCGGATTTGTAGGTGGTGAAGTCGACTTTGCGGAGGAGCCTGCAATTTCATGTCAATTGTTACCTCTGGGTAGAAGAAGTTTTGTGAGAGATGACCCACTTCTGCTCGTGATGCTTGAGTTTGCGAACCATTCTGCCTCAAGGAGCCGCTGGAAGGAATGTGTGGTTGTGCGGCCAAGGACGAACGTCACATTAAGTCGCATATATACGCTAGCCGATTCTGGCCGTCTCTTTCATTTTCTTCCTATCATACGTTGCTAGACCACCACTACCAAAATTACAAGCAACCACCTTGCATTGTCCAATCACCCGATCAACACAACTCATATGATGGCATCGTACCGCCTCCCCCGCCCCACCCACCGCTTCCTCTCCCGCTCACCACATCTCCTCACCACCAGTTCCCGCGCCATCTCCACCCGTCCTTCCCGCAACGCTCAAGAAGGTAGCTCACCCCCCTTCCCCCCTCTCCAAAGCATAATATTGACCCAACGCCCCTCGCGCAGACACCGGCTACCCCCCACCCCTCCCCTCCTACGCCCGCCGCACCAACAACCTCCCCACCCCGACCCCCACCCCCTCCCCCTCCCCCAACGACCCCTACTCGGACCTCTCGATGACCGTATCCCGCCTGTCACGCTCGACGCCGACAACACGCTCCCGGATCCTGCGGGACATATCGAAATCCACGCACCGCACCGCCCTGGAGCGGCAATCCCCCCGGCGCTGGACGCAGGGGGAGATCTACTCCCCGCACGACCTGTCGCCCACGGAGGCGCTGAAGCGGAAGACCTCGGGCCACACGGGGCCGGGGAGGGATGTGTTCGATGTGCTGGGGATCAACCCGCTGGACGAGTGGAAGAACGTGGCGATGATGAGTGAGTTCTGCGGGCCGAGCGGGCGGATCAAGGGGAGGCGGGAGACGGGGCTGAGGAATGTGAATCAGCGGCGCGTGGCGAAGGCGGTGAGGCGGGCGGTGGGGATGGGGTTGTTGCCGAGTGTGCATCAGCATCCGGAGATTGTGGAAAGGGAGAGGAGGGAGGTGAGTCGGAGGTGGTTTGGGGAGAGGGGGGTGGGGGGGTTGTTGACGAGGGGGTTTGGGGGTGGGATGTGAATGGGGAGCAATGTGGCATCAGCGATTGGGTCGGGGTTTGCTTATGTTCAGAGGCTTCATTTACAATGTTCTACTACAGGGATGGTCATTTCAGCCTGGCTGCTCCTCAGCCATGTATTTAACCTCTTGACCTTCCTTCGTTGCTGGCGCGAAATCCCTTCCCAGATGTCCGATATTGAATATGACTTGCCTGCTCACGATATGCTCCTCGTCATCATCGAATACTTTGCGCATCGACAGGGACTGCCCGCATCTGCGCAACTCTTCATTTATCTGGGGATGAAACTCCTTCATCCAAGCCGTCAATTGCCGTTGCTCCGATGGGGCGCGGAGAGCGTTGAAGAAGGTGCCCAGCCTTTTCAGTGGTCAGCCAAAGCATGACACGCAGGTGAAGGAGGTCAAGTGAATGAAGGGACATACAGCAAAGCATCCACAGCCAGACCCTCTCCCTCCGCCTTCTGACACAACTCAACACACGCGTCGAATTCGCTATGCCCGGCCAATGATCCCAAATACGCTGCGTAAATCTCCTGCGTGACTTCAATGTCCATAGACTTCAGCTTGCCCCAGATCTCACGGGCCCTTCTTGCTCCCCACGGCGCCTTCTCACACGCCCGCAATGCAATCTGAATGCTTCTGTAATTAGGACCCTCGGCGGAGTCGGCGATGTCCTCCCAAAACTCCAAAGCTACTTTTGACTCATCACAAGCAACATATGCCTTGATAAATGCGTTATATAGGGCTGTCGTGGGTTCTATCTGGCTATCAAGCTTGAATATATTCCGTATTGTATTCGCATACTGGACAGCACCATGCTTTGCAACGCCCTCGAGACAGGTGATGTAGTGATCGACCGTCGGTCGTTGGTCTTTGAGCTGCGACTTCCGCATGTCCCTAAAGATTTCGATCGCAAGCGGAGGGCTGAGCCGCGACCAGAACGCCTGCATGATTTGCGCTCGCGTGGTGGCAGAGATCTCGGGGAAGGTCTCGTAGAGAATTTTGTAGCCATCCCAGGCACGGATGATCGGTGTATCAAGGTTCTCAATGTGATCCACGAGTACCTGCCTCACAAGCTCCCTGGCTGGCATGCCAAAGGAATGGACGTATGTGCTTAGCAGATCCTTGAGGTCATCCACTTCATCCCGCTGAAGGTGGAGCCTGGTTAGCGCTGCCACAGTTCCGGGACTGAATGCCTCTTTGCGCTCAGTGAGATCCTCGGCGAGCGACATGATGGTCTCATATTCCTCGCTCCGATGCTGGCAAAAGGCGACAATCAGATCGTTGATACAAGAGACGTCATCTAAATCTTGCAGGTCATACATGCGTAGCGAAGACAAGGCCGTCATTGCTCCCGAGAGATCCTTGACCTTGATTCGATACTCCAGCTGTAGAAAATACGTGAAAGCGTCAGGCTCGAATCCCCATTTCTTGCCCAAGGCAATGTATCGTTCTGCAGTATACGGGTCGTTCCTGGAATTGGCAAACTTGACGAGCGTATTGATTGTTGTGATGTTCGGGTGGAGCTCAAGTCGCTCGTGGGTTCTTCGTATTGTGACTTCCATCATTCGCTCAATCTCGTCAACGCCTCGACCCTTAGCTGCTGCCCATAGTAGGGCGAGGTCCCAGGTGAGCTTTTGATCCGCCTTTGTGCTCATGAGCTCTTTGAGGATCACATCACCCCAGGCAAACTCTTCTTTTGCAATGCAGAGATTAAGGACACTCTCGGCAGCTTCAGCACTGG
Organism: Ramalina intermedia; assembly: GCA_003073195.1. NCBI lineage: Eukaryota > Fungi > Ascomycota > Lecanoromycetes > Lecanorales > Ramalinaceae > Ramalina > Ramalina intermedia. The sequence continues at coordinate 342,690 of PEKF01000023.1, forward strand.
GTGGCCCTCCGTCCGCCATGGAGTAAGCGTACCACTTCCTCGTAGCAGCCACGTCTTGCCTGTCCAGAGCAAAGCATTTTACAATCTTCTCATGTATGAGTGGAGTGAATGGAATTTCTCGGGTCCGCATTGACTCGATCAGTTCTTCCAATGCTTCATCATGTCCTTCTCGAGCTAGGCCCTCAACGAGCGCCGACCAATATATGCGCGTGACTCTTGAATCCTGATGAGTGTGAAGAAACTGGTCCCAATATTGTTCCATAGTCGCCTTCGCTGCCAGAGCGTCCCCCTGATTGGCTAGCACCTGTATGTACGCCTGGATGCATTCCCGCATGCCTGGCGAGGGTGCTTGCTCATTGTTCTCATTTCCGTTGAGGATGCCAAGGCTGTAGGCAAACAGCAGTCTAGAAAGCTCCAGATGTGATTTGACGCCCTGTGGCCCACGCTGCCCCAGTACTCTCAGAGTCTTCATGATGTCTCCCCAGGCCAATTCCCCAACCCACAAGCCGGCATCTCTCTGTCGCTCTAGGAAAAGAAAGGCAGTCTTTAGGTGAGCAGCCTGTATCTCCTCAAGTCCAGTCCCTCTCCTGGCAGCATGACCAACGTAAGTCTTGAAAGCTTGCGCCACCTCCTCCACAGGCGGCGTCCGCACCTCGGCCTTCAGCCTCTGATCCAGCTCCAGCAATGTTTCATATCCAGGGTCATATCTTGCATCCTTCTGTTTCCGCTTCGGTCTGAAGCTGAAGCCGAAGATCGACCTCTGCTGATGGTGATGGAGCTTTGCACTCCGGCCAATGCGGGGCGAGGGAGACGATCTCTGACAGCGTAGACAGCGCTGAGAGAGGGCGAAGGGAGGAAGACATCGTGAACCGGCTTCGATATGTACGGCGCGATAGGTCAATTGGCGGAAGAATCGGGGAGAGAGATGAGATCGCATTGCAGGCTAATCACTGAATCATGTAAAGGTGATGGAAGTCATAGTGGGTAGCTTGAATCCTCGGACTTGGAATGCATAGGGCACTGGCCCGTCTCGAGGCTTGGAATAATAACAGTAAGACAATTATCTACAAGAACGAGTCATGGGCTTTGATGCCTAGATCTCTGAAGACTTGTAGGCGAAGCACTGCATGAAATAATGTACCTCGGTAGGCAAGTGAGAGAACAAGCGCGTGGCGGCGGCTCGTGAACAAACGCGCTGAGACTGATGACGACAGTAGGCGAAGTTATCGTTTGTATGCATCAACGGTAAATAGATTTGATCAAGGGTAAATCATTTGGATCAGAGGTCCGGACATTTTGGGTTCAGTCAATCTATGTAACAAGAAGCCATTATATCTGAGCCATTGAGCCAAACATTCTCGGTATCCTCCACATCCGCCAAAAGCAATCATGGTCGTAACACCTTCGCTGATCAACATCGAAGCATCAGCCAGAATATTTAATTCTCGAATTCAGCGATGCAAGCAATTTGTCTTTCCTCCCAGGTATGCTAGCAGCCACCCAAGACACCATTATCTGCTTGCGTAGCGTAGAGTAAGGAAGAATCGAAAGCTGTTCAAGCGGAGAGTCCACGTGGTAAAGCCATAGAGCTAACTAAACATATTCCGAATACGGTCGTGATATCGTCGCGTTTCATAGTCGCCTGCACATGCTGAAGCTATCTGCTGATGGGTAGCATCACTGGCTGCTCTCTTCTCCCTCACTCCGCCGAACGGACAAATACCTCTATCCTTCCATGCATGAGCCGCAATATCTGAAAAGTCTCTGATCCACCTGGACTCGATCCGTGGGAATTCGATGTCGCAAAGCGATGCACATCTCCCCTGTCGTTCAAACATCAAGCATTTCTGTATCGTCTGACAGGACGTAGTCTGAAGGTCCCCAGTTCCCTTCGTATGTGACGGCTCCAGCGCGGCGCCTATTTTGTGTCCACTGTACGGCGCCAATCGCCAGCAACTGGTTTACTACCGGGCGATCGATCGGCTGTGGTGACAGCATCCACCGCATGATCTTGTCCAAAGCTTCAGGATGATGAGGATCCCTCATGAAGCTGGGAGGTTCGGCAAGCTCGCCGTCCCGAGACGCCCGCGCCAAAGCTTCTCTAATCCTGTCTTCGGGCCTTGGTGACCGGGGACGGCGAAGTCTTGGAGCGTCGTCCTCGTCATCGGAACCGTAAAAGATCTCCAGCGAATCTTCCTGGGAAAGAGGGTTTCCATCGTTGTCTCGTATTATATGGTGACTACTTTCGGAACTCCAGGTCAGGCTCGGAACATCACTGAAGTCGCCGGATCTCAATCGCTGCCAGGATACGCCATTATCGGGAAGCACCACATTCCCCGCAATCTCCAGGATGATCAAGCCTAGGGCAAATATGTCTGCCGGCTTGTCGACTTCTCCCTGGAGGATTTCTGGTCCAATGTATTCACGGTCGCCTTCAGCCTCGATCCCTGATTGGGCAGGCCAGCTCGTTGCCATGCCAAAGTCTGCAATTTTCAAGTCCCCTTCGAAGGCAATAAGGATGTTGGCTGGTTTCAAGTCAAGATGTATGAATCCAGAATCGTGGATGTGTTTCAAACCCTACACTTGTATCAGCCATGAATGGATGCGCCTGTTTCGAATGCCTCTGCTTACGAGGGTCAGGTCCTCAAGAATTTTCCAGATCCGAAAGTCGTCAAGCCTTGCATTGCGTCCCTTGATGTCCAAAAACATGTCGAGACTGCCTTCTTCACAAAACTCCGTCTGAATGTAAAGGTGACCTCTGTGCTCCCAGCTATCGATGAATTCTACAGTGTGATCCGACTTGCCAAGTGCCTTCAGGATCTCGACCTCCTTGATCTTACGTTCTCGATCTCTTGGGCCTATGAAAGCCTTGCGACTTTTCTTGACAGCCCACTTTGGATCTGGTAAAGATAGGCGCCTATCAGCACCTCTAGGAATGGCTCCAACCTGATTCGTACTTCTCTTCCCGCTTACTCGGAACACTTGCGAGAATTCTCCAATGCCGAGGACCTGAACATCGTGAAATCTGGACGTCAATGTAGAATCAATCTCGACTGGCGCGGGCTTGTGCGACGGGGTCGCCCCCAAACGCGATCTGTTGGACAATGCAAAATATTCCTTAGACGCTGTTGGCGTTGCTGGCGGGAGGATGGAAGCACTACTCGTGAGGCTGTCCAGACCCTTGATCTGCTCACCCCCATGCTGTGAGATCGAAAGGCCGCTGGGATCAGGGGGCAGCATGTGATCTTTTGGAGTGCGCGGCGATAGACGATACGTGCGACTTTCCGGGGGGCTCGCTGGTGACAATGGACTTGGTTTAGCTTGTTTCCTTCTTGCAAGGTAGGCAGGGGCAGAGTAAGCTGCTCGATTGAGCGGCGTCGGGGACTTTGAATTACGTAAAAGACGAGAGTAAGTGAACGAACGAGGCATCGAAAGGAAGTGTTCGAATCTGAGACCGACCAGCGGCGGATTTTCCACCTCATCGTCACTGTCTCCCTTCGCGATCACTTCTGGCGATGAAATTGAAAATGACTTACAGAATGGTGCCGGTGCGGCCGTTGGGGCGCCTGAGCCAAATGCGAGCTCCAACGTGAGTGAGCCGCGTCCTTCCCTCCATTTGCCGGGCAAGAAAGGACTTGGTGGATCGTTCAAGCGACTGCGCAGTTGCCTTGAAGGGGTCGGCGGGATATCGTACTCTGTGCTGGACTGGCTCTCGACCTTGCCGGATGGAGACTGTGAATCATCCTCTACATCTGAAAAGCCAAAGAAGCTGTCTTTTCGTTGAAGGCCCTTGCCCGATTGACTTCCGAAAATGTTAACACCCTTGCCGAAACTTGCAGGAGTCGTGTGGTACTTTTTGGGGTTGAAGGGAGTAGAGGGTTCGCCAAAGGAGACGCCTTTGTGATGGCCTCGAGGAAAGATCTCGTCGTGAGCCGTGGCACTTGGTGATGGCATGTCAGCAATACTATGACGCTTGCAAGGAGTGTCGGGCATGGTGCTCGTGCTGGCGCCGAAGTCAGGTTTGGAGCCTTCCGTATTGCGTGTCCGCTTGGATATCAAGCCTGTGGACCCAAAAGCGGCAGCGTGGGGCTTGACCAGCTTGTAATTCTCAGGTGTTGCAAAAGAGGCTCCTGAGGAATCCTGGCTGTGCAGAGTACCATCGCGCGAGATCGGACGGGATGTTCCACTAGGCATGGTCTTGGAAAAATTGAATTGAGGGCGCCTCTGCTCAGGTTGCCGGATTGGTATGTGCGTGGGGGAATCTTCGGCCATGCTAGAAGTTGAAGTCGATTGGCTGATCGTTCGGGACAGAGGATGTCGAGCTGGAAGACGAGGATTCAGGGCGGCCTGAGAGCTCCCTGTCGATTGAGGGATAGGATGCGCTGAAGCATTCGGAAGACTGCCCTGGGACGAAAATGGGCTGTCTCGCTGCATCGGCAGAAGCGCGCTGTCAAGGGACTGTCGGACTCGATTCCTCGACTGCACATAACCCGGGGTCGCCATCTCTGCCGCGATATCGGGATGCGCTCTAGACCTCACCAGGGAGGGTTTCTCATTCCGCTGCTGAACGGTGGTGGGACGTAGCGAAGAGGAGCGGCTGATCATAGGGGAAGGCTGCTCTCGCGCCACTACCCGATCCGAGTCGTAAATGATATCCGACATCTGCGTGTCGTGCTGACTATCAAGCCTACCAGCTTGCTCAAATATGTCGAAATCCGAGTTCAAAATTCCTCCGTGTAAACTTCGCCTTTTGGCGGACGGGCTTCCCATCTGTGCACTGTCCATGTTCATCAGACCGTCGCTCCTCTCGCTTCTTTTCAAGGGACTCGATTTAGCGCCCCAGCTTCTTCCACGGCCTAGCTCGAATCTAGCAGTCGCTCGGGGCGGCGCATGACCGATGGAATGTGATGTGGCAGTGGTCTGCTTCAATGCTCCGTCGGACGCTGAGTCCCTGTCAGGGCTCACGCTTCCTGCTGTTCGATTTTCCTGGTCTTCACTGGACGATCTGGATGAGCGCGTCACCGAGTTGCCATTATTAGAAGACTCCTGTAGGGTTCTCTTTCGGGGACTCTTTGGTGTAATGGTGAAGCGTGGATTTCGCAAGGGACTCTGTCTGCGACTCGAGATCCTTGTCTTTCTGGCGCCCGGTGGATGCGGTGTAGATAGCGCGGAGGGGACTTGAAGCTCCGATGGCGCCGAGATGCTTGTCGATAGAGTTTTGATCCGCGTGTCGTTTCGTGTTGGCGACAGGGGAGAGCTAGGCGACGGTGAGGACGAGGCGGATGCTGTTAAACGGATAGGCGATTTGGAGGGTGAGCGTGAAAGTGAACGCTGAATCTGGAGGAGCCGAGGGTCCCGCTCAAGCTCCTTGTGAATATGGAAACCACGCGGGTGGAATGATGTCGGTGAAGGGCAATGAAGGGTGCCACCAGCGTCGCTACGCGGGGAGAGTGCCGTCATGACGCCAACAATTAAGTCAATAAGTTCAGACGAATGTCAACTTGTGGACGGTCCCTCCGGGTCGAAAGGCAGTTGCGCGAGGGTTTGCGCCTGAAGGTGAATGTTGTGGATGCTGAGCAAGCCACGACTGAGGGGAAATAGATAAGGCACCCCGCCTTGCGCACTCGTAAGCCGATACTTCTCGAGAGTATGGTAAACAAGCGAATGTTGTCGTTGTTTGAAACGCTATGACGGAGCACAATCTCGATGCTGGAATGTGTCCCTTCACCACGGTCTTGCTCCCCCTGAACTTGTCACGCTCTTCCGACTACCCCATCCGACCAGTATCTTTGTCAACGACTTTGTTTGGCGCAATGGAGTTGACTTGTATTTGATGGAAAGGTTCCGAAAAGTGGTTGGTGACGTCCGTTTGATGAGCCGGTTGCTCTAGTAATATGATGCGCTCAGCTGGTTCCTGAGCTCTAAATTGATAGGTGTCGCGTTCGAGCTGTCGAAAGCAATATGAGTGTGAATGAAAGTGGTAAAGACGAAGGATGACTGGGATGACCAAAAGATGGTGGATGCCTGGTGGAGTGCTTGTTGCGATTGAGGATACGTGGTCCGTAGTCGGTCGTCAGTATTGACTATTACTCGAATCACGCGTCAAGTGCAAAAAGTCAACAAAGTGGCAAACTTAGCCCTTTTGGGTGGTCGCGATCCCTGTTAGCCTGACACTAAGGGAAATTAGCGTGCGCTCCTTCCGTTATCTACGTACCTCCCACGCAGAACTTTACTTTTGAGTTTGACAGCTGAAGATCGCCGGACCCCTGTTCATCGAAAATCCCCGATGTCAACAAATGGGCGATCCCATGGATGCTATTGACATGAGAATTTCTGCAATTGGCCCATGTGAGCATGATGCATTAAACTTGGGCTTTGGTGCATGCGACTCTAGACCGACCCTCGCAAGTGTTGTCCGTGCGCCCGTCTGGACAATGTCCTCACCAGTGCCCTGGTTTACTTGTCCTTGTCAACCTTGATCTCCTCTATACAACTGCCGTACCGCCTGCGAAACAAAACAATAAAGACATACATCCAGAAGTTGAAGATGATGCGTTCAATCACCACCTTTGCCGTCCACCGATATCTCGTTTCCTCACCGAGTGTTTCGCACAGTTCCAGTGCCCTCGGAACATTATCCGTGATGATGCCATCGAGGCCCCGTCGGATACACCACTGTATATTTGTGTCATCATTGATGGTCCAGGAAAAGATCTGGAGGTCACGGGCTTGCACTTCTCGGATGAACTTGTGGCCTCTTGGAGACACGAGTGCTGCCTGGATCATACTAAAGCTGCTATGTGAGACAGTGAGAAAATGACGGGAGTAAAAGTCTGAGAAGCCGATGTTTTGAATGGCGAATCCTGGAAAGTACTGGCTGTAGAGGGGAATGTACTCGGCCTATTGGGCGTAAGCGGTGGCTCCTGTGGGACATTGTCGATCTTACGGTCCAATATCCCAACACTACCCTCGACGCCCAAGGAATCCTGTTTTCTGGATCCACTTGCCTAAATGTTTCCCGGATGTGACGCACCAGCGTTGTGGGGTCGTCGTCAAACTACTCTCAATGTAAGACGCGCCGATCTTCCCATGACACGGCGAAGGGACAGACCTTCACGTCCAGGAGGAGCCAAGTGCTTTGCCATTGCGGTCTCTCAAAGCAATATAGAAGATCTCGAAGACAAGCAAGGGGCTCATGAGGCGTTCTAGTGGTGCGCAAGGTCTGGAGAAAGTCCCAGTCGCAGTCCTTGATCCGTCTATCTACACCAAAACATCTCTTCAGATCACGGTCCTGGTCTTTTATCAGCAATTGCGGACATCGCCAATCCTTTGTCAGGCATGGATCCCACGTGAGAAAGGACCACCACGCCGTCTTTGGTGAGGTGCAGGTCTGTCTCCAGTGCATGAGCGCCAGCTTCAACGGCGTCTTGAAAAGCCCGGATTGAATTTTCGGGATATATGGCTTTATGCCCCCGGTGTGCAATGACTTGGGGAAGACTCTTCCCTTGAGCGTCCCGGCGTTTAGAAGCGAAAGAAGCTACAAAGAGTGATCAACAACCGAATGCGACCTTAGCTGTCTTTTGCCACAGGGGCTCTTCAAGGAAGGTATAGCATCAATACACAATCACGCATACAGGGAGTAGCCATCCGAGACATTGTGCTGCGCAAGACTAATGGTGTGACCGTCTAGGAGCTCCGTCCACCTACATTTTGGAAAGATAGTCTGCGGTAAAACCACCTTGGCGCCGAACTTATCAAAGATCTCCTCTTTGAAGATTGGAGGTGCGAGTGGGAGCTTCTGGACCAGCTTCAAGAGATCCATGTTATAAGGTTGAAAGAGTCGCCAAAATACGACAGATTGGCGTTGCTGACTGAATCGATGTCGTGGCAAGAGATTCACAGTGTGCAATGTGCGAAAGCCTCCACCGCAAAGGTCTAATCAAAGTGATAGCGCCTTTTTCGCTTGGCTCTCAGTGCCTCAATCAATATATAGTTTGATTTTTTCGGAACATTGGGAGAGATGGCCTTTTGAGCGCAATGTTTCGATGTGCCAAGGATTGGTGAATTCAGAAAACCCGCCCGGAAGCCGGGGCGCTACAGGCGCTTCACGCGATTGCATAGTTGTTGCACGCCGCTGATGGGAAATTTCCGCCCATGGACAGACGTACTCCGTCCATGGGCGAATACGTCTCCCCATGGACCAACGCGTTCGTCCATGGACGGGTACGTCTTTGGATAGTACTACCCCGCTGATGGCCATAGTACGCTAGTCCCTCGCCAGATGTACCCGTCCACGGACAGACGTACTCCGTCCATGGGCAGATACGTCCGCTGATGGGGGATGACGACGCCTAATACGCGTAAGCGCCCATGCCAATAGGCCCCTAAATCACGGCATCCGCAACAGAGAGCCTGAGTCGTCTAGGAGCCCCATCCATGAGCCCCATCCATAAGGCCCATCCATGAGCAATAGCCCCCGTTTACTTGAGGCAACGCGTAACCCTCGTAAGGACCCATCATCTTAGGCCCCAAAAAACCGTAGTTGCCGTAGGGACCTTGAACCCTAAGTAAGAGCTCCGTCTATCTGGCGCATCGTTCAAGACGCGTATGACTTTATTGCAAAAGGTCAAAAAAAACCGCGTTTGCAACAGTAATGTTTATTTTGTCTATCACTAGACGTATCCGCCCATGGAGGGTCGCATCCACCCATGGGGAGGTACCACCAGCGAAGGTGAATTTTAGCGTATCCATGGGCGGGGTAGTACCGTCGAAGGATGTACCTATCCATGGGCGGATGCGACCGTCCATGGGCGGACAGAATCCGTCAGCGGCGTGCAACATAGTGGCATGCTGAATTCAAGCCACTTCATGCTAATGCAGTATCCCAGGAATTGTACTGAAGCTCGACTGCACTTCTACGATGCACTTTCCTGGAAGTTGTGGGGTGCGTGCCTATTCAATTGAGATGTTGCCAGAATGGGAAGGAACGACAGCCCATCTTGTAGTAGGGCGAGGAAGAGTGTCACATCCTCGTCTGCAAGCAAGATCAGTTCCATACCAGTACATCTTACAATCGTATTTCTTATGATTCTATATCGTCATCGCGTCCATATTATACGTCCTCACTGTACGTCCGTATCACACAATCACATCGTACATCCACAATGGAGAAAACCAAGATCTTCGAGACTGTGGAGCATCTGTTCAAGGACGATTCCACCATCCTGAAGATGTCAAGCGTAAAGCAGGACAATATCAGGCCAGGACAGGAGGTCACCAGAGCTGGTAGGTGAGATGTGATCCCAAGTAGGTAACCTTGCTGATGCGTAGGCTCAGAGGCAGAGATGAAGCCGCAATTGAGCTTCAACCCTAAATCTCCAGCTGGCTCTTACATCGTCATTGCTCTGGACGTTGACGCTCCTGTCACACCCCTTGGCGCTTTGACACCGGTGCTACTATGGATTCAGTCCAATTTAAGCATCAAACAAATAAGCGATGGAAGGACTCGTCTATCAAATGCTGGCCACCCGTTCATAGTCAATTACAGTAGCCCAACGCCTCTAATGGACAAACCACATCGGTACCTGTTCTTACTCTACGAGCAGCCAGCGGATTTCGACTTTCGCACATACCTACCGCGGCTAGGCACTTCCGAGAAACATAGGAAACTTTTCAACCTGCAGGAATGGGTGGAGGAAACTAAATTGGGTCCTGTTGTTGCAGCCAACTATTTCTATGTTTGGTAAGGTCTTGGGTCGCAAAGGGGGCTAGTGGATGCCATCGAATTTGTCACCAGGTCTTCAACAAACGGCCAATGATGCACAGAGTGACAAGCGGACGCCATTGAATAGGACATGAGGTTTTGAGGGTGACCAGAGGACACGGATGCGAGTCTTTCGCTTGGAGTTCTTGTAATTTTTCATTATTGCTACTTTCAATTGGAATCTGGCCCATCCGCTGGTGTATTTCATCTCAACAATGTTTCTGCTTGTCGCCCTCGAACCTCACCCTTCCAGTCAAGATACAAGAATCTTGTTGCTTTCACCAATCTTTCCACTTGAAGCTCTTTTCTTGAACCCAGTCTAAGATTCATCAAGCAACTGAAGAAAGAAATCTATCATAAAGTATAATATATTTCCAGTCGTCGCCGACGCATCCTCTATATTGACGCTTTGAAAACTCATAGGCTCAGCGCGCCTGTCTCCCTCGCTACATCAAGCATCTGCTCCACAATCAACGCAACATCCCCTGGCTTGAATGGTATTCTGTGATTGCCATCCCACTCGACCAGGCGCGCGCTACCTGGCTCACAGTACTGGTCCAGCAGGCGCCTGTGCAGATGCAGCCCCTGGTCCTGACGCCCATGGACATGAACAGTCGGCAACCGCAATATGTGGTCGCGCTTTCCACTAAGCCCCCCCTCTGAAAATTCAACACTAATGTCCGCCAGATCTGCGATGCCAGGGCTCTTGACCAGCTGCGGGTCAAATGTCACCAAGGGCGCCCGCCCGGCCATGATCACCGCGAACCGGAAATTGGTGCCAGCCATGTTCGCGCCCAGGAGCTCTGCCCGCTTCTGCTGCATGAACAGCATACTGGCGGCGATCTTGGCACCCTGGCTGAACCCCAACAGTCCAACCCACTCCCCCGTCGCGCCTTGCTCGTCGTCCTCGTCCATGGCCTGCTTCAGCTGCCTGTCAATTCGCTTGGCGGTCGTCCTGGCGTCGCACTCGGGCTGCTCGGGCAGCCAGCGCATCCAGCGGCGAAAGGGGCCATGTTCTTCATACACAGGGACTATTCCCGGCCCGGGCTTGCAGAAAAACGGTCCATCGGCGAAGACGAGTCGGAAATGGGGTTTGAGCTGCTTGATCAGGCCACGGGATTGTTGCCTGAAAATTCGGGCGTTGACGCCGCCGCCGTGGAGGCAGAGTATACGTGGGAGGTCGAGGGTGAGATCTTGCTCCTCTTCGGGTATCATGGTTGCGTGTTGAAGCAAGAAAAGACTTTAAAAGTGTGTGTGTGAGAGAGAGAGAGAGAGAGGGAGAGAGAGGCCCAGGTTGTGGTGACGGGTTCTCGTTGTCTAATTATGTGTCCTGCGATCACCGGAGCATTCCTTGCGGATCCACCCTGACAAAGCAGAATTTTCGGTGGGGCAATGGTAAGATGGTCACTCGGGGATCTTGATCATTCGTCAGGCCCTGAGGAAAGCCAGTGATGACCGACTCATCTTATATCTGACAGCCATGCTACCGGACACCGAAGCTTGCTGATTGACGATCATGTCTTGTTGTGGTTAGACTGAGATAAGTGCCCCTGAATTGCGCCTCGTGCGTCACTGAGCGCGGCTCTTTGATATCAAAATTTCCTGCGCGCCATCTCCAAGCGAGCATTTTCATCACCGCGACGTCGTGATGAACCTCAATTTCTACGTTTCATCCGGGTGAACGTTTGAACGACCGTGATTTTACGAAATAAAGGTTGAACTTTGCCAACCTTGGTTAGATCAGCACTGGCTGAGGGTAGACTGCGCACAACGCTACACGTTCAAACGAGCGGCAGTGTTCATCGTACCCGACAGCTTGTATCGCGTTTGCCGCTGGCGTAAATGACCCACCTTGTCCATGCTTCTGTTCACGGCAATTGATCTTTTGAGAGCTTGCGAACTTTCATATCCGCACGCGAACGCTTTCGCATATAATGCTTGCGGCAGAGCGTCACGCTCGACGTCAGTGAAGTAATCTCTAGGCAGGAGTATGCACAATGACAAGTGCAAGATCCAAGGTCTGGGACTGACTTGGTTCGTTTCATGGCGATAAGCATGCAGGTTGAATCTTGGTCACCATGCAAAGAATCGAGTGACTGACGATCAGTGTCCCCGTCGATGCTGAAACACAAATCGCAGCGCATAGTGCGAAATATAAGATCGCTGCACGGAGGAGCTCAAATGATGTCACTAATGTTGCTGCCATGCAGCGGGTCATGACTAACCCGCATTAGATTTTCCCAGATAAGGCTGCAGCTTCAGAGCGAGCTCACGACGTCGCAACGTATGTTTTCACCGACAGTTGTAATTTTGTCGTTGCGACTGAGCTTGGTAGGGGTTGTGAGGTGCCTCCATGCTAAATGTCAACCCACTTTCGCTGGGTGCAGAACAAATCATTTAAGTGACGCTATGAAACCCAAATTTTCACAATCTCTATGGTATCTGTAATTCTTGCACCGCAACATTGATCGTTAAAGACATCATAAGGTCCCCCACCGGGCAATCCCCTCTGCACCCAGCGAACGGTCTAATGAGCGGCATTTCAAGCACTCAGTCCGTTTTCTCGCAGCAACAGATCCACACAAACCTCAATACTCGGATTTGAAAATTCTTCAAATCGAAGTATTTGAGCTTATCCACCTTCAAATAGTTGAACGACGTCTGCCAGCACTCGCAGCTGGCGCTTTCACAATAGCTGTATCAAAAGCCTTCTTTCGCTATTATGCGTCTACTAAAGGCATCCACGGTTGAGCTTCATGAGTTCACAGAGAAGAAAGTACCAAGATATGCAATCTTGTCGCACAGATGGGGAAAGAAAGAAGTATCGATGCAAGAATTGACGACTATGGGCGCTGGAAGTACTCACACCTCTAGGGGTTACAATAAAATCAAGCGTGCATGCGCTTTGGCCGAATATCATGATCTCGAGTATATTTGGATCGATACCTGCTGTATAGACAAGACAAGCAGTGCTGAGCTTTCGGAGGCAATTAATTCCATGTACCGTTGGTACGCCGAGTCCATTCTGTGTTTTGCACATCTTGCTGATGTCGAGCTTCAACCCTTGGCGGATGCGACCTCCGAAAGGTTTGAGAAAAGTGGATGGTTTCGACGGGGCTGGACGTTGCAGGAACTTCTAGCTCCCAAGACTCTACTTTTCTTTGACGCCAATTGGCAAGAAATTGGGACGAGGTCAGCACTAGCTTCCTACATCACAAAGGCTACAAAGATCGGATCTCAGTATTTACGTCAAGGAAGAGACGTCCAGGAAGCGAGTATTGCACAAAGGATGTCTTGGGCTTCTGATCGAGAGACGACGAGGGTCGAGGACATCGCTTACTGTCTGATGGGTCTTTTCGACGTGAACATGCCCCTGCTCTATGGAGAAGGCAGAAAAGCCTTCTTACGATTGCAAAGAGAATTGATCAGCAATTACAGTGACGAGTCGATTTATGCTTGGGAACCCTCCAGTCGAGGAGAAAGGTCTGGGAAATTGAATGGCCTACTTGCCTCACAGCCTAGATGCTTTGCTGGTTCGGGACGCATCGTCCCTATAAATCTCCCTGGCATGCGTCAAACGCCCTTTTCGATCACAAATCGAGGCATAGCAATGACATTGCCCTCGATTCTCAGGAAAGAAGTGAGAGCGAAAGATGATCAACGGAGTGATCCCAATGTAAGCCGATACGACCGATATGAGATACCAATCGCCTGTGCTAGTGAAGAGCGCATTCAAGCACCTCTGATGCTATGCTTAAAAGAACACAAAGATCGATCGTACGCCTGGAAGCAGGCTAGTGAAAAGCGCATTCAAGAACCTTTGATGCTACGTTCGAATGAAGACACAGATCGATTGTATGCTCGGGAGCACGGCAGCAATGGCTTCAGATTCTTCACTAAATACAAGGTGGAAGGTGCAGAAATGAAAACTTTCCATGTTTTGCTATCATCTGGATATGACTATCCGCGTGCAGCTCCGATTTCGTGGTTGGGTCCTAATCTCCACAGGGTGACTCTTCGAATGAGACCAGTCGCCCAAGCGAACCTACGCTTCCTCGGAACTAAGGGCAAGGTGCACACTATAAGTGAAGAGCCAACCCTCGGGCAATATACTTTTATGGCCGGAGACATTGTGCTTGAGTTCCAATATCAGAAACGTCGATCGATTATTCTAATTTGTAAGAGCTACAAAGTTGTGTTGCATATCAAAGATATGTGCCCATTGAAAGGGTGTAAGGGATATGAACTCAACAACATCCAAGCTTTGGCGTACAACGGTACCATGTTACGGACGAGCTGTCTAGGCGAGGACCCATGCGAGGAAGATCAAAGTTCATCAAAAGAAAAGGATTTACCGGTTGACGTTGGCAGTCCCTTGCGGGGAGAATGTACGTATACCGACTGGGGCGGGTGCCAATCTAGAGCACTTGATGATGACAAATTTCTCTGGCTCTCAACAAGAAAACTTGAGAAGGGGCGCGACCACAGTGAGCTCGAGGAGGGTTCCGAGTCTATTTGGCCCACGGGCTGGGACTATATCTTGGACCTAGATATCTCAACCCTTGACCGGCGCAGTTTCTTTTGAACATAATGATGTAGACCGCTGCGCGTTACGAATACCTGGGAATCTGGTGGGACGTCCAAATACAGCCAAACATCTCATACCAAATCCACAATTCTCCTTCACTTAGTTGCTTCAATTACAGTATTGCTCAGCCTACACCAGTTCGCAAGTAGCTCAACCAATCATGCTACATACACGCCTCTTCCTTCACGTACCCATGCTCAACCTACTGTATGAGTCCTAAAGCCTTTTCCGGTGTCCACAAACACGTGATGGTGTACCATAGCAGCAGACGAAGGTTGCGACTCAGGTAGATCCACATCTAGAAGTCAGCTTTCCCCCAGAAAAGACTGTCTCATATGAACAGACTTCCAAAGCAACATTGCACGTGAGCAAGTGTCAACAATTTACAGACACCTCCCCGATGATCCTACACATCACCAAACCCCCCTATCGCAAGAAACCGTACACCCAGCACGAAGCGAACCTACCATCGGCCACAACATTGTCCGAGTTGCCTCTAGGACATCACCTAAAAAGCCTCATATCCCCTTTGATGCCCGTCGCCCAAGCCTTCACAATCTCGAGATGGATCCATCAATGTCACAAACCCCAACTATCCCAGTCCACATTGCACAATCGCCTAGCCAGCTCTATTGACCTTCTCGCAGTGATCAACTATAGCACCGGCGGCGGCTATCAAACCAGCCACAATCACTAATGGTGTCACGGCGCACATTGCCGGACATCATCAATGCCAGAGAAAGTGCGTCAAGGCAAAGTGTGTAAGTAATAAGCAGCCTGCGACGTCAAAACAGATTTCGAGATGAATTTGAAGCGTGGGGTGACAAGGGGGATGGTGAACGCTCCGCGAAAAAAATGGGGATAGCGTGGAGATTTGTTATGGGTCGGCGAGGACGTGCGATCTCGGTAGCAGTGTCTGATTTCCAAGAAGACATGAACGGATCGACTTCTTATACCACGATGACTGTAGAGGACATTGCGCCATGGTATCATCCATAGAATTAGCAACGTATCATTAATCATTATCTATAGGGTATATAAGCACGATGTTCCAAATTCTACCGTGGTATCAGTAATTCATTACTATTCTCTGGGTATCAAAGAAACAATCTAAAATCAATGCTTTGGCCGCGTATTTCCCGATGCTCGCTATAAGTAAAGCACTTTTGTCTATTTCCTGGAATTCCCAATGCATTATTATAAGTCGACTTTTTCATTTAAGGGGAGGCGTTTCCATTGTATTCAACGTACGTCGCGGCCAATATAGCGAATGCTGTCTCGTGTGCTGTAGCAATACCGCTTGCTGCACAAAATGTGAGAGATGGGCTTGTACGAGGCGGGACGGCCTAGGATTGCTTCCAACCAAGCCAGTCATTCGCATTCCGACGGCAACATGTAGGCAGCGCCGTTGCTCGTATGTAAGGCTCGAAGGCGGCAGCACGGTCATTCGTTCATTGACGTGGCTTTCATTCACCAGCGTCGTCACCCATGACGGCATGTGTCGTTGCTTGCGGCGCGGTGATCTTTACAAAAAGGTCTCACAGTGATCAATATGCTAGCTCGTGCTGAGGTGGCTCAATTTCGATAGCACTCTTTCGTCTGCAGCGTTGTTGCTGACTCTTTTTGGTCCCTCTGAACTTGAGGTGACAGGTGGCGATTAAGATATTGTAAGGCTGTAGCTCTTGATTGAGCATCTCAAGACCATCCCATGCTCCACTGTCAGCATTCAGTGAACCGTGACCCTGAACTCCCTCACCATCTCCATCAGTTTACTGTGATCAGCATCATCATCTGCGAAGAGCTCGGCATGCTTGTCGCTTAGATGATTGTACATTGCCTCCTTGTCTTGGTACTCTTGTTGGCCTCTCTGGCAACCGTGTACGAGACATTGATACCAAGTAGCGTAACAAGTCTTCCGCCACCGGTTGAGATCCGCCCGGACTCTCGCGCGACGGTTTTCAACAAGATACTTTGCGATCTTGAGCAACTCAGCTTGGCGCTCGGGGTTGTCGAGGAAGTCTTCGGTCTGCGTACGGATCGTATCAAGGGTCTTGATGCGGGGCTCGAGCCATCGAGGGACGTATTGGTCAAGATTGTTCCTATCTGGACATCGAGCGGCATCGTCTTTCGAATGACTTGAGGCCGAACGTATGGAATGGCTTGGTTCATCGTCGTCCAAGGCTCGAGCCTTTTCCTTGTAGTCGTTGTCAGGTGATTTGCGTGCCTTGCGCTGGGAGCTCTTCAAGCGTGCCCAGCCAATCGATCGACCAAGGGCTATCTT
Source organism: Ramalina intermedia (assembly GCA_003073195.1). Classification (NCBI taxonomy): domain Eukaryota; kingdom Fungi; phylum Ascomycota; class Lecanoromycetes; order Lecanorales; family Ramalinaceae; genus Ramalina; species Ramalina intermedia. The sequence continues at coordinate 359,322 of PEKF01000023.1, forward strand.
AACTGGACCCCGACACTTCCATTCATCGAGTTTCATACGAGCAAGACCCTCCTCGACATTCAGTCGCGAATATCCAAAAGACTGTTTGAGCGAGCGGTGATGATCCAGCATGTTTTCGTGAGGTTTCTCTGACTCGCTTGCCCACTTTCGTGCAAAATTTTCATAGTTTATGAACTTATGGAGGCCCATGCTGAGGGTTTGTTTGAACTTGTTGTCTGACTTCATGCGCGACTCTTTGTTTCTCCCGGTTCCAATGCTGACCACGTAGCCCAAGCAAGTATCATTGTAGTTGTTCAGGATGCGAACCTCTCTGAAGATCTCAAGGCAGGGATTGTTGGTGGCTCCAAAACCGCCGTCCACGTACTTCAATCCGTCAATCATCACTTCTTTGAAGTAAGCTGGAGCAGCGGAGGTTGCTCGTGCAACCTCTAGGATGGGTATATCATGTGCCGGACCAGGGTTGCGAACCTTCGGATCGGTTGCTGTCTTGAGGTTCTTATAAGTCCGGAACAGGTATGGTTCCTCGAGTATTGATTGAGGGTCCTGTTGATATGCTACTACAACACTGGAGCTCAGTCAGCTTCATCTTTCAGACGCAGTTGCAGACCTCTTACACTCGGCATCTGTTCTCATCGAATGCGAAAGTCTTGCCTCCTGGAAAGCCGCCAATCTTTGGAGCACGCCGCTTGATCAATCCTTGAATGACCCTTTCAAGCGTTTTGTGGTTGTATTTTTCTCTTGGGAACCAGAAGGGCGGAACTGACCGCAAGTGGAACAAGCGACTGTGGCCAAAGACCTCCTTGCCAAGGGTCCTATACTCCTCGATGCAGTCGTCAACATTCATCCGGAGTCGCCCAAGCATGATGCTGATCAGTCCGCCTGTGCTCGTGCCGGCCATATAGTCGAAGTAGTGGCATGGAAGGAACTGAGACGACTCCGTGTCTATCGAGGGGTCCTCTGAAACGTTATCAGGTGACTTCGGGTCGGTAGACATGACTTCAGCTGGGTTCTCTGGATGGTAGCTGGAAGATGCCGGACCTTCCCACTCATTATCACCTTCAGGCTGATCCGTTTCAATCTCCTTGATTTTCTTCACTAGGGCTTGGACTATCAGTAAGGCCGAATAGCCTCTAATGCCACCGCCATCTGTACGTCAGATTAGCGAAAGCGACTTTATCCGACATGGTACATTGCCTCAACAAAGTTTACCTAATGATAGGATGGCCTTTTGGTCCCAGGGCGCTGTTTGTTGGAAGGAAACAGAATGGTCCGTAAGATTAGTGGATTGCCGGTTGGGGCCTTGTAGTGCCTTTGAGGATTTTGCTTCGGCATGCGCAGGCTTAGGTGAAGGGTGCCAAAACTTTGATAACGTTCGATAACAACAGTCTTTTAGCAATGCAAAGCCAGTACGAGCACGTCGATCCTGCAATGGATGATGGTTGTCTTCGGAAGCAGTAATCAGGTCATTCGACCGACGGCCGGGGCTTGGGAGAGAGGCAAAATCGTGACTATCATGTAGGGCATGACCATTGGTTGAGGCTGAAGACAGCTCATTGTCCCTGGATGGATTGGCCATATCTGTTTCAGATCTGGGGTATGCGGATGAGGATTTTTAGCGCTGATGCCTTGACCAGAGATACGGTTTGCGAGTCTCCGTCTCACAGGGTTAGTGAAGTGGCTCCGAGACTTTCGTTGGATCGTCTGAGTCAAGCACTAGATGTAGGCTGAGAAAGGGGGAGGAAGTGGAGCGAGGGACTGCTGATATATTTGGGGGGTTTTCCCAGCCTTACTGCTCTGGCAGTACTTTTGAAAGCATCCTGGTGTGCGGGTACTGCTGGAAGAGGCTACTGGCTGATAGACTGTCTCCAATGCACTCCGCTGAGCCTCCTTCGTTCAATTAGTATTTGAAAGGCGAAGGCGCGATACGATTGGCGAATGGCCTAGGTGTGTTGCATTGGCGAAACCTTTGCAATTGCATATGAAACATGCCTCGAGGATTGCGAGATCCAATTTGAGCCTGTCCTCGAGCCTTGTGTATTCTTTGCTGCTGTAATGTGTGTAGCGTGCGTAAGGCTGCAGAATCATCGTACAAGGCTGGCCAATGCGAAGCTCTTCCTAAGCGATCAGGCTTTCCCACCCGGTAGCTCCAGGCTATGCTCTGTATTTTCGTCCTTAGTGTCGCAACGTGCGAAGATGGTGGGTTGCATGCATTATCGAAGGGGCCAGTGGGCTCGTACGTTTTAGGTAACCATCGACTTTCTCGATGAGTAACCTAAGGCACCACGATAGGCTGATTCACTCTCAACCCGTGCACTGCCGATTTCTGACCACCCATTGGTCACAAGATGCTATTTTTACCCTCGTGCACTTCCTTCGCGGCTGATACTTTCCAGGTCTGGCGGCCACTACACCTCACAGGCTGTTGTTGACTCGCTACAAGCTGCAGTCATTAACCCTCCTTGTCTCATGATCCTCGTCCGTCAGCCTGTTGATGGACTTTGAAAGGTATATAACTAGTCCGGGGGACACCGAGTTGCACGCTCACCTACTTGCAGCCTTTGCTACAGGCTCACTTACATCAAAGTATATCTCCGCCAGGGATTCCTGCGCACAACCACTTCATCTCAATTTTACTGTTATTCCTGGGACCATGTCGTTCGAAGATTTTGACCCACCGCCTCCCCGGAGAACAAACAGCGGCTACATCATCGTTTACGACCCAGAGACACAAAAACTCACGAAAATAAAGAATGACGATAAGCAAAGTAAATCATTCGTCTTTCCGCAAAAAGCGCTGAACGCATGCTCACTGTCTCCTCAGCACAAGATCTGATATATCGATGTCGAGCCCCGAACGTAGGAAGCCGAGCAAGGATCTATGCGCGCGAGAAGGAGAACGATAGTCTTCTGGTTGCCTCAGTCGGTCTCAGTGATCTTGGCTGGCGAACCTCTATTTTGCGCTTCTGCGGGAAATGCAACGACGTATATACTCCCAAGGCAGTGGCAGCAAGAGCGGCATAACCCCAATGCGGGACACGCCTGTTCTTGGATAGATGCACAGGAGGGCCAGAGTCGAGTAGCGCTGAATGGGAGGCTTTCCAAAGCGCGAAAGCTGCAGGAAATAGCCCCAATCAGATGGGGGTTTGTCGTAAATCATGACTGGTGCCGAATAATCGTCCACACTGAGGTAACAAATGTACATATTTTTAGTGAGCCTGCGTTGACACGGAGAAGAGATCACAAGAGTGGAGGCCGAGGGACATTTCTGAAGGCTTGGTGGTAGGCGCAGCAAAGCTAGCTTCGGAAGCATATCAATCGAAGGCAGACAGTAGCATCATGGTGGAAAGTGAAATAATCATCTGTGCCTCAGAAATCGCAAAAGATGGAATGCCACCCCCTTCTTATCGGGGTGCATGTATCCTTCATAATTCAATGCAGTCCTTTTCTTTTTGCGTTGGAGTTGGCTCCGGCTGCTTCATCAGCAATCAGCCGGTGTGCAAGCCAGATTCGGATATACAATTCTATTGACAATGCTGGGGTTGGAGACTCAGTCATCCACGACACAAGCAACGACGAATCACATTTGCCTCAGTCCCTCAGAGTGCTTGTGGCGCAGCCGAAGGCTGCGATTTTGTCAGCCACGTCTTGGCATTTCTCCGCAGCGTCTGAGGGACTAAGGCGAATTTGACAACAATCAATGAACCTCAAGCCCTAACTTCAATATACTCCTTAACGTATTGCAGACTGCTGGCATGCGGTGGTACGTACCATGCGTGGTATGCTCAAGTCGCTTGGCCAAATCGCTGTATGAACCTGATGACACGCTTCTCGCCATGAATTCCCCTCCCCACTTTGGTGTCAGCCCCAACGTTGGCCTATGTCCTAGTCCGCAAAAGGGCGGTAAAGAACCTCACGCTTTGAACAAATCTGGCTACTGAATTGCGAAACCTTTCACGTTGCCCTTCATCTGACCTGCCCATTCCCTTACATACTAAGTCCCTCACCATGAAAGTCCGCCCCTCGTCCCCACAGTCCCTCAAAGACTTCTCCCTCCTGTCCTTTGACTGCTTCGGCACACTGGTCGACTGGCGCTCCGGGATCTACGCCCACCTCACAGCCCTCCACCCCCGCCTGCCCGCTTCTTCCCCACTAAAAAGTAATCGCGAAGCCCTCATCGACGCCTTCAATGACGAGGAAGTCGCTCTCTGCAACTCCCGCCCGGGCCTGCTCTACCCGACCCTCCTCTCAGATGCCTACAAGAACCTCTGCTCCAAGCTCTCCCTCCCCGCTCCATCGGAAGCCGAGACGAACGCTCTGGGCAACAGCGTGGGCGACTGGCCCCCCTTTCCGGACACGGTGCAAGCGCTGAACCGATTGAAGAAGCACTACAAGCTTGTCATCTTGTCGAATGTGGATAATGCGTCCTTCGATAAGGTACTGGCGGGGCCGTTGAAGGAGGTCGCGTTCGATGCCGTGTACACGGCCCAGGATATCGGGACGTACAAGCCTGATCACAATAATTTCATTTACCTGTTTGAGCATGTGAAGGAGAGCTTTGGTGTGGAGAGACAGCAGGTGTTGCATACGGGTCACGGGTTAAAGGCTGATCATGTGCCTGCGAAAGAGATGGGATTTACGAGTGCGTGGATCGCGAGGGGGGATGCTGCGGGTGGGGAGGGGACGGAGGTGGAGGCAACGAAGGGGAAGGTGGAATTCACGTGGCAGTTCGAGACGATGGGAGACATGGCTGACGCCGCGGATGAGAGCTTTGGAGGGAAATGAGTTGATGACTCTTTTGAGTTTAGTGACAACTGGTCACAGAAGATAGTGCGAGCTAGAGTATGTAAATAAGGGCCAAGCCAAATATCAGTGAATCCATGTATCTGAAGGATTCGTGTCTTTCTGCGTCATAGTGTGATCCAACCACCTCAGGTGTCCGTGAATCCTGAATGGCGAGGCGCGTTGTTCATTCTAGAGTGATTGTGATGGAAGGCGTTGCATATCATCGAAGACGTGGCACTACAGGAGATTGCGTCTATCATATCACTGCACGCTGCGCCGCTGTCTTTCGTGCCCATCTCAAGAATCCAGCGCCATTGTCTAAGCTACACAAATGCGGCTCGATCAAGTCGTGGGGCTCCTGAAGATCTCACGAAGGGAACGGATAGAATTGAGAAGCACATTCGTATGCAAGCCTATTGCCCACACCCGTCAGGAGCACGGAACGCTTCAGCGCAGGCTGTATCTTCGCATGCTTAGAATATCATAGTGCTTTTGGATGGTTGAATGCTCAACATGTTCCATTTCATGGGTGCAGGCATGGCTGAGGTTGATGTTGTTTCTTTGCCCGTACAATCGCATTGCTGTCTTCTGCGACTATTTCGAGCCATCGACGCTGCGTTTTCAATCATACGAAACCAACGGCATGAAGACTTGATACTACTAGTCAGACATGTAAACAAATCAGATCGAATGCGTGGCTGGCAGGCAAAATACCATCCATGCCAAGAGATATTTTTTGGAGTTCATATACTAAAATAACTCCTACATCTCCGCACATGTGGTAGCCCAACTCCTCTGACCACCAATGACCGGCCCCTGCCCCCCCCTTGGGTAGCCCCCCCCAACAGGGGTTGGTCAAAGTGGTTAAGGGTTGCGGAGTTCTTCACCGTTGAGGTAACCCCTTACGACAAGGGCTGGACCAAGTCGAGGTCGCTGAGTTCAAATCTCCCTCGAGCAATCCACCTGGGGCCACATACGAAAGGGTTAACCATTCCCGAAGGTAACCTCCTCTCCCCCCGGCGGAGAGGGGCTTACCTTTTGCCCTCATTTGATGATTTTTAATCCATGGTTCGATGAGGTTTTGAGTGAGCTGGAGGGGGGTCCAATTCTGGCTGTTGTCTTGCTCGTTGGTGTTGTGGCGAGAGAGTCACGTGGTCAGAGCGAGAATATACTTGGCTCAGTAATAATCTTGTCCAGCCCAGCCCAGCCCATCCCATCATCAAGCAGCGTTCAACGGCAGCCATCAGACAGCCAGTGCCCACCACATAGCACGTACACAGCTTGCTGCATTGGGACTTGACAGAAGACTCACAAAGACCTTCCATAACGTTCCAATTCAACTTTGAGCTGGTGTGCAAAACACATCTGCGCTGGCACCTTTTGGCTCATGGCTCATAGATCATACGAAAACCCACAAGAACTGGGCAATTTCGACGTTCGATCACTTCTGCAGGAAAAGACGACACCGAAGCAAAGCATTTTCAGGACTAATGCATGATCTCAACTTTCCACACTCACCTTGGTCCCTCAGTCCCCAACAACACAACCACACTATCCTCACCCAATCCAAGCCTCGTTCGATCTCCCCTCGACCTCATCACCTTCAACAAAGCCGCCAACGTCCCCGAACCACACGGGCCCGTCTTCACCCCCATCTCCCCCAACACCTTCAACGCTTCCCTCGCTTCCCCATCCGTGACCGTAACACTAGCATCAATCCCATCTCGTAGATGCGGCCAAGCCAGGTAACTGACCGTTCCGCAGTTCATCCCGCACATCTCGGTATCAGCCGTCTTCACCGTGAGCCGCTCACCAGCCTTTAGACCATGGTGGAGACACGCTGCAGTATCCGGTTCAACGGCGATAATCTTGGGTGGTGGGGCCGCAGCCGCAGCCGATGAAGGCTCGGGTGTGGAGGGGGATTTGTAATGCGCGACGACGGCATGAGCGAGCGATCCCACGCCAACGGGGACGATGACGTGGGTGGGCGTGGGTTGAGTGCCGCGGGTGGCGGAGACGACTTGGGAGTCGATTTCGAGGAGCATGGTGGAGTAGCCGTCGACGACCCACTGCACCACACACATCATCCTCCGGCCACAATTCCATGAAGAGACAGCAATTGGCATGGGCATCACCGATCCAGTAACGCAGAAAACACGGCACACGCGGACTCAAACCCCGGGAAACCTAAACAGACGCACAAGCGCAGAACAACGGGCCCATCGATCACTCAGACGAAAGAAAGGCGCAAGTACTCACCTGCGGCACCCTTACATACCCCTCCCACGCATCATCCTGAATCAACAAACCCTTCTCCCCCTTTTCCCCCCACGATCCACCTCCCTCCTCCTCAGCACCCCTCTTCGCAGCCCTAACAGCCCCATCATAATCCCCCCCGTCCCCTTCCCCCATAACCACCACCCCCGCCCCCTCCCCACGAATCAACCCCCTCGTCTTCTCAACCATATTTGCAGGAACATAAATCGTAGCCTTCACACCCAACAACGCCGCCATTCTCGCGACCGCACGCCCGAAATTGCCGTCCGTGGCCGCGTGGAAGCGGATGGGTCGGGCGGGCGGGGGAGGTGAGTCGGCCTGGGTGAGGGGCGGGGACACTTGCGCTCTCGAGGCAGATACAGCGGCTTGGAGAGCCGGCAGCGACGTCACCTCCCCATCGAGGGAGAAATACGAAGCCAGCGCGCGGAAACACGCATAGCTCGCCCCCAAGATCTTGAACGCGGGGAGCCCGAACCGGAGGGATTCGTCCTTCAGGAAGAGGTGCGCAGGAAGGGGTGGATGCGTTGCAGGGAGCGACGAGGAGCCGGTATTTATGGGGGTGGAGGAGGAGGGGGCGCAGATGCCAGACAAAGGAGAGATGATGGGAAGTGGCGTCAACGGCGTGGTTGCGTAAGAGGGCAGGGAGCGATGGAGCGCGAGGATCGAGGGGGATGGATTGTAGGCGTGCGGGGAGAGGTAGGTGCGGGCGGTGGGGTTGTGGTAGGTGCTGCTGCTGCTGCTGCTGCTGGTTGCCATCGTGAGGTTTTGTCTTTGTTGTTCTTCAAAGAGGAAGGGGGAAGAAGATGTGTCTGGGGTTGATTTGACAGCTACACCAAGGCTTTACAAGACATTGCAATGCCTTCCAAAGAAGTCAACAGACGTCGTTCAGTCGCATCTGCCTAGACCTTGCATCCGCGCACGGTTCCTTCGGAAGCTTCGGGCGGCGCATCCTTTGCCGGAAGTCTCATGCAGGAAGGGCTGACCGAGGGGAACTACTCTAGTGTGGGCTTCATATCCCATGAATAGATGCACACCCATCGATTCAAGGTAGATATATACCCAGTCTGCAAAAAACACCCCAAATGTTCTCCCCATCCCCGTCCCATCACATCAAGTGAAGCCAAAAAGTGTAGCTCGAGCCAAGATCCCTTTCTAAACCAAGTAGCTCGCTTCTTGCAAGAAATTGTTGATGATGCCAGATGATGATGATGATGCTCATGCTAAAATTAAGGAATTGTCCTGCTCAAAAACAGAAAAACAGACGTCTCGGTTCCCTCCTTTTTCATCAATCACCTTCCCATCCCCTTTCCATGGGGATGTACAGGAAAGGTGAAACGTCTCTATGTGCTCAATCACTTACTCATCCTTTTCCCAATCCCCCACGTTTCTCCAACCCTTATTTCCCTTTTCAGAAAGAAGGGGATGCCATGACCCACTCACCCCCGCGCTTGATGTACTTATCCAGCATCAAGCCGATATCCGCAAAGACGAAGCGGCAGATGTAAAACCCGAAGAAGTCGGCCGCGTGGCGGGTGCAAAATTCCAAGCCGACCTGGGCGGGGGAGGAATGCTTGAGCCCGGGATCCTCGACCTGGCGGGCGATTTGATCTGTTGCAGTCACCCTCTGATTAGCATGTAACGAAGTGGAGTAACAAGGGAAAGGGGTGGAGGCAGGTGAAAAGGCATGCATACCCAGTATCTGCGCAGCATCGCACAGCCTCGCCAGAGCGCCCATGTAGCTCGGGTTGGGACCCATACACTGCACCTGACTGAGATCGCGTTTCGGGAACCGTGGATTCTGGGACGTGGTCATTGGCAAGGAGGGCATGGTGGGGGCTTCCTTGCCGTGGCTGCTCGCGTCGCCGCCGCTGCGGGCTACGCTGGCAGAGGTTGCGCCTGCGCCCAAGGATTTCGTGCTCCGCAGCTTGCGCCATGATTTCAGGTAGGATTTGTTGCTGCTGGTCGCGCTTGGGGTGGGGTTCGCGTCGGTATTGGAGGCACCGTCAATGTCGGTGGTGGGGGCGTTCTTGAAAGTTCCAGCGGCCCCTTGCACACCGACTTCGCTGCCGAGTTTCTTGGAGAGATTGGCCTGCGCTCGATCCATGACAGTTTCCAAAAACTGCATCTCTTCGAGAACGGCATCGGCGTTGAGGGTGTCGACTTTGCCTAGTTTGAGGAGGGCTGCGGTAAGGAGGTCGCAGGTCGAGACCTTTTCCTCGACGTTCTTGAGTTTGAGGTTCTTCACTCGCCAGATATCGCGGGGAACGAATAATTTGGTGGTGATGTAGCCGCCACGAGGGTGAGCAATGGTCTGGTATATAGCCCGGAGGAACCAGTAGGGGCGGAGGAGCGAGGATTCAGGGCAGGGTTCGAGAGGGAGGGGAGCATTTGCAGCCAAGGGATTGGGCTGGCCTGGGTGAGTAGGCGAATGGATGTCACAATCGAAGAGGTAGATGCCTGCGCTAAGTTGGCCCTTGGGTAGGAAAGTTGTTTCCGCCGGAGTTGGCAAGACGGGCACGGCAGGAGATGGGACTTGCGGTATCCTTGTTGCCGATCCAATGCTGCTCAACGAAGTATTGGGGGAGGCTTCTTGGTTGTCGCCACCAGCGGTGAAGCTCTTGCTTCTTAAGCTAGACGAAGAGAAGTTCTTTCGCAATCCTGTGGTCCCTCGAGACTGGAGCCGAGCAGGGGAGCTGGGAGTTGAGGTTGCTAAGGTGTCACTGTCTGCTGAGGTCACCTTTGTGATTGCAGAAGCAGTCGCTGACAGTGGATCGCCAGCATCTGAGCCCATCAGTGGAAACGATCCCTTGCGGCTTGACGCTAGAGTCGCCGACGTTGGAAAGGATTCCTTGAGAGCGGGACTATGAAGAGCCGGTGTCGAATCTTCAGTCGTGTAGGGATCCTTACTGTAGGCTGACAGTGGGGGATCCAGCGGCGCTTGTAGCAAGGGCGCCACCGCAGGAGCTGGCTGGGTCTTGGGAGCTTGGGCAAGAGGCCCATACGGACTGGTGTTTGTCTCAATCTTGAGCTGCTTGGCTTTCATACCAGAGAGTCGACGCTCCCGTACACCCGGACTGGTGCCTCGTGAAGAAAATCCGGTAGATCTAGGAATCGGAGCATTCGTCGAAGTGTCCGAGCCGGATCCAGGGGGTGCAGGAGGCGGCGGTAGAGCGCTTGAGGGTGGCGGATGTAACGGAGGTGGTACAGACTTTTCATTCACCTGCGCGGAGAGTGAAGCCAGATTGGCTACCTCGACGACAGCAGGTAAAGAGGCCGACATTGGGCTGGATCCGATCGAGCCCCATGTTCGACCAGAGAAGCCGCTGGAGTCAGACTGTCGAGGGAGTGCCGATTTGGTCTGGGTGCTGTACTCGGTGTCGTCCAGCACGAAGTCGCGGGTCCACTCCTCTAACATCCTTTCTTCTTCGTCTCCCTCATCATCCCCGTATTCATCCAAGCTATTTCTCGGGGGAACAAGGCTCTGCTGCTGTAGTCTTTCCGTACTCCTTGCCCGTGAGATTGCTGCCTGCCTTTCGGCCTCTCGCGCATTGTCTCTAGCCAGCTCTACGTTGCGTCGGATATTCGAGAAAGGATGAAGTGGATCGGGTTGATAGTGGGGATCGTCCATCGGTTCGATCTCGTCATCTTCCTCGTCATCTGGCTCGAACCCGTCATCATAAGCCGTCTCGATGGCAGCATCGAGAGCTGCATTGAAATCAGCCTCGGTGGCACCACTAGCAGATCGAATGCGTTTCCGCCGCAAGCCAAACGAAGACCTGCGGGAATGGACGGAGGCTGCAGACGATCCACTAGATTCGTTGATGGTATTCAACCAGGACGTGTGCTGGTCGTTGGTTTCCTTGACCGGCTCAAAGTCCTCCTCTGCTTCATGTCTTGGTGCAGGATCCGGGGAAAGAGGTCGTCGTGGAGAAAGCGGAGGCGGCATATCCTCCTCGTACAGGGGCGTCTGAAGATGGGTTGAAGTTTCAATTGTTCGTCTAGGCTCGGTCGCATAATTCTGGTATGGATTCCCTTCGGATCTGTACACGGTCGAATGAAGCGATTGTCGTCTGGGCGGGATGTAAGGGGGCGATTCAACAACGTGCCTATATCTCATCGATCCATAGCCCGAGTCATGGCCAACAGGACCAGCGCTCAGTGCTTGTGCGCCCCCATCATCGTCCTCGTCCGTGACGACAGTAAGTTCCGACTGAGCAGAGTCTCTCTCTGGGGGACGCGGAGGTAAGGCTTTGTTATCCGAAGAGGTATAAGATTGTTCGCTGCTCTGGAGCTCGACAATGCGATTCTTGTAGGTATTACGCTGTGATGATTAGCCAACGGCCTCATCCCAAGACCATGCGGTTTCGAAACTCACAACAGCCTCTAGCTTCCTCCTGTCATCCTCGCCCGAACTCCGCACCATGACCTGCCGAAGTAGGTGGCAAGCATCCCCATATGCAAGAATGGCCCCCTCCACATTCTGCTTTCCGTCCAAGACCACGGCATGGTTTGCCTTGGACAAAGCCTTGGAAAGCAGGGCCTTTTGTGACGGTGCTCTTCGCCTATGAGTCCGATGCGGCCGGTCTCGATGATCCGAAGCCGAACTCTCTCCCTCCGTTGTCCCCGCGCTCTTTGCCGAATTGGCACGATTGCGCTGTTGCGCACTCTGCCGTCGGTCTCCTTGCTTCCCAAATGTAGAGGCCCGGGGTGAGTAGAGGGATTCCGGTACTTTGCTCAATGGTCGATCTGGGGGCTGGTCTGAAGCAGGACTTGCTCTAGATGACGCACCGGTGGAGGAGATTCGTTTTTCCTTGGAAGGCGGCCGGTTAGGAGATGCGTTTGACCATCTGTCGCCAAAGTAATCTTGTTCGCTCGTGATGTTGGTGGAGGGGGAGCGCAACTCGGCAGTCGCTGGCGTGCGCGCCGAATTGGTGGATGGTGAATTCTCGGCATCAACAGCCTGGGAGAGAGAAGTGAGGGTGACTAAGGGAGGCAGGGTAGGCGCTGGATGAGGAGGCAGGGGCGAGATGAGAGGCTGCTGGAAAGGTCTTTGTGTGGGGGGAGATCTTGGTCGCTTGTTCGAAATTGCTGTTGGAGAGGGAGCTGGCTGGTTGCCGAAGCCAGTGAAGGATCCGAGAGAGCCAGATAGGCGTTTGGAAAAGCTGGTCTTGGTACGATAATTCTCAGAAGATCTTCGGCTCGAGCCTGTGGACTGCGACCAGCGGTTCAAGTTCGTGTTAGCTTCAGCATGGCCGTGACGGCTATCAGGTCTCAGGTAAAACGCGCTCGACCTTCTCGTAGATTCTGGAGAGAGTCTCTCGGGATTTGGCGACGGGTTCCGCGTGGTGAAATTCATTGGAAGGTGTTCGTTTGGACTCTTGGCGCGAAGGCCTGTGACGGTGGGTCGAGAGCTGATGGCATTGTTCGACGCTCGCTGAACCGTCACGACGGAGCCCGAAGAGGCGGAGGTAGGGCGTGAGCCTTGTCGCTGACTGGGCGGTGGCTTAGCTAACATTGAAGTCATATCGATAAAGAAGCCGTTAAGGTATCATGCAATGCAAGGCGGGAGCGTTGACGGATTTAGCGACCGTTACGATAAGACCCCTGATGTATGCATGGAGGCCGTTGGATTATCGTGCTGATCAACGGCGACGAGAACACCGCCTGCTTATATTTTCCCCTTGCTTGAAAGCTCTTCCACCGTCTCACTGCCTGGACCCTTTCGCCCGCCTCTTCTTAGCCCTTCCATGCCGCCATCATTGCTGAGAATCCCAGCGTCAGGGGGGTATAATTTGTTGGAGACGTTCCTGCAAGGCGCAAGGTGTTGGATCTTGTTCTGGCGACTCTGGCAAAAAAGGAGCAGATTCCCATGCAGGAGATGTGCCGAAGACGAAGATAGGATGCTTGTCGTCAGGTACCACTCCTGGACAAAGGTGGAGAAGCCGAGATGGGGCACGAGATGGGGCACTCGACTATCCAGTCGATCAAGGTCTCATATCGTCAGAGAGCAGGAGAGGCTGATCAAAGGAAGGTAAAGGAAGCTGTGTGCTCCGTCGACAGTCCCCTTATGCACGCAATTGCGCCGGCGCCGCGCTGTGATGATGTGCAGGTTCGTCGCGTTGGGATCGTTAGGGGTCTGAGTCAGCCAACTGGTCCAGGAGGCGGCGCGGTGCGAGCCTGGGAATAGTGAACGGTCAGAGGGGGCTGACGAGCTGATCAGGCTTACGAAAGTATCATAATCAGATTGATGTTCCTGAGTAAGGGGAAGTAAATCCTTTTGGACCGTGCCTCCCCAGATCGTCTTCAAGCCCCCCCCTTGCCCCCTTTTAGGTCGCTACTACGTAGTCGCGGGTATTTTCTTAGCGCAAACTTTGGGACACTCTACTCGCAAGAGCTGAGAGTTTTAGTGCACATTTCTCCCCTACTCTATGTTGCACTATTTACCATGTGATGTAACGCTGTGCATCGTCATGCCTCGTGGCGCTCATGACCTGCAGTCATCTAATGCTTTTCTCCCGCTTAGGTCGCGGCAGTCGGCTCCTACTAATTAATTTCAATATGTTGCAAATTACCAACATTCAATGAAATGTGAAAACCCGTGATGTTTTGAAATGCGCATCTCTTTATACCGAGATAGCGGGTGCAGTAGACGTGCATCCCTGATGATATTCATTCGTCAGGTCTTCGTGTCGCCTCCGAGCTTGATCCCATGATCAATCCAGAAGCTTTCGACGCGTGGAGGCAATCACGACTTGAATAGTATGTGACATCCACTTCTTTCATTCAAGGGGCACGAGACACTAATGTCCCAGCACATAAAGCGACAAAAAGTATGCTTCGATTACCAGAATGTCCTAAGTTTGACCTGTCATCACACATTTCGGCCGAAGAGACGCCATTGAAAATCAAAACATGTTCTCTCAATGATTCGGTTTGCTGTTCCAGCGACCTTTGGCCTCAAAGATGACACTCAGCACCGATCCAAGCCCTGATAATCCAACTCCAAACCATAATGCACCCTGATACCCGAGAAGCTTGTCCGACGGAGTTATCCCACCGTGGTTAATGTTTGTTTCAATGGTACCAGCAAAGCCAAGACCAAGCGATATGCTGTAATTAACAACAGTCATGGCTATGCTTGCACCCATACCTTGGTAACGTTGCGGTATTACATTCGAGAAAATGATCATGGCGGCAGTCAAAGAACTGTCCAAGCCGACAACAATAACAATGACACTAAAGAAAAAGAACGTCCAGTAGATCGAGTCTGGTGGTCGCGCAGCGGCGAGGATGATACCAAGGAGATATGTAATTTGCCCAACGATCATGATCAACGAAGCAGAGACCTTGCCCAGGAGCTTGCCAACAGCCAGCGCTGAGAACAATCCGAAGGAAATGACAGGAGTGAACCACGCGGCGACTTGAACCGGAGACTGCCTTCCAATGTTGAGCGCGACTTGTGTGAGGTAGAAGAGCTAGACGAATCATTATCCTAGGCACTTGCCCGGAATCAGAGGTGGGTACGTACCCAAATACCGAAAGTCCCCCACCCTGTTGCCGTGCACCCAAAGACGAAGGCGATATCAGAATTGAATGCAGCGAGCGGCAGGATTGGTGACTGAGCCCAGAAAACTTCGATCCAACAAAACAAAACAGCAAATGGAACATTCAAGATGAGGCAAACGTAAACGTAGGGTTTTTGCCAACCAACGACCACGGCCTAGTCCCATGCAAAATTGAATAAGGCCAACGTCGCAACACCAGCCAGCATCCCAGGGATATCGAGAGCTTTAATTCTCTCACGGATGGATGTATCCTGGTCCGCCCGTATCTCATTGGCTTACCCAGGACAAGGAGGAATTGTCCAAGCAGCAAAGACGGCTAGAATGGCCAAAGCATCGGCCTGGCTCCAAAATCCACGGCCACCAAGCCATAGCAAAAAGAGCCCCAAACAGCTGTCCCGCAACCTAAATAGGAGACAAGGTGAGCATCGGCTAGTACCGTGAGCGGGCTCCAAAACATCGATGAGACTAAAGGACACATCTCTGCACATCACTCACAGCGCCAAAAGATGCCGTCCCACCGAACCATGCAAGGGACATGTTCTTGTGGGGTCCAGGCGAGAAGGTTCTGCCCATGATAGCAAGTGCGTTGGGTATGGTCAGCGCAGGACCTATGCCTTGGAAAACGCGAGAGAAAACAAAGAAAACATGAGAAGAGAAGACTGAGGCTCCGCCCAGCAAGGACCACAGGGAGAGCCAACTCAGTCCAATGACGAACACCCTCTTGTTGCCAAACCTTGGTGGAAGCCAAAGTCAGTATCGCCTTGTAGATACGGAATAGCCGAGACATCAATTGAGTTGAAAGGCCCCCCCCCCCTGAGGTATACCTACTCATCTCCCAAGCGTCCACCGACGAGGATGAATGTGCCTACAGCAAGGCTGTACCCAGCGATGAGCCACGAAAGTTGACCCTGATTGGTGATGCCAAAAGATTCTCCAGTCACCCCTATAGTAAGCAGGGTGTTTTGTAACCCGACTTGGTTGGTGAACATTGCCATACAGAGTGTGCCTATGAACAATATCTGCCGAGGAGTTGAGAGGTCATCGGCGGGATAAACAAAGACGCCTTCATCCTTCTCGGATCGCTTGGCCTCCACATCGGACGCCGTGGACGCTGTGTCGATATTGCTGTTCTCTCGTGAGGAAGTTATGGCTGGCAGCGATGAACACACATTGAGTCTCGTTCCTCAAAACGTTCGTCGTATGAAGTGGACGAGATTTGCAGGACCGGTCTGAGGAACCTGCCTTCCAATAAACAATTATGAAAGTGGCAGATTGCCACAACTGATCTGTTATTGTATTAGAGTTCGCATGCTACATCAGGTCAAATGTGTGGTCTAAGACGCTAGACCGACCCTAGCTGCTGAGGACAATTTACCCGACTGTCCGCCTCGATCTTGCGTGCCCTTCATGCCTCCCGAGCCGGCCCTTTACAAAGGCTTTTCCGATTTGTTCGCATATTAAGAAATCTCCTTATAGGAGTGATAAAACAGGGTGAGCAAATCAGAGCAATGCGAAAACCGCTAGACGGGTAGGAGGCAAGTAATACTCAATTCACTGAAGCAGCGTCTGCTATATCTCAGTTGGAACAAACGTGTTGGACTCTAAGCTACTATGCGCAATTTGTTTCCAACGCGATGTGAAGCTCGACAGGCTTGAGCTTCAGCCTTCTATGAATCTCCGCGAGCAAATCATTTACTCCGGGAGATGAGTCCAAAAGCTTTAATTGCGCCTAGGCTCCACCGTGAAGAATGGCACGTAGGTTATCGACATCTCCTTTCTTGAACTTGCCACCAGAGCGTTCCTTGTTGTCTTTCATCTCCCTTGTCAGGGCCCGTGCGAAAACTCGTGCCAAAGTTTCCACAGCCTCGAGGAAGAAAATGTATACCAGGGTGAGGATGATGAGGCTGCGCGCGGCGACGCCCACCACGAGGACAGCGAAGGAAAGAACGTCGATATGGTTCATCCTCGTCTTCATGTTCATCACCACATCGAGGCTCTGGTCGCTGTTGGGTAAACCCGTGATCCAGTGCTGGATGTTGCACAGGGAGGCAATGGCATAGATCACCGCGAAGGAGGCCACAGTCTGAAAGTTTCTTAGTAGGTACAGGTTGTAGAAGGGCCATACGAGTTCTTCGACAGCAAACAGGACTATCTCGGCCAAGGAATACTCCAACATGTCAGCTTGATCGTATGTGTTTGAAGTGAGGGTGTTAGAAGTGAGGATGATGTGTCATGGAAAGAATGCACATCGCAGGGCACTTTAATCCTACTCATTGCGATCAGGCGAACCATGAACATAGGCATGCTTCGTCTCAATCGCACCATTGACACTGTTGCATGAACAATGGATTTGTCCAACCACATTCGACAGATATCATAGAGGTCATACGGAGGTGAGCCAATCAATTTCACTGCAATTTGTATGGCTTATGCACCACAACTAACGCTTCAGACTAAGATTTGGGAGTATGCACGAGCTATGTTGGATTCCCTATCAAGGCGACCCATATCTGATTCCTAACTGACACGATCTACTTCTCAATGCCTCCCACGAATCACCCACCCAATCGCCTTTGCGTGCTGGCGATCTTACACAATCGACTCCTCAGTCGAGCTCATGACCCCCGACTATCCTCCCTCAATGTCCGCCACCTGTCTTGACCCACCAACTCAATGCCTTCCAGGAGTCTGCAACCAAATCATCAATCTCCGGGTACCCATTCTCCAACTGCCGACGTACCCATTGCCTAAGTGGCACAGCCCGGCAGAGTACCGGGACATCTGCCAGGTGTCTGCCACCGCCGCGGTGGTACGGCTTGACCACCTTCAAGTATACTGTGATGGTCACCCAGGTGATGAAGGACAGACGCAACAGGAGGTACAGGTATGCGAGGTTGAAGAGCATCAAGCAAGATACCGTGTTTCCGACCAGGCAGACGGTGAGATAGAGTGCCCTGATGCTGCTCATGCTGAGAGCCATGTCTATGTGTTGATGGTGTGTTGGACGGAGTTCGTTTCCCCGGGACGTGGTGATGGCCCAGATGAGCCAATAGAGGATCAGAGCTCTGGTTGTTGTGAAGATCCCTGATGCTGATAGTGGCCACAGGGCCTCGTTCAGAGCGGGCATGGCGGTGTGAGTTCGTTTGTAGGTTGCGGACATGATGATTTGGGACGATGAGGTAGGTTTGGTGATTTGGGACGATGAGGTAGGTTTGGAGATTTGTGGAGATGGTATGGGATTGGAGAAGAGAAGAACATAAAGCAAAGCTGATATATATATATATCTAAGGATCTCGACACGGTAAGCAGGATACAATGAGTGATGTAGGCGAGTCAGTATGCTTTGTTGGGTCTTCGATACTTCCACGCTCTATGTTCGGAAATCTCGACAGGGTAAGGACAATGCAATGAATAGGTTCGTCAGGGCTGCGAAATCGAGGTGCTCAGTTTGAATTGCCTATAGGAATTGCGGTTCTAGGTCACCAAGGAATCCTCTTCGCAATCATAAAGTCCACCCGCTCCCTCCTCATATTCGCATAGGTCTTCCGCTTGATCCTGAAGGCCTTCCAAAGCCTCTCGCAGACCATCTTCCCATTCTCTTAACGTGCCCTCCAACTCCTGCAAGTTGTCATCGCGTTCCCGCAGACGGTCATCCCAGCTTCGCAGCCTCTCCTCAGACTCTAGTAGATGATTCTCCAAATCCTGCAGATCATCTTCCCATCTTTGCAGACGATCCTCCCGTCCTTCTGGCGCCACAGGAACAAGTTGCGGGCTTCGCTTTGTCTTTGGTTTCAGGTGTTGGCATGTCACTGCCACCGCTTTCATGATTTCTGAGAAGAAGAGTTGGAGCTGGGTATGGAGTTTGTGTGCTAGTTGCGTAAGCCATTCGATCATTGATCGGGCTTTGCCACGACCCACGACCAAGAGTTGCTTGGCTCTGAACCTCGTGGGCATCGCCACCACAATTGCCTGTAGCAACAACCAGAGGCACAAGTTCGGAACCGAGAACGTCATAAAGAGTGCTGTATCGACAAGACTCAGTATTACTACCATGACGGCGGCCTTCATCCCCAGCATCAAATAAAGCGTCGCCAAGGCGCATATCCCCAGGACCAGGTAAACGTGTGCAAGGAGTATGAAGTGGTTGTCCCCGGGTCCGGTGCAGGCGGGTTCGGCGCAGCAGCTGGCAAGAGCTACATTCCAATTTATGATGATCAGTGGGACGTAGTTGAGAATGAACTGATGCATCGTTTTCGGTATAAGAAGTTCTCTGGTTTTGGCCAGGATGTTTTGGGTGAGCGAGCGTGGCGTCTTGGTTTGTTGGTTTGGGAATGACATGGTGTTGGGCTCTTGGGAAGGTGTGCGAATGGTCAAGCAGGTAAATCATCCATCAGGAATTGCAGAGTAAGTATACACAGAAACCGGCGAGGTCGGCACAATGGATGAGACAATGGCTTTGTGTTGTTTTGTCACTGTTCCGGTAGTCCCTCTTTTGCTTTGTTCTCACGATCGTGAGCATGCTTGAATGGCTGACGGTACCACTAGATGGCTGATACCCTGGTAAGCCGCTAGAGTCTCCTTAGGATGTTGGAACTTGATGGAGATGTAAGAAAATCTAGGACAAGTGGGATGTTACGCATCTTCGAATTCAAGATTCAGTAGAAGAAGATTGGGATTAATCTCTTCTCCTATGTCCGTCATTACATGATGTGATTGGTCCAAATACTCCCTTCCTGAACTTTTGGAGAGACGTTGCGACTCTAGTGTTCTGCAGCAGGCCAATCGCTCGACGGTCATTGAATTCCATGTACCAGGCCAAAGACCCAATCATTCAATTCACCCAGATGATGTAATGTGCTAAACCATATCCTCATCCTCACCCTCACAGCCAATAACCCAAACCTCACCACCGTCCCATTCCTCTGCACTCTCCTTCACCAACCCATGTACCCATAGCCACCACACTATGCTCGTAGAGCTGAGGATCAAAGCTGTAAGGACATCCATGCCGAGGACCAGCCAGAAGATCCCAGTGTTCGTCACAGGAATACCGATACAGACGGAGAACAGCAATGTCCATAACAGTGACAGAATGGGACATACTATGATGAACTGCGTTGTGGTGAATGGCCAGATGATGTCCGTGATAGCGGCGAGGTGGTTCTGGATGAGTGGTTGTTGCATTGTCTGGATGATGGGATAAGGGTTGAGAGAATGGTGTTTGAGCGCGGGTTTCTGCCACTTGTGAGCCATATATCGGGGTTTGTGGGGTTGGAGAGAACAAAAAGAGATGATGGCATTGTCATTGATCATTGATATCTCGAAACAATGAGCGTCTGGAAAGAAAGATGCGAGCTGATGAGGAGTGCTTACGATTCAGAATGCGTAAACCGGAGAAGGAGATATTGTCAGGATTTTGTGACAGACTATCTGGTCAGAAATCAAACGATGTTTTCCCTGCTCAGCAACGCATACTGCGGCGTCTTTCGTGCTTACCTATTAACGTCGGTCCTTCAACGTCTCCGCGTACCGCCTCCACTATCTCTATCATTTTCGGATATATCTTTTCGAGCTTAGCAGAGCTTAGGATACGATCAAGCTGTGCATGGGGTAGCCAATTGTGTGCACGGGGTAGCCCAATCGGCCATCACATCAACCTTGCCGGAGCGGCAGGCCACTGAGAAAGCCAGGAGTAACACCATCCCTGAGAGTGCGATTGTCCAGAGTGTGAAAGTCGCTATAATGGAGCCCCCAATCGCACTCGAAAGGATGTGTTCAAAGGAACGGTGAATCTTCTTGGTGCCCCGTTCCAGAGAGAGCAGGGTCCACTTATGTAGGGCCCGATAGCGAGAGATCAACTCAGATATGATCAGCGCGGGGATTATGAGCAAGCAAAAAAGGCAAAAAAGGAGATATGGGTATTCAGGGAAAGAGGACCGTGTGAAGTTCCTGGTAGATGTGCGTAATCTGGGAAAGAGTATCATGTAGCGGAAGGTGCAACAGAGACTTGTACCCAAGCAGCTCGGATCACATAGCCAAGCAGCTCGGATCACATAGCCAAGCAAACAAAGGCTTTGTTGTTTGAGTCTTACAGCTCGGCCATCCGCGCCATAGTCGGTCAACTGGACAATGGCATCGTCACGGTTTCTTTATGTCCTAGTGGTCTATGTCATGATCGACTCATTCGAACAATGAGCTTTGCTTGGATCTCCCCAGGTGTCCCTGGTACTCGCATTGGTCAAGATAGATTGACAATGAGATGAACAGAGCGTCGATGGCATTGCGAGATACTGAAACATCATCATGTGCACAACTTCTATGCTTTCACACATTTCGACTATCACGGGAATAGCATCAGTCCTTCCTATTCTCGTAGTGTCTTCTCATCGTTCGCCAGACAATTTGCAACTTTCCTGCATGCTCACCCATGGTTACAGTTCCTTCGACGTCTCGGCATATTTTCTCCATCATCTTGGTTAGTCCCAGGTGTAGCTTCAGCATGATAGCACAGTCTCACGCTGCGAATGGGGTAGCGCACGTGGTGACGCGCGTAACAGCCGCACCTACTGCAGCAATCGTCTCGGGTCATCTCCTTCATCAATCCCCGCCCAAGCTTCAGCGTGGTATCAGAGTACTAAGCTACGAACCAGGTAACCCACTGGGTGAACCCCGTGACTGAAGTGTCAGACTTTCTTCCAAACAGCTTGAGTATATGAAACAACGCTGCGTCCAAAACCGCCAGGAAGTAGAGGCAAGAGAAGAGCGTCAAGTTCCATACCAGGAGTAGAAGGGTCGTTTTCGTGCTCAAATACCCGTAGGTGTGGAGGAGTTCACCAAAGGTTCGTTCAATGATTACACTTGAATAGACATAGTAGTCGTCATATCGATCGGGGAAAAAGAGTTCACCAAAGGTCCGTTCAAGCATTACATCTGAGTAGACATAGTAGTCGTCATATGGATCATTCAAATAAACGATCCATACTAGCATTAAGAGCAGACCACAGATGATAGTCCATTGGATCAAGAACGTACGGAACGCTGCTCGAGATACGGCCAGAAATTGGGAAGTGAGCGATGGTCCCATCGTGGTTTGTCGCTGATGAATCGATTGGTAGATGCAAGTTGTGAAAGGTTTGGTATGGAGAAAGGGAAAGAGAGAATCACTTGATGCAATAGATATATATGCTCAGGCAGCTCGACACAATAAAGCGCACAATGGCATTGTCGTGCTCATATCTCGGGTATCCGCATCGTATTTGGTCAATTGGACGATGGCACACTGTTCATGTCTCAGTGGTCTGCGTCCTGTTCGATTCGTTCCAACAATGAATTTCGCTTGGATCAGACCAGTGCCTGTTCCTGGCATCGGCAACGACAATGAGAGTATTCTGAGCGAGATTGACAGAAGTTTTACGCCGTATGGAGAAATTGAAGGGGAAAAGTAGACCCATCAGAAAAACATCCATTATCAAGCCGATTCGCTCACATTATGCCATCTTAATCTTCTTCGTGCGACCACGCTATGAAGTCTGAGTTAAAAGGATCATCGACAATTTTCTTGGAGAAGCTAGGATCAGAGGAATAGATGCTTACGTCAATTGAGTTTGGCTGAATTCTGCCATGATGGAGTTCCTCATACAATCTGTCTTTATAGTTTGACGTCAGCTTCTCCATCTTCAGTAGGGTCTAGGCCTCAAACCTCTACCATCGACAACTTCCTCTTCCTCACCGTTCCTGCGTTGTTTACCATTGGATCAATAGCGTCCTCGATTAGCTTTCCCATCTCATATGCCTTCTGTCCTCGGTTCACATATTCAGAAGGTGGATCAAAAGCCATCCTGATCTGTCTGCTCATCTCAGAGATCTTTTGTTCGGACTCTGACAGGTCAGGCTCACGGAGTCCTTTCCAAATCTCTGATCTACGCAACTGCCCCTTTCCGGCCTCATGCGACCCCCCTCTCCGGTCGATCAGCGTGATGAAGGCGACTACTGCTATCGGAAGGATGCTCAAGATCAAGATGGCGAGGACGGTAGGGAGCCAGATCAGGAGGCCATCTTCGTGTATCATCGTTTGCGGCTTCTCGATGGGATTTTGTGGTCCGATCATGGTGTTGTCTTCGAATCGAAAGGTAGGAAAGAATGGATGTAAAAGTGGTTTGGAATGAGGGGGAGATGCAGATTGAAGATGAGATGCTGGACTCGTTTGTTCTTCAATATGTACTTGCCGTGGCTAGACCAAAGGATCAACGAAACTTTGTTTCGACATTTGGAGCTAACCTTTCGGACTTACAAAGGCTTTGTTGGGACATCACAATGGTTTGTTCAGCTCGGCCATACGTCTGTCGCCTCAAATAAGCCGAAACAGACAGAGACTGACTTCGCTAGCGAGTGCCAGTTTTGATCGAGGAGGTCTGTTGAATAAAATTCATCTCAACATTACAAGACGAGGCTTGAACTCATCAAGACTCTCACCATTTGGCCCTCGATTCGTTTGATCACCACTCTCGAATCATGGATATGATCAAGATGCTCGAACAAATGAAGGTAGAACAACTCAGCCCCTCACAATCGCCAAAATCCGAGATTATCTTCCCACAAGTCCCAGATTGGTCGAATTTCCTCCGACTTGGCCTCTGGGATCAAAAACAGAATATATACAGCTATGGCGAGAATACCTTCGCCATAGAGACCGAACGCATCTGGTGCCGCTGGTACAAGCGCTTCCAGCTAGCCATGCAACGTCTCATAGAGCGTAATGTGACTGCTGACTTGAACAAGGAACAAATGCTCGAGATCCTCGGTATTATGGAACGTTTACCAAGCCCGCCCAAACTGATTGAGACGTCAACGGACGTGTATGAGAATGAGATCTTCAACGATTGGGAGGCGACGACTATCCTCAAGCGGCGCTGGGACTATGGCATGTCCGCTCATCGCGCATTCTGTTCGATCGCTGAGTTTGAGCCAGTGATTCTTCCTACGACGGAGGACAATTTCGACGACGTTGACCTTGATGCTAATGATCCCCAGGAGATGTGCAAGTGGCAGCTCATGTGTATGATTTCTAGGTTTCTGCCACCTGATCCAGAGGCGAGAGCGCCAGCACTGGCGGGGCCAAGACAGGTCACTGAAGAGCTCTCAAGTCCTGTGACGGATATTCTAATGATGGTGTCAGATTTCGAGTCTGAAGAGCCAAAACTTGCTGCGCCAATACAGCCCACTCGGGAGATGCAGGTTTCGCTGACAGATTGTAGAACGATGTGCCTGGCGTTTAGGCCAAGATATCATAGGTAGAGCGATGTGAAGGACATGTCCAAGGGGGTTAGGGTCGAAAGAATATCGAGAATGAATCATATTGCGTCATGTCAACTTCCTGCACAGCGCAAACCTGATCAGCTGATGTTTCATCATGTGTTGCCAGTTCATCAAATGTGGTGAGAAAACTAGGTGTGTCACTCCTAGTCTGTAAACAGACCAACAATGGACTATCTCGACACCGTGTAGGACATTGGCATTCCAATGCTTGACTATGAGAGAAGAGATCATTGCGAATGAAAACTCCATACCTTCTCATTACAAATCGAACGCGTGACGCCTGATTTCAACCACAGCCAAGCCCCGTCACCCGAATTACCTTTTCAGCAGGTCCATCTTCGAGCCATGAATATGTTACACATGGAGAAAGCGGGGTCCCATATGTCAAAGCCACTTGTACCATTTCCCGATCGACCTTCATGCTTCGCTTGGTATCACTACGATCCTGATAATGATGACACCATGGAAGACGCTGCTATCCGTTGTCGAGATGACTGGCTCGAACGGGCCAAGCAAGCGAGGACCAAGATCCAGATGCTAGGCAGAACTGTTCTTACCCTAGCGATCCCAATCCAGACGTTAATCTGTCTGGTCAAACTTTTCATGGACTATCCATCGGAGCCGATATACTTCCACATTTACGAAAGCTACCGCGACGACGAAGGCCGAAGATCGTCGATTGAATACTATCAAGGCCGTCTCGACGATCGATGGAACCCATGGGCGGCTCATCTTGATAGCCTCCGACAGAGTCTGTCCAGGGTCATTGTCAGGAACCTCAAGTCTGAAAGCAGTGCCACTAGCGAAAATAATGTCGACATGATTGACCTTGATCGTTTGTCCCTTGAGAAACCAGCGCTTGAGAGGAAGAATCTTGAACGGGCACTGCACATGATCATCGAGTCGGAAACCCAAGGAGCACGAACACAGGCGCAGGCTGATGCGAGGTCCCTCTTGACGACGCTTTTCAGCGCAGATAATGGCGCGGAATTGCTGGTGGAAATGATGGATAAGGCGGATCTCAATCCATAATACGCACCCTCCAATTTCATGGCCCGCGAAGTCTCGAAGGTGTCATGACCTGATAAGTCTTAAACATCCGTCAAAACGTGAATGCCTTTCTTTGCCTTTCTTAATCATCTCATCTTCTCTCGCACAGGAATATAGCTTTGTCTCCAAAGGTCTCCAAAAGCTGTGGTTAACGCCAGTCTATTCCGTGCTTCCAATCATGAATTCCTCATCTCGTCCCCAGTCTTTACTTCGTGCCTCCATGTGCTCATTAGGGACAACATCAGCGATTATGAAAGGCTCGTCATATCATGTCAACTCTTTCGACTTCTCGCTGTCGATCAGAGCCCCCTTCTTTGCTCTCACTTCTTGCTTCTTGAACATGCCCATAACACTGCCGACCCCACTCGGCGCCGTTTTAACGCCCTCATATTTGTGTTCTGGTAGCTTCTTTCCAGCCGCAAGGCTGTCGAGCACCCATTCTACACTGACGAACTTCACTCCACATCCTCGAACGCGTTGGATCTCTTTTTCGATCTTGCTCCCCGACAAGCCGCCACCAGCACCACCAGTTCTTCCATTAGGCCTGCCAACGATGACGTGCGTGACGCTTCTCCGTGCAAGGCCGAGCGAGACGCGTCCACCATTCTCTGCCAATATCTGCTTGAGCCGATGATCGGAAACCATCGGGCCAGTAGATCCGTTGATGTAGAATGCTAGATCCTGGAAGACGCCCCTTTTCAGCTTCTTCTTCTCTCTTTCTTCCGATGCTTCCGCATCCCCTTCTTCCTCCTCATCCCTGACACCAGGCACCCTTGTCTCCGGAAACTCCCCCTCCTTGTCCATTCTCTCCTTCTCCCGCACCTCCCTTTCTACCTCCGGCCCACTCTTTATCAATACCCCAATATCTCTCCATCCGTCCTCTCTTAGCCCTTTCGCACCCTTCTCCCAACTCCCATTCTCCTTTCGGCCATCCTTTCCGAACTCCGGGTTTCCCGCGCCCACACTATCGAACATGCGTTTGCCGCCCCCAGCACCGGAGCGAAACTGCGATGCCAACTTGGCCGTGCGTGATTGGCTCCAGGATGTTGAGCCCGCGAGGCGATTCTCGGCGCGTTGGTGGCCAGTGGAGGAAGAGTTCCAGGGGTCGAAGGTTTTGCGTATGGGAGCTGCAGCGGGGGGGATGGTGGGGTGGGGGAGGGGCATTGTGGATGTGATTATATTTTGCCGCTTCTTGTCGTTGAAATTAGAAAGGAGGAACGAGTTGAAGGCGGTGTCTGTGATCGTATTACCGTTCGTGGTGATGAGATTAAGGACCGGCCAGTCTAGCAGTTGAAAGGGAGAAAGGACGACGTCAATGACCCTTAGCGCGTAGGAAACACCATGTCACGTGATGCAATCAAGAAGTGACGATCCTTACACGACTCTGCTTCCGTCTTCATGGGGAAGGAGCAAAATATACTTGGACCCAATCTAGGCTTCGTGTTCATACAGATCGAATTACTTGGTTGAGTCTCAGATGACTGGAGACGGCCGAATAATATGCGCAATGAAGTTGTAAGGTTGTCTTGCATACCCTACCAGCCCTCTGAACTCCTCAGTCCTTGAAAATAACATGTGCCATCATTCTGGTGGAGTCCATGTCTACGTCAGTAAACAACCGGTGCTTCTCAAACAAAGCAGCAGCGCTTTGTGTTTGGCATATATTCCACGCCATCAATCCGATAAGTTAGACCACAGCTCTTTGCGAGAAGTTTTCCTATTGCCCTTGTCCTTCCATTCGCGATGAATCTATGTGATCCTGGATGCCGGGCAAATTCTTGCACTCAGAGGAGGAAGGCAAGGAACAGCTCGAAATCGTACAAATGCATGAGGGGCAAAACCTCCGTGCGTGGCGCAATTACTGTCTCAGCTTGCTTTGTTACTCGTCACATATGAGAATTAGTCTGTTTGTCACCCCATGACACCACAGATGATTCATCTACTCATCTCTTGCTATTCTCACCACCACTACTCTCATTACCATACCCATCTACCCTGAAGAAATGCCTCCTGCAGTTTTTAGCCCTGCCGTTTCAAAGTTCGGGTACGTCTATGGGCTGCATGCAAATGACAAGCACTGATATGTCGTACACTCAAGATCAACCCAACTTCAGCAAACCTCGACGTTGATGCGACTCCCATTTGAGGTTCGAGAACGCATCTACTGGATGCTGCTCGGGGGTAAGCTATTGCACATCGACAACGTCCCAAAAGAGAATGGATTCCGCATGTGCCACTGCGTTTGCCAGCAGCTCAGCAAGGAAGAGCTCAGGCAGCATTTGAGCTTCTATTACGCTCAAGATTCGAGCCATCTCTATGGGTCAGAGAGACCTCACATGCATATCAAGTGCCGTCCTTGGGAAAATAAACTTGAGATGCAGTGGCTCGACTTGCGAGTCCTTCGCGCGTGTCAACAGATGTATTATGAAGCTCTGCCTACCCTGTGGGGCACGAACACCTTCTCTTTCACCAAAAATTCAGCGTTCTCGGAATTCCTCGTTGGGAAAAAAGGCAAGCAAAGACAACTGATCCGTAATGTGAGGTTTGATATCTCCGAGCTTGGTAGCTTGAACTGGTGGCTACAAGATCTATTATACTCGCTGGTAGATTTCACCAAGGAGAAGACGTTACACGTCACTGTCAGTGTCAACAAACGCCATGCACGGTATTGGCCACATCCTGGGGCGTGCAACCTTGCAAAGCATGTATTGGGTGCGGACCCGTATCTCTACCTCTTACCCGCGGAGTTCAACATTGAGGTGGAGAATAATTATGGTGGCATTTCTGTGATAACGGGTAAGTCTTTGGTACAGCACGTAATCGAAACGACACTGACCAGCAACAGCAGAGGAGATCATGCAACAAATCCGAGGGAGACGATAGGCCGGATGGGAACAAAACTCATGACAAACGATGCAGGGTTTGAGATATCCTGGTGATATTGGCAAAGCATACGTATCTCCAAACAGCACTCCAGCCGTCGCCTCTTTCTCTCAACAAAGCGTGCTGAACATTTGTCACTTACGTCTTTGAGCACCTTCGATAGCAGATGAACCGGCTTGAAGATAGTCATGGAAGATTGCTCCTGAGAACCATTGACACCCTCTCCTGTCCCGAAAATCCTTGGCTGTTGCGGTCAGTCCACATGGAAAAATCAGGCTGACACCGTTGTTCTGATGTTGGCCGGACGGCAGTCTCCCTGATTCTCTTCCGTAGGCAGGGACGAGACGATGCATTCGCCACAGACAGCATATCACAGGAGATTCCTTTGAGGCTCATGTAGTGCGGCCTTCTTCCCCCTTCTTTCCTCTGCTATGAAAGCCGTACAACGAATCGGGGCTGCCTTTCAAACAGTCCAATTGACCATCACATGGCCTCCTCTTGCTCTTCCTCCTGACAAAGTTCAATTTGACCTCTCGAGAATTCATTGGCGCGCTAAATCGCTACTCTCTTCTATGACAATTGATCATGCTATCTTGCTCGCCATCCTCCTACCGGACTCCCTTCTTCCTCGCCTCTGTATATCTCTCGACTCTGGGATACCCCGAGTGATCGTACCATCCTACTTCAAACAAAAGCTCAATGCCTTGCCTTCACTCTCTCCTCTCCTTACGCTCCAAAGCCACCCATCCTACCTCCTTTCTCTTCCCTACACCAAATCCAGCACCCAAGCCCATCACCAAATCCTTCCACCCTCCATCTTCCAAACAACGGGCCTCCCCGCCTTCCCCCCCAATACACACAAACACCATCCCCAACACGAAACCCGCAAACTCAAACCCCCAACCCCCAAACCCAAAATCCCAAATCCACCACCCCTAGCATGCACTCAAAAAGCGTTGACACATCCGCCAATCTCAATACTAGTAGTGACAACTGACAGCACACCATCCCAATCCAACCTCCACACACACACCATAATGTTTCCCCCAAATAAAGCACGCACTAAAACCAACCCACACACCACGCTAGTCCCCCCTCCTGCACAACAATATACGCCACACACACACCAACGGCTGCTGCAGCGGTGGCTGCATAATGTATGCAACCGCATGCGGACATGTTCGCCCGGTTGAGAAACCCAAAACATGTGGGGTGCGTCAGTAAATCAAAAAAAAATATAGAAGTTTTGGGCTCCAACGTCCCACCCACCCCATCCCTATGCTGCAGCCGGAGCTGCAGGGTTTTGGGGGGACTACTGCGGACGGATCGAGAAGAAAACTTTGGTGGGGCTGCATGTATGTAGGTGGGTATGTACGGGGTTACGTAGTTTTGCAGGAAGCTGGTGGGTGGAGGGGGATATGGGGGGGGGGGGAGGGTTTCAGGATGTGTGTGTACGATTTGTTGCGGGGAATCCGATGATGGAGTGTATATGTTGGGGGGATGTGGAAGACCGTTGGTCAAAATGGAAATAAAGATGATGAGAGAGAGAGGAACGGGTCCCCCTGCAGTGACGGGGTCGCGCTACCAATTTCCCCCCCCCCTTCTGCGTTTGAAGCTCCTTATCATCATACTCGTGGAGCCGAATCTTCTGCCCAACTTGTGTTCGTATCGTTGGGTCCACCCACAAACGATCAATCGATCGATACAAGTCACAGTTCCATCCATCTGGTAAGCCCGGTACCTTCGCTTCGATGCACGTCTTTTCGTAAGTATTTGGGCCGGGAATGTATGCAGGAGGAGGATTTGGGAGAGGAGAGAAATAGTGGGGAGGGGACGAGAGAGCGCGCGCGGATCTGGATCGATCACCGGGTGCTTCTAGTGGGGGAATGGGGGTTTGAGAGATGGGGGAACATGAGAATGATGATGCAGCCACCTGATGATGGGTACCTTGTGACGTATGGGAAGAGACTGGCGGTAGGGCGTAGCGGGCTGTAAAGTGGGGATTGAGAGGTCGCCGTGTCAATGCTGCAGTATCTGGTGGTAGTTGGGAGGTCAAGCGATAGGAGTGTGAAGCAAAGGAATGTGCCTGGAAGAGCAGCAGGAGAGACCGCGCCGTCCAGAGACCATCGTACTCTCAAGGGAGACAAGATACCTTACAAGCATGAGCATGCGTAGATGCTCCAACGTTCGACAATAGAAACATGTTCAATTTTCTCGTGCCTAGGTACATGAGGGTAGCCGCTGTAGCTCTTGATGCATGAAGCACATTGCACATTTCCATCCATCGTCCTAAACATTAGAGAAAAGAGCCCAAGAGCAACCGGATACCAATAATGTCCCTCTCCCTCGCACCTTTGTAATGATGTAGCTTTCCCGGTAAAGCACACACATGAGGCACGTGGATCCCATATCCTGATCACGTTACCGATGAAGATTGCAAGTCAAGTGATGAAAGCCAGAAGGAAATTCGTTATCCGTAGTCAGAGGAGCAAAAAGTAGTGAAGATGGTAAGTCCGAATGTTGTGTCACTTTTGGGTTCGAAAACGAATGAAATTTAAAGTAAATCTTGTCGTCGTCGAGAATAGTCTCTTTAGTCTGGGATATCTCTTTGGATCGTGGAAGAAGCGAAAAGGGCTGTCGTGAGGTCGTCATAATAATATAGTAAAATGATACTAACGAAGATCTTTAGTGTGAAGATAGCAGGTTTGCTATGAAGAGTCATTGGGTGTCCAGTTGTCGGCTCTAGATGGTCCGCTGCGAAAGGCATGTCGATACTTGATGAAGACTTCAACATGAGTGTGGGACCTGGCCATTCCGTAGTCCTTGTTGAGAAGCTGATAAAAGATGTTGTACTGTAGATGGTCCCAAGCCTGCTCCGAAATGCGTGCGAAATAACATTGGCTGAAGCTGGAAAATCGGTTCAAGGTAATCATCTCGCACGAGCAGCCTTCTGTGGTGCCGGTCTAGGACGATTGATGGCCCGCATTTCACCCTCGTACGAGCCATTGATCATCCCCCCGTCAGATCCCTTCCGACGCTTCAGAGCATCAATGTCATCATCTTCCCTCATTCGCTTGACACCGTTCATCTGGGTCGGAGCGTAGGCTCCTGCAACATAATTTTCAGCGTTCGCAGTGCCATTCGACAGGGACCCTCTGGCATCACTGGTGGGGTTGTAGAGATTGGTTGGAGGGACAGCACGAGGTGGCGTTTGGTAACCTGGAGTCCATTGTGCCTGCGTCGTTCTGGGGGTCGCACGGCCTGATCCACCGTTAGTGGTCGAGGGTGCATTCACCTCGGATGCAATGTGATTGCTGTCGGCAGGATACGAAGCAAGAGCAGTGGCTGGAGCATATGTGTCGTAGGAGGCACGATGAGAGCTGTAAGCATGCGTACTGGTTTGATTGTAGTCCGAATCTTGTTCGTGCTCTGCTTCCTCCTCACCAGTATGAGCTGGTTCATTTGCTTGATTCTGGGCGTATGGATCAGGCTTGACATCGCCATGTTCACTCTCTGGCCTCGAGCCGGGGACTCTTGTTGATGGTGGGCCCATTTCTTGCTTGGCATATACGCTGTTGGACATGGAACCACTTCGGGACAGGTGCGGATGTTGAGACGGATATTGTGAAGATGAGTGAGCCGGATAGATCGATTGCTGGCTCTGGTATGGTTGAAGATTGGGCAACGCGCCAGGGGGAGTGGTGGCGGGGGTGGCGGGCGTAGAGTGAGGGTGATTCTCTATGCCCATGGGTTGGCCACCTTGGACACTGCTGCTCATGCTGCCCCCCGTCCAGTCATAGGAGCCCGAGCCCGATCCAATGCCCGTCATGGTGCCAGAGGCGCTGGTTGGCGGGGTGGGGAACGTGTGGGCTCGATCGAGGCTCGGTCGTCCTGCGGAGGGACTGGGAGCTATTGAGGCGGGCTGTTGATTCCCAACGGTGCTATTCATCGAATGATGGTGAGTCAAGGAGGCTGGCTGTGTTGTAGAGGGTATCCCACTCTGTTGAAGCTTCTGATCGGCCTGCCGCCGTCGGTCTTGCTGCGCAATTACCGCACTCGTCCGGCTCTGATTCGTGGGGTGATACAGAAGAGCTCCAATGTTATGCACAAACAGAGGGTACAGGGCTTCCGTGATCTTCTCCTTGTTGGCAAAGTCCAGCGCTCGGTCGAACGGAATCCTGAATCGCGTTAGACAATGGCCTACCAACTGGCGTGGTGAACAGCATACCAGACGCCCTTCAAGTGCATAGGACCAATCTTGACCACGTTCCGAGTTTTCTCACTCTTGAGTATGCCATCGCGCCGTCCTCTGGTCATACCGGCCACGTTCAGAAGCTTGGTCCCATTGATCATGTGGTTATCTGGCGTTGTTCAGCATTGCCATCACAGACAAGGCCCCTCGGCTACATGGGTGAGCTCACCGTCGCGTCGAGCCACGCAAACGCCTTTTGTCTCTACCTGGAAGCACATGCAGCCCTCATCCTCCCACAAAGTGGCGGTCACGCGAGGCTTCATGCCCGCTGGAGCGACCTGGCCCGTATTGTCCGGCTGCTGTTGGTGGTAGTTCGGAGGGGGGCCAGCTGGGGCCCCGATGTAAGTATGCTGCGCCGGACCACCAGATTGCATTGCTGGGCATTATTAGTCGCATGGCGGTCAATCTGGAGGGGTGGACTTACTGGGTAAGGGGGGGAGTCCTTGATTCATGTGAGGCGTCATGGAGGATGAGACTGGCTGGGCGGCGTGAGGTGAAGTCATACCACTACTATAGCCGTACTGGGGTCCGTAAGAGACAGGTGATTGTGTGTAGTGCCCCGGACCTGGCTGCAGGGCGGGCGGTTGCTGATGATGCTGCTGATAAGGAGGATACTGCGACATTGTATTTCCTGAGCCTGGCTGTGATGCATATTGCGTGCTGCCCGACATGGGATGTTGTGCTTCCATATAATGTGGATGTGGCGGTTGGTTCATTGCCAGTGAATAATCCTCGCCGGCCTGACTGTACGCTAGCTGTCGCGAGTGGGGGTGATCGAGATCTGACAGGCTGCCAGCAGAATGTGCAACGGATTGCGAGGTCGGGGATGGTGAGGGAGTTTTGAGGCCAATATCGGTATGACTGTTGGAGTAGTAGTCCTGCTTCGAATTGGGATATTGGGAGGGAAAGGCGTGGTCGGCGTTGGTGGTGCGGGTGGGGTCCGGGTTGAGGGGCGCACCCGAGTGAGAAAGGTGCAGGTCTGGCAGTCGATCGCTGGTGAGAATGGCGCGTTTGGAGGGATGTTGCGAGATCCAGGGATCGTCGGAAGCACCACGGTTCTGCACCTGCGTGAGAGATGGGAGCTCCAGCTTTTCGGTATTGAAGAAAAGGGGCCTTGAGTGGCCGCTTGAATATCAAATAGCACAAGCTCCTGTGCGAATGTGGGCACAAGGGCGCAGGTACCGCGATGATCAGTTATCACGGATGTGAATGTTTGTTGGGAAACGACCGCAGGTCCAACGGGCGGTGATTGGTGAGCCCGTCACTGTGGAACGGCGGTGAGGCTCCCGATGACGATGTTGCCAGCAAGCACGGATCTGCTGTATGAGGAAGAAAGAGGTCGTCGTCTCAAGTGCAAGTGGACTTTCTTATTTGGTCTAGTGTTGAATTGATGTACTGCTCGACAGCTGCACCAAGATTGGGTGACGACGGCGTGAGGGGCGAGGTTGGGCTTGAAATACTACAACGCAGTCGCACAGGCGTGAATCGGCGTGTCTGTCGTTATCAATTCGTTACGCTGATGGTGCAAAGGATGGCTTGCTCGTGCTATCGTGCGTTCTTCTGATTCTTTCGCTTCTCTTTGCGGGGTGCAGGGGAGTAAGGACGGTGAAGGGGGGTTTAGGCAGGCAAACGACGGCAGGACGTGTCTATCGGATACTAACGGGTCTGGCGAACAAAGGTCGTGAAACGTCGTGACGGTCGTTGGCGTCGGTCGCTGAAGAGGAGAGAGAGAGAGAGAGAATCCTACTCCACGCAATGGAGCTGTTTAGGTTAGCGCAACTGCAGGCAGGCCAAATGCGAGGTTTGCAGCATCACAGATGAGGATGAAGATGAGGAGTAGGGAAATGCAAGATGTACATACCTCCTGGCTCTGAAGTACAAGGCTCGTATACGAAGAGAAAGAGGAAAGGAGGAGAAGGTATTGGCTACCTCTGCTCTTCTTTGGGGGGGAGGGAGAAGAGGGATAGGAGGGACAGGAATACTAAGGTTGAGGGGGAGGGGGGGGGAAAAACCGCAGGAGGGCTGGGACAGTGACTAGGATCTTGTTCTGCGCTGGTGAACTAGCTCCCCGTTAGCTTCTGCCACTGGCGCGCTCTCCGAATCATCGAATGACCTTCTGATGCCAATGATAGGACAGCAATTGACGGCGACAATCTGACTATCCAATGCTTCTTGAATGACGGGCGTATAAGGGTCGTGATTCGAGATCCCGTTTGATATCGGCCAGCCCGCTTCACCCGTTGGAGGATTGACACTGGCAGATGCCTCAGACTGACACTTGACGGGTTGGTTGGAACTCTGGGAAAAATAAAAATAAAAAGTTTTCCAGGTGGTCCAGGCTCAAGCTCCAAGCTTTGGCATCCAGATCCAGACTTGAACCCCAGGATTTCGGTGAATTGTGGGCCGGAACAGGTGAGTGTCTTGGAGAGTCGGTCTGCACGTACGCGAGACGGGCCAGCAGAGAAATAAATGGCCTGGGCAGTTGGTATGCGGTGTATCCACCCAACCGTCTCAGAGCTTCAGATGGTGAGGTCTGGGAATGGCAGCAATTATCGCTGTTCCATAGAATGGGGAAGACCGACAACGGCGATGTCCCGATGTTGTCATGTACAGAAAAGAAACGAGAAAATAAATCCAAAACCCAGAGGTGGATTGTGGAGAGGGAGCTGCTGCAGATGGGGGTTGATCACTGATGGGCAGATGCAGTGCGGGAGACGGTGCCCTTTCAATGCAGCGCGGCTCGGGGCGCCCTTTTGAGCAAAAGGAGGGTTATGCTGGACTGTTTATCGCTGCCCGCTTTGCTGTGCCTCTGAAGAGGACAGTGTCAAGCCTACACGAGGGCGGCGGTTCTATTAACCGTTGGTTTCACGACATTTAATCTTATTGAGCTAAAGCAATTGGATCTAGGAAGATTGTGGGTGCAGCTGTGTGGTGCTGCTGCAGCGTCCAAGGGCTAAAATCCATTAGTCTGGACGTTGAAGGCAATTGAGTCGAGGATCATGGATGGGGGAGCCAAAGTGGAGGATCTTCCACAGTCTCCACATCTTGCGGCGGGAAATGAAAGGCAAATCTCTTTCTGTTCCTGTGTATCGACTATCGAAAAGGTCCGTGAGGCCTGAAAGAGAACAACTTTCGTCGTGGGCGATGGAGATGAGAGTACAGCTTGCCTAGGCTGCATCACTAGCCGGCCCCCTCCTCTAATCAAAGTTGAGCAAAATTGACCCCAGACCTGCAGCTTGCCCAGGAAGAGCGAATCAGCGTCAGGGGGACCTGGTACCTCGTCTTTGATCCTGTCAGCAAAGGCAGAAAACGATCTACCCATGGGGGAAGTCAAGAGCGCTGGGAGAGGGTCTCTCAACTGGAACAGAGCGAATCACCGCAGCCGCTGTGCTTGCATCCAATAGGAAGACGACACTTTTCGGGCCGGCGCTCATTAACGATCTGCACCTTTCGATTTTCTGCTAGCTCCTCCAGCAACCCCTGCTTCCTGGTCCTGCTAAACCATTGTGAACGGCAGTGAACCTACGTTTCCGTAGGCTGTTGCGGCATCGTGACGCTGCTGCGCCGAAGACCTGCGAAAGTGCCAACGTTCGACCACACTTATCTCGCCTTCTCCTCAGAGGACCAACTATTTTGAGACGCATGAGAACGATGTAATCAGGGTCCTGGACCAGCTGAATCGATCTATCGACTCGTCCAGTAGCTTGCATGGGGACCTTGAGTAGGGCCACATTGGGTTGACCAGAACTCATTCGCCATTCTTCGGATCTACGACCATCTTCGGCCTTCGCGTTATCGTGGGCGGAGTCGACAAGGCGGGTTCTGCCCCGCGATCGTGGGCATTTGGCTCATACGCGAGGACTTACTAAGTATTTAGGCAAAGCGACTCAATCATCTTCGTATTCCATTCTCGTTCGGATTTTGCTTGGCTTACCCCCTCTGGAAGGCCCCCAGCCATGGCATGTCCCAGGTGGCTACATACTCATCCAGACATATTGACCGTGAACGCTCAGAGGGAAACGGAGAATCAAGACAATCACTGCCGAAGGGGAGGATTGAGGGTGGGATGTTAAAGTTCCCGCCACGAGTCAGGAAACGGGAAAAAAGGAAAGAGGGAAATGGCGAATGATCATCAGGCCATTGATCGTGCACAGTTTCGGAGGCCAGATTTCCCTTCGAGACCAGTCTGCGACGGCTTTTTGCGAGTAGGAAATTTTCTTTGATCCCAGGTGGATTGTAGTGGAGCATGTCACTCGAATGGGTGATGAACTTTCAACTTTACCCGCGGGAGGTGTGTGTGGAGACAGGAATAAGCAACAATTTTCATAGGCTGTCATTAGCGGAGGGGGACTGGCGATGCGCTGGCCTACACCCCAAACCAGATCATCTTCCCACCCTTCGGAGACCAGTTGACCGGCTACCATAGCGAATGATCACGATTACTGCCTCTCAACCGACTACCGAGTGACCCAACGGCAACCATGGCTTACATTGGCTCTTATCTACACAACTATCGCAGGCGATGGAGAGTCCCAGACCCGGGTCCCATTGTGGAGCCCATTACAGAGGATACATCAACTTCACGACAGTTTTGCCTGGTTGCCTATCTGCGCCGTGAATTGACGCCCGGGGTACATCCCATCTCTGTCATGTGAAAGGAGTCGGCCTGTCAGATATAAGTTGCCCTTGCGTCAAGGTCGATGGTCCGAGAATGTCAGCCTCACCGCCATGAGTAGGGCATTTTTATATGTACAATTAAAGCTCATCTGCGTCCGTTCCCACGATGGTCTGCATAAGTCTCATTATCTCATGTACGATGGCGAAGCAACTCCCACGGACAGGTGTTTCAGCAAGGGGAACGCCTCATTCCGACCTGTGCCACCTGTGTCAAGTCGTGTGTGCCAGAGCGGCAAATGAGAATCGAGGTCCCAACTCACATTCCCATTGCCATTGGCGTGGATGAATTGGATGTGGGACTATGATTACCCTCTAGATCCCGCAAGGGACGGAAAAGACTCGCATACCCTTGCCATTGCCGTCGCCGTGCCACTTCGGGGATGTTGGAGAAATTAGAGTCTTGGAGGCAGAGTCTTTCGCTAACGGTTCTCGTTTGCAAGCGACGATGGGGGTTTTCTCAGTCAGCAGAGATCTTCAACAGGATACGTATCTATATGACGTCGGTCATCAGCTCAGGGGAGACAATCTCTCGTAATCCTGGCCAGAATCATATGGCGCAGAGCAGAAGAGCTCCAGGATCTCTGTTCGAGGTATACTCCGTGGGTCGATCAGTTCCGATTTCGCAGGCCGAAGTGCCTGGTCTACAAAAGCTCCCCAAGCTAGCCAATAGGCGCAAGCCACGACGACGATTAGCCCCTCCCGTACTCTTCCTGATCGTATATCACGAGCGCGCTACTGACAGCTACTGACAACCAATTTGCTGACGAAAATGACAGGATTACCAAAGTCCATACATCGATGAAACAAAGTTTGGTGGCCTCGAGAAGGGCCGGACTTCATGGGATCATGGACGAGAGGATGTTCTGCTTTGGGATGCACAACAATCGTCCTGCATAATCGTTAATCAAAGCCTTCCCTCGGCAAATCCCCGTTGAACAAGGGACGAGCCTTCTAGCCTATTTGGCCTTCCCCGTTTCCCCAGGCCGGCCACCCTAAGCCGCTCAACTGCGACAGCCTGGACCACAGCTCGCTGCCAGCCCCACCGGCCCCTCGAACCTAACAGTACGGATCGGCAAGACAGCATACCTAAGCGGTCATAGGCAACGGCGATGCAGTAGGTCTCAACGCGCGCCCCGGCTAGCGTTGCCTTCTCTCCCATTCGCTACCATCCACCACACCAGCCATCAAATCCGGCATACATCCTTATGCGAGATGGGCGGCTTTTGTGGATCAAGGAGAAGGCAGGTAAGCAAGCTAGTAATTCTCACATGTACCTACGGTATGTCATACAGCTTTTTTGACAGCCTGCCTCGTCATCAAAGTCTATCAGGCATATGTGGCACTGTAATGGAAAAGTGACCACTGGACACAACCAGATTTGTGCGCGATGGTCGCTCAATGTGGATATGGACTTATCTATCGACTGACTCCACCGTTGAGCATGAGGGGGGTCGCACTTCTGGGACGATCGTTCAGCTGTGGTTCCTGCAATCCTGCCTGCTCCCCCTACATCTGCCCAAGCTTTCGTTGCATAAGGTAGAACCACACAAGCAGAAGGCCGTTGCATGTTGCATGCATGAACCACATTCAAGCCATTGGCTTTCATCTCCCTGCGTATCATCGGTATAGCCGTTCGCAGTTCCAGCCCTCTCCGGCGCCAGGTGAAACAAATCACTCGTTCCTAGGAACAAGGCATCTTCGACGTTTTGGCCCCTTTACAGGTATACATTTTCTGACATTCTTTTCGCAGAAGGTCTCCAACATCTTGTCTTTGCCACATCAACACCCTATCCATTGACGCGTTTTGGACAAAATCGGGACGTGTTCAATGCCTGGTCATGCTCGACGCCGCGACAAAGCCTACCCTGCAAATCATGCTTCGTCGTGCCGCTCCCTTAGAGACAGTTGACCTGCATCTCAGGAGGCGGAGTTGCTCTATATCGAAAAGCCGCATCTTCAGACCTACTGGAAGGCTTATCAACCAGAAGGCGCATGTGCTCGATCACAAGGGGACGAATTGAACCTACTCAATTCACAACGGTCGGAATCGACCCCCATTCCCTCATCCAAGTGGCAGCACTCCCATTCAAAACATATGGACCCCACGTACCGCCGTTGACCATACACTGGCCACTCAAACAGGCGCCTCTGTCCATGAAGAGGAGTCCTTTAATACTCCATGAAACGATCCGCGGGCTGTACATCATGATCCACACCTTGAGCCTGCATGTAAGGTTTCAATGACTGTTCTGGTTCATTTGACATCGAGTCATTTGATGCTGCCAGGCGTACCTCTGCAAGGAATCATCGCGCCCTGTGAACAATTTCCAACCACCCGCCACATGCACGATGCGCGTTTGTTACTTGAGGAATATGCGACGAATGCTTCTTCGCATGGGCTTTGACCACAGCCCAGATCGTTTAAGCATGTCTCACTACATGATGACGACTCGTCAGATGTCGCGCTGGATGTTGTGCAGGATGGTTCGTTCATGCGATGCAATGCTTACATGAAGCGGACATGCAAGCTGTACAACATTCTCGGCGCCCGTTGCATTGACGAGATGCCGCATGGACCGTCCTAAGACCTCAATCTGCACACTCACGGCTCGACATCAACGCTCAAAGTCGCTTAGTGAAGAGAAGACTACGCTTCCTCGAACACTTCCTCAATTGACTTGCTGCATTGCACCTACTCTCATTGCCACCTCCTCAAACGAACTTCGTGCTCAATCACTTTCTACAGTATTTTGCGATACTGAGCAGATCACCCAGCCCTCAACATCAGTATCTCAAGTGCACCCTGCGCTTATGCAGCGATCTCACGACCAAACATCGTCTGTTCCTGCAAATCCCGCCAGAAATATCGTTCCATGTGCTGCGTTCACATCTGCTCAGCTATCCCTCTGTGGTGTACCACAAGCACAACGCTCCCTCAACCGCTGCTTTGCCCAACAACAATTTGAAGAGCTGCAATTGACTCGTCGTCACAGCAATGCCATGCTCCGTCAAAATCTACATCGCACATCTCCAACCCCTCCGCCTCTTCAATTCCAAAAAAGGGCCAAGCGTCCAATCCCTCCGCT
The DNA here is from genome assembly GCA_003073195.1 of Ramalina intermedia. NCBI lineage: Eukaryota > Fungi > Ascomycota > Lecanoromycetes > Lecanorales > Ramalinaceae > Ramalina > Ramalina intermedia. The sequence continues at coordinate 399,209 of PEKF01000023.1, forward strand.
CCTCCCTTTCCGAAAGAAAAGCCCCTCTGAATGGGGAAATACACCCTCTTTGAGCGGGTCGACCCACATACATCATTCCGCCCTTCACCCCAAAAAGAACAGGCCACAGCCTGTCCCGATGTGATTGTGCGTCTCGCCTTTGTCCACGGTCCAATTCTTCCACCAGTTGGCGTGTTCTCGCCGTCGCTGCTTCGCACCCCCCACCTCGCCCTCCTTTGCTCGTATCCATTATCTTCCCTCTCTCTCTCTCGCGCTCGAAAAGAATACCCTCGTTATCCACACCAGCAGTCGCAGCGCCATCAAAGTGCCCCGGGCTTTCTCCAAGTCCCACACATTGACTGGAGGCGGGAGCAAGTATCCGAGCGCGTTCGGACAAGCCCATCCCACGTTTCCCCCCTGACCATTAGATTTCTTTGAAATTTGGGGGACGTGGTGATGGCAACGGCGATGGAACATGGCTTCCTTCACCAATCCGTCATCACGCAGAGTCCAGAATGGGTGGTGTTTGGCCCGGCCACCGCTTTGGTTCATTCTCCTGTGTTTGTTGGAGGAGTTGTGTTGCGGGGTCCGGGGCATAGCGCTGAGGGCCCTTGACGGCCGACGTACAAGTGGATCAGATTTCGATTGAGGGGGTTGTGGAACCGAGTGGGATTTTCAGTGCATGATTGGGGTTCTTGCCACGGAGAGATTGGATAGGGAATCGGTTGGTTGGGCCGGGGGAGGGAGGGATATCTGGCTGTGGTGCACTCTGGGAGAAGACATGGGAGTACATCGAGAGATGATGTTGTGAATGACTTGCCAAAACATCGGATCTTCATATGAAGATCTGGTTCAAAGCTGGATTTAGAAATTGCGTGATAAGCAACATGGCAGATCGCCATCCGAAGTCTCGACTATAACGCTTTGAGCATACGACGACTTCAGGAGCTGCCCGAATATCCCGTCCGAGCTTCGTGCTATCATTCCGAAACTCCTCTTCGCCCTGCTGGCACCCCATATTCGATGACAAGACCTCGCATTACTCACTGCCCCTCTCTGACTTCCTCACTGGTGTTCCGCATCAACCAGCCCATCACAGCCCAGACTCCCCTCATCGCCTCGATGCGGTCGTCAGGTACGAGTAAGTCATACCACCTCGATCGCCGCATTTCGAGTCTATGCCAGGGCTGCTGCTGGGGGTGGGAGCTCTTGACTCCCTTTCGACGGCGACGTGAAGGTTGGGTGGGTAGATTCTCCGTGTATTGGATGGGAACGCGGAGGTGGATGATGGAGATGTGGTGCATGACGGAGGAGAAGAGGTAGATCTGCGGAGAGCCATGGTCAGCTAGCTCTCACCCATTCATGTTTCACCAACGGTTAATATCTGAGGGAAAGATCCATGGGTTGGGCTACTTGCATCATCGTATTGAGTCGTGTGCTCCTTCCCGATTCTCAAATACTTGACGCCCTTCTCCCACATCGTAGTCGGCGGCCTGACCTCCCTCCACAACGCCGCCCTGTTCATCCTCCTCGATTTCTTCCTCGGCTGACCCCCACCACCATCCCCCGTTGCCAACTCTTCCACCGTCTCCTCCTCCTCCACGCCAACCTCGCCCCCTTGCCCACCGCCCCACCGCGGCTTGTGAGCCCACCACTGCTCCTCTCGCACGCCTTCCTCCTCCTTCCCGTCCCTGGCACGCTTCTGCGCCAGCATCAAGCCCAACCCGACTTCTCGCAGCAGATCCATAATCTCCTGCTTGCCCTCCCCCAGCGCATCTTCCGGCCTCCGAAACATGATGGTGTCTCTGCAGTACACCCCTGCTAAAGGTCCCTCCAGTACCCCACGCCTCGCTTGCCGCGCGTCTCTTGGAGAGCGGTAGATGTTGGCGTTGTGCGGAAGGGGCATAATCATGCCAGACATCTTGAGCCGGGGCTGCTGACGGGCGTGTTCGATGCGGCAGCGGAAACACCAGGTCAGGGGTTCGACGAAGTTGAAGACCGTATCTTCCCGGTACTTGGCGGGCATGTTTCGGCCGGTATCGATGCGGCGGCCGGTGTAGGTTTCTTCGGCGACGGGGTTGGAGGATGGTGGTAGTTCCAGCTTCTCGTAGACTTTAGACCAGGGATTAGGAGGTGTTCCAGTTGATGTTGATGATGATTGGTCCGATATCTGGGCTTTGCTTTCGGAATCGTCGGTCTCCATGGCTGCAAGAGCATTGGCCTCTACTTCCTCGTGAGGGGAGGATTTGGAGTAATTGTCTTGGCTGGTATCCCAGTAGTCAGCCATGTTGAAGAGATTGTCGAAGAATTTGCGGAAGTGAACTACGCGTGCTGCTGTGTGACCGGGACGAGGGCGCTTTTGGCGGGCAGCTCGGAATGCATCGTCGTTGTCTTGGAGCAGCTCTCTGGCTCTACCATGGAAGGCTTCATGGCCGGGCTGTGGGCCACCATTACTCAAAGTCTCATTCGGAGGCGTCGAAGTCGGAGTGGCATTGGCATCCTCAAGCTTAGCTGGATCATGTCGCCATTCTCTAGGAGGCAGATATGTGGCCGGAAATAGCTGCTCGAGGGGAACCTCATTTTCGAGACTGACGTTCAGAGCCTCCAGATGCTTGTGAGATGGACCTGTCCTAAGTATGTTGCTGAAAAGCTCAAGTTGGTCAGAGACCTGTCCAAATTGTCCTGGCTCATAAGCTGTTGGGCTGCAGCTCGGGAAGTCTAGGGGGGTCGCTGGAGGTGGAGGTATTCGAGGTTGATCTCGATCATCACCGTCGTTATTCGTAGCTAAAATGGCGCATCTCAGCTTCGACCCTTTTCTAGCAGAAACAGTGCTCCACTTTGGGTGACACGCAAGAATGGCACAAACCCCACACATCACAAAGCTTGATAAAGACATGAGCGGGCAAAAACGCGATTTCAATCCCCGTTTACGCGCTCTTCGTTGACATGACGCCTGAGATGCCTTGCGAGGCAGGCTTTGAAGGAAGGCACTTTCTTGCAACAAGAACTTTCCGCGTTTGAAAATTAATTTGCATTACATGAGCATCAATGAGGAAATCGCTCGACCGTAGGCCCATGACACGACCTGGCTATATGAGAGGCAAGTAACTCACCCAAAGCTGCTAGGGTTCCAAACATGATCCGTCACAATGATTGGGGATCGGCGTCAACAGCGTGTAAATGGTCAGAAGCAACTTTGTATGCATCGCAGATCCTAGTCCAGGCAATCAGATAGAAGCACATAGCGAAGAAAAATCATATGGCTGACCGTGCTTTAGCTTGCGTCAATCAACAAGCTTTTGATAACGGGTGAGCCGTTGAAGATCGCGGACAAACATATTGCCGGTACCTATATCGTCCTTCACGTATCATGATCATCTTCTATGCCATTCAATCCCGGAGCCCAAGGAGCGCAGGTCGACCTTATAGCCCACTTGCTTGACTGTAGAGGCTGTTCGTGCTCAGACTTGCGGCTGTTGGTGGATTGTTTCGACATCTGAGTCGAATGACGATCATCCGACGTCTCCTTTGGATTCATTCAAAGGCTACGTCATACTGCGATAAATGCTTCTCAAAGCTCACATGAATGCGTGGAGAATCAACATAAAATTAATTATATCATGAGCATGCATTTCTCTCGCATAGCAAATTGAAATCTCTCCTTACCCTTGTAATCAGTCTGTCCATCTATTCATCCCGTGCTTTCTGTTTCAAAAACAAAAACAAAAACGTGAGCATTGGCTGTTTAGCAGGCTTAATTTGACAAGATGGCTGAGACTTATGGTAATGGCATTCGCATTGCAATCGATGTATAGCCCACTATCCATGTATCTTATGGAATGGTCGCACTAACAATGATCAGAGAGGCGGTACATTCACGGACTGCGTTGGCAACAGCGGAAGTGGCACGATGGAGGATGATATAGTCATCAAACTATTGTCTGAGGATCCTGCCAATTACGAGGATGCTCCTCAAGAGGGTATTCGACGGCTGCTTTCCAAATTCACGGGCAAAGAGGTGCCCCGTGGTGAGCCGCTTGACACGACACAGATCGAAAGCATCCGCATGGGCACTACCGTTGCGACTAATGCATTGCTTGAGCGAAAAGGGGAAAGGATAGCGATGATTGTCTCGAAAGGCTTCAAAGACTGCCTCGCCATCGGGAATCAGTCCAGGCCGAAAATCTTTGACTTGGCAATCCGAAAACCTGATGTCCTGTATGAGAAAGTCGTTGAGGTAGACGAGCGGGTCACTCTCGAAGACTATGCGGAAGATCCAGAACGACACGTTACTGACGTAATTGATCAAACAGCAGATGCCGATATGGTCAAAGGTCTCTCTGGCGAAGCAGTCCGCATCCTGAAGCGTCCATCAGAAGCAGTCGTCAAATCGCAATTAGAGAATCTTCGTCAAGAGGGTTTCAAAAGCATCGCGGTCTGCCTCGTCCATGGCTATACCTACCCAGATCACGAAGCGCTGGTAGGTAGGCTAGCTCGGGAGATCGGCTTTGACCATGTCAGCCTGAGCCACGAGTTGATGCCAATGATCAAGCTTGTTCCCCGTGCTACATCTGCTTGCGCGGATGCATATTTGACACCTGCTATCAAGAAATATATCGCTGGTTTTTCGGCTGGATTTGAAGGAGGCCTGGGCACAGAGAGCGTGAAGAAAGAAAGCGGTGCAAAGGGCGCACGTTGCGAATTCATGCAATCAGACGGTGGCCTAGTCGATGTGGGTCTCTTCTCAGGTTTACGTGCCATTCTATCAGGCCCTGCTGGCGGGGTGGTTGGCTATGCTTTGACTTCATATGATCCAGAGACAAAGACACCTGTCATTGGATTCGATATGGGCGGGACGAGCACTGACGTGAGCAGATATGGTGACGGGAGGTATGAGCATGTGTTTGAGACTACCACTGCCGGTGTGACCATCCAGTCACCGCAGCTGGATATCAACACGGTCGCGGCAGGCGGTGGATCTCGTTTATTCTTTAGAAACGGCCTCTTCGTCGTTGGTCCAGAATCGGCAGGCGCTCATCCGGGCCCTGCATGTTATCGCAAAGGAGGTCCGTTGACAGTCACTGACGCGAACCTGTTCCTTGGCAGGCTTTTACCAGACTTCTTCCCCAAAATCTTTGGCAAAAATGAAGACCAAGGCCTCGATGAGCGGGCAAGCGAGGAACTCTTCGAGCGACTGACGCAAAATATCAACAAGGAGGTCGCTGGTGATGACAAGTCGAAGCAGATGACTGCAGATGAAGTCGCTTACGGATTCATCAAAATCGCGAATGAAACCATGGCGCGTCCAATTCGATCTCTCACCGAAGCTAAAGGCCATGATACGTCTCAGCACCGTCTGGCTACTTTCGGTGGTGCGGGAGGTCAGCATGCCGTCGCGATCGCTGAAAGTCTAGGTATCAGCCAAATCCTCCTACATAGATACTCATCCGTGCTGTCTGCCTACGGTATGGCTCTGGCGGATGTAGTCGATGAGAGGCAGGTGCCCGCTTCAACGACTTGGTCGGAAAAAGAAGATGTAGTCTCGGAGCTGAAGAAGACCATGGATAGCTTGAAGGAGAAGTCTACGGCAAAATTACGTGATCAAGGCTTTTCGGACGACAAGATTGTGTTTGAGGAGTATCTAAATATGCGATATCGTGGGACTGAGTCCGCGCTTATGATCGTTCGACCAGCGAAAGAGGAAGCAGATGAGAGCTTTGGCGGAGATGACTGGGCCTTTGGCAAAGCGTTCGAAAAGCAGCACGAGCAAGAATTTGGCTTCACTTTCCCGGATCGAGAGATAATCGTTGATGACATTCGCGCACGAGGGATCGGTAAGAGCTTCGAAGGGTTGGAGAAGACGGTAGACATGCAGCTGAAAGAGATCACGCCAAAGAACGTTGCTGACAGCAAGAAATACGGGAGTTCGAAAACCTACTTTGAAGGCGGTCGACAGGAGACACCGATCTACAAGCTTGAGAGCCTTGATGTTGGAGACCGTATCCGAGGTCCAGCAATCCTCGCTGACGGCACCCAGACAATAGTGGTGACGCCAGGCGCTTCTGCTCTGATAACAGAAACCCACGTCGTCATCAACATAGGCGAAAGCGAAGGTCAGAAAAAAGTAAACGATAAAGAGGTCGATCCAATCATGCTCAGCATTTTTGCCCACCGATTCATGGCTATCGCCGAGCAGATGGGTCGAGCTCTCCAAAAGACGAGCGTCAGCACCAACGTCAAAGAACGTCTGGACTACTCATGTGCGCTGTTTGACTCTTCCGGAGGGCTCGTGGCCAACGCTCCCCACCTCCCTGTCCATCTTGGGAGCATGTCCACCTGCGTAAGCACACAAGCCAAGATCTGGAAAGGGCGTCTTGAACCCGGCGATGTGATTGTCTCTAACCATCCCGAGTATGGAGGCACTCATCTGCCCGATATCACCGTTGTCACTCCTGCTTTCAACGGCCCCGACATCATCTTCTACGTCGCCTCCCGTGCTCATCATGCCGACATCGGCGGCATCCTGCCCGGCTCAATGCCACCTCACTCTCGCGAGCTCTTCCAAGAAGGCGCGGCTATCAAGTCCGAGAAACTCGTCTCCAAGGGTAACTTCGACGAGAAACGTATCACCGAGCTCCTCTACGATGAGCCTTCCCGCTTCCCTGAATGCAGCGGCACGCGCTGCCTCGCCGACAATCTCAACGATCTGAAAGCCCAAATCGCAGCCAATCAGAAAGGGATCAACCTGATCTCTGGCCTGATCGCCGACTACACTGAGCCTGTTGTTCAGTTTTACATGCGAGCCATCCAAAGCAATGCGTCCCTTTCCGTTCGCAACCTCCTCAAGGACGTCGCCTCACGCTACTTCTCCTCCTCCGATGGCCCTGACAGCGAGACAAATGGCAATAACACCCTCACAGCCGTAGATCACATGGACGACGGTTCTCCCATCCAGCTCTCCATCTCCATCTCCCCCACCGAGGGGACCGCGACCTTCGACTTCACGGGTACGGGGTTGGAAGTCTACGCCAACATCAACGCCCCCGAAGCGGTCACCTACAGCGCGTGAGTAAACCACTCAAGCTTCACCTTTCTCTCTCTCAAAAATCAAATTTCTCCTCCTCCATCACCTGCCCCCCGAAGCCCCTCAACCATCCGCCAAAATCACATCACCTTCCCCCCCCCCCCCCCCCCCCACCCCCCCCCACACCCCAACCCCCCCCCCACACAAACCCCCCCCCCCCACCCCCCCCCCCCCCCCCCCCCCCCCCCTCCCCCACCCCCCCCCCCCCACCCACACCCCCCCCCCCACACCCCTCACCCCCCCCCCCCCCCCACCCTCCCCCCCCCCCCC